>JANAVB010004798.1:4267729-4477737 GCA_029216955.1 Iris pallida
GATCCGCGTACAAGTCAATGTGAAGATGAGATCCTGAAGATATTACATTCTTCAGACATGTACATCTACTTCCGGATACATTTACTGACAACCAGAAGATTGTCAGATCACACGTCCCTGCTACCAACACGCCAGCTAGGATTGACATCCCCAAAGATGGATGCAATCCGACGGCAGCAGAAATGGCAATACCTCAATTAAAAGAGGACGCCCACCAGGTTCGAGAGACAAGTCCCTCGTAAAAGAAAAAATCCTGGAGAAATAAGAAGATCCAAACACAGGATGCTGAGCTCAGATCAGCTACCTCTCCCCTCATAGTTTCCCCTGAAGAGGAACAAACAGGAGAAAGTATTATAAATTATGTAGTATGGAGAGGTACTGAACAGAAAAAGCACAGTCGTCAACGAGACGATTTTTCGTTCAATATTGTGTTCACGTCACTGAAAATGACGATGACATCGATCCACGGTCTCTAGCGGAATGTAAACGCAGAGGCGATTGGCCAAAGTGGAACGAGGCAATAGGAGTAGAGCTGGACTCACTCTTGAAACGCGAAGTCTTTGGACCAGTAGTCCAAACACCTGAAGGTGTAAAACCTGTAGGATATAAAGGATCTTCACAAGAAAAAGAAATGAACACAACATAGTTGTGCGCTACAAAGCACGCCTTGTAGCACAAGGTTTTCTCCAGAAACCGGGAATAGATTATGAAGAAACATATTCTCGGTCATGGATGGGAATACCTTCAGATTCCCGATCAGCCTCTCTCTCTGAAAAGCCTAGAAATGCAGCTCATGGACGTTGTGACTGCATATTATGGCAATATAGATAAAGATATCTATATGAAACTCCCTGAAGGATATAAAATTTCACCAGAGAAAACAGATAGACCTCGGGACACCTATTTGTTAAGGTTACAAAGATCATGTACGGTCTTAAACAATCAGGAAAAATATGGTTATAACAGACTAAGTGAGTTTCTTGCTACGCAAGGATTTACTAATGATAAAGTCTGCCCGTATCTTTATAAAAAGATCAGGAACAGGATTTTGTTATAGTCGCCGTTTATGCGACGATTTAAATCTCATTGGATCCTCTGCAGAGATCACTGAGATATCTGAAAGCCTTAAGACAACTTTTGAAATGAAAGACCTAGGGAAAACAAAGTATTGTCTTGGCTTACAGATCGAACACCTAAAGGGTGGTATCCTGTTACACCAATCTACATATACACGAAGTTACTTAAACAATTCCACATGGATAATGCCATCCCTTAGTACACCAATGGTCGTTCGATCATGGACGTAAAGAAGGACCCTTTCCGTCCACTGGAAGAGGGGAGGAATCATTAGGTCCTGAAGTACCTTACCTAAGTGCATTGGAGCACTACTCTATCTGGCTAACTATACGCGTCCTGATATAGCATTTTCAGTTAACTTATTAGCCAGATACAGTGCAGCGCCCACAAAGCGCCATGGAATGGAGTGAAGCTCTTCTGGCTACCTCCAAGGGTCTATAGACCTAGGACTATATTACCCGAATAGTGGGTCTTCCACTTTACTTGGTTTTCAGATGCGGTTATAGATCAGATCTCCACACAGAGAAATCACAAACTAGATTTGTGTTTACTTCGGTGGTACGGCTATCTCCTGGAGGTCCGTCAAACAGACCAGTGGCTATCTCATCCACCATTCTGAACTCCTGGCAATCCATGAAACAGCAAGGAGTGTGTTTGGCTTCGCTCCGTCATTCAGCATATTTTGGCATCTACTGGCCTGAAGACTGGTGAACTTGAGCCTACTACCCTTTTGAAGATAATGCAGCATGCGTAGCTCAACTTCAGAAAGGATACATGAAGAGTGACAAGAAGAAGCACATATCCCCCAAATTCTTCTAGACATACGACCTTCAAGAGAAAAGGACAAGTCAAAGTACAATAAATTCAACTTGTAATAACTTAGTAGATTTGTTTACCAAAACACTGCCACGATGTACTTTGTAAAGCTTGTAAGAGGAATAGGATGAGGCAACTAAAAGACCTGCAAGCCTGAAGCTTGTATAGATCAGGGGGAGTAAAACTATAGGATTGTACTCTTTTTCTTAGGATTGATGGTTTTCCCACTGGGTTTTCCACAGCCAAGGTTTAATGAGGCAAACCAAGTTTACTCTGGATCCAGCAGTATCCACCCATTAGCTTATTGAATCCTGAAGTATTTCATAAGTGGATCCAAGGAAATGGATGAATAAGGGGGAGTGTTGTGAAAACCCATTTTATTCACCATTATGTCATGAGTTACACATGACCCTTGGGGTCATGTAACTCATGACCCTTGGGTTATGTAACTCATGACCCTTGGGTTGCCCATTAGCCCTATATATATGGCCCTTGCCATATGATGAATAGTGAGAAATATAAAATACTATTCTACAAGATCTCGTCTCCCTTCAAACAGTTGATATATATAAGGGCTTTCTTTACTCATGGGTGGTCCAAAAAAAATTTCTTTTACAAGTTTTCCTAGAAAAATTATTGAGAGTTAGTTCAAATGTTACTATATGCGTCAATTTTTTTTTTCTTTCTTCTTTCCCTTCTCCTGCCCAAAATCCTAATATTTTCTTCACCAAATATCTCTCAATCCATGTTCATGTCTAAATTTTATTTTATGGTAACTAAATTTGATTTAGTATTCATTCTAAACGGATTTTCGAAGTTTTGAACCCATTTTAGGGTTACGAACTTCAAAAATACGTCCACAGACGTGACGAAAACGATGATAGACTGTCAAAAATGTTGGCAGTCCTACAAATTGGAAGACTGTCAAAAATGGTCTGTTTGGATATGTTTTCTGAATTTCTTTCTGAAAACTGTTTTGAGAGAATATTTATAAGTTATTTCTAACTATAGATTTTGAATTTGCGTTTGGTTACTTTCCGTGAAAATAGTTTTATGAAAAAAAAAGTAAAAATTTTGTTTGGTAATTTTTTTACAGAAAATATTTTTTAGTCCGAGTTTCTGAGTCCCGAGTCACAATTGAGTTCCCATCATTGTGTCATGTATCACCCCCACTAAGCCCCACCCACCACACCAATCCAGTCGACTGCGTCGAGGCAGTCGAGGCCGTCAACTTCGTTTTCGAACTTCGAAGGGTCGGGCTCCAAAGGGTCGTCGTCCTCGTCGAGGCCACCATCGACCATCATATTCTACTGTCACGACCACCGAGCACCTCCCCTCTGTCGAAGCTATCGCAGTTCCTCCGTCTTGGACGACCTTTGAGCGCCATCTCGGAGCAGCAGACGAGCTTCCCACAGCTCCATCACAGCCACCGTGGTGTGCGCCTTCTCCATCTCGACGTGGGTAGGGGGCGGGAAGGTTCGGATCCGGCGGTGGAAGCCTGGGGGAGGGAGGGGCGGTGGAAACTCGGAAGAGGGAGGAGCGGGATTGGGGGGCGCTTTGGTGAGGAGGAAGAGCCAGGTGGAGTCGAAGAGGCGGATAGCTCCCATTTCCTGGAGCCTCGCCGACAGCACCAGCTTCTTCGGAAAGGCACGGAAGATGAAGAGGGGAGAGAGAGGAAGGTGGAGAGAGAGAAGAAGAAGAGGAAGTTGAAGGAACGAGAAAGAAAAGCTAGGGGTCTGCCACATGTGTGGAGAGAGAAAAAGTGGTGGGGGATATGTGTGGAGAGTAAAACTAAACTCAGAAAGAGCTTTTTTCTGCTCTCCGAAAATCACGTTATAACATCAGTTTTCAAAAAAAAAGTTTGGAAATTTTTTTGGGAACTATACTGCAAACACATTTTTGCCCACTTCACATTTGCACTCTGAAAACTATGTTATAACTAGTAACCAAACGGGCTCTTAACAGTCCTACAAAAATATTGAACATCTATTTTCTTTAGGACTGTCAAAAAATTTAACAGTCCTAAAAGAAACTGCTATAAGAATATGGTGTTCAATGTTTTTACGTAGGACTGTCAAAATATGTTGTTCAATATTTACGTAGGACTGTCAAATTCCTTCTAGCAAGTTCCTTTTAGGACTGTCAAAAATTTGCAGTCCTAGAACATACATATGTAGAAATTCTTGTGTTATTATTCTTTAACTGAAGATCCATTGTGCGGAGAGTTGGATCAATAAACATAATAAATAATTATCTATCGTCTATGTTAAACTTAATAAATAATTTTAATCAATAAATATATAAACGAGTCCATGCTTACATGAACTCTGATGGTAATATCTCTGTATCTTTGCTTAAGTTGTTCTTGCGTCAGGTCATGGTTCGTACTGCTGCCTAGACAAGAACCATGTTCTCAAAGGAATGTAACAAGATACACAAAGAACATGACATAATGTAAATATGATACACACCAAGTCTTGGGTGTAAGCCCCTGTTTTTCAAATTTCATTTTTATTTAGTGCTAATTAATTTTTAATAATAATTTAGCCTTAAAATAATTATTAAAATTTTTAGGATTTTTCTAGAATTTTAAATGATTTTTAAATGAGTTTTGTATATTAAAAATATTATTTTGTAATTTATTTAAATGTTTAATATCACTTTGCAATTATAGAATTGTTTTAATGCAGATTTGTAATTATTTAAATTATTATTATAGCAGTTTGTAATTTAGGATTTGTTTTAATTCAGTTATGCAAATTAATATTGCATTTAGTTATAGGGGGGACAATAGTGTAAAATCCTAAAATCTAAGGGCCTACCTGCTAAACCTAACCCCCCCCCCCGACCGAACACTCTCTCTCTTCCCTCACCTGACCCGACGACCGCCACGCCGACGGGCAGCCCCCGCCTTTTCCGGCTGTCCCGACCGACTTCGAGTCCCTATTTAAACTCCCCTCACCCCCTCAGCCTAGCTACCACTTCCCCGACCACCATCGACGCCCAAGCCCCGTTCTTCCCGAAACCCTAACCGTAACCCTAACTCCGATCAACTACCCAGCGCGCCTCCACCGCCGTCGTCGTCACCAACCACCACCACATTCGAAGCGCCCGGCCGAGACGACCCCAGCGCCACCGGAGCGCCACCGTCCCGACCACTTCTCGCCGTCGAGCTCCTTCGAAAACCCCCCGATCGACCGGACACGTGAGTAACAAAGCCCACTTCGTGTCGTCCGTGTCCTAATCCACATTGTGGTTCGCCAGGACACGGGGACACTGGTCCAGTGTGTGGACACGAGTTTTTGTGTTTGTACGTGTCGTGCGTAGCACGGACACGTTGTTACATGTGTCCTTAACTGTCTAGACACAGGACAGAAAACTATATTTTTTTATATATAAAACTAACTAAACAGAAATAAAACTAAACTAAACCTAACACTAACACAAGCCACGGGCTGACCCCTGGCCAGCCCGACCTAACTCAAACCCGACCCCGCTGGGCCGAGTTCGAGCCCCCCTTCCTTTCTGTCTTCTTTTCTGTTCTCTTTTCTTTTCAAGTTAGATATATATAGAGAGAGATATATATATATATATAATATATATAGAGATATATATATATATAGATATATATATAATTATATATATAGATATTATAGATAGTAGATATATATAGGATATACTGTTTTTTGACAGTATTTTATATATGTATATATATTTTATAGTTAGTAATATTTAGAGATATATATATGTTTATATTATATATATATATATATATATATATATATATATATATATATATTATTTTTTTTTTTTTTTTTTTTTTTTTTATTATATAATATATATATATATATATATATAAATATATACATAATGTATATATGTATATATCTTTTCATGTGTATATATATTTATATATACACTATATTATTAAGTTTTTCTATATATATATATATATATATATATATTATCTAATATATATATATTAATATTATAATATATATATATAATATATATATATATATATATATATATACTTTATAAATTAAGTATTTTCCTTATACATAGATATATGTACTTTCAACATATGTATGTATATTTATTTTGTACCTTATTAAATATTAATATTATTTTTACACTTTTACTAAATTATATTTTTAGTGTATTTAAATTACTGCAACCATTTGGTGTCCAAGCCTAGCATGGGTATTTGGGCCCAAATGTGTTTTCCCACATTCAAGACCTGTACAAGTCATATTGGACTTGATTCATGGCCTTGGGTCCTGTATTTGAACTTTGGTTCAAATTATATACATGGACAAATACGCAGATAATTAATTATTTAATTTCAGATTGTGTACAATGCTGTTTTTGAATTTTCTAAAAATACTTAAGTGCTGTTAAATTCTGGAAAAATAGTACTTAGATACTATGTTAAGTTAGCTAATTTAGTATAATTTTTATAGTATTTAATTTACTGTTTTGCCACTAGTTTGGACATATGAAACCAGAACTCATTTTCTGTGTACTTAGAAAACTGATTTTTATAAAATACTTGTACTGGTTAATAAATTCCAGAAAAATTATAATAATTTTTATAATTAACAAGGATCAGTTTGGTACTTTATTTTATGTAAAATTAGGCTTTTTGTCTATCTCAAAAATTGTTGGAACACAATGTTCTTTTGATTTATTTATTGAATAATTACGACTTGTAACTTTTTGTGTTATTTTGAGTTTTAGCCGTATTGAACCCCACCCCTCACTAGGTAAAGACTCTAGAAAGTTAATTAAAGTAGTGTGTCACCCCACATTAGTCTCCTAAGCTAAATTATCATTTGGCTAGGTGCCCTGTCACAAGTCGTGTTTCACAGATTAGTGTCCTAGTATTTTAGCTTAGTGTAAAAACTAAGTTATTGTATTTATTCTACAGTGACGAGTTATCGGACATCCATAGCACTGTTATCGCAGCTTGTTTTGTTTGCTTTGCTAGAGGCAAGTACTTTCTACGAACTTTACATATTGTCACATAAATGAACTGCAAAACCCACCATGTTAAATTGCTGATCCTTGGGGTAGCAAGTTAAAATGTCACATGTTGTACTTCCAGTTACTACCATGCTTAGAACAGTCTTGATGTATCTCTCCACATGATTAGAATATGGTTATGGGGAAACTGATAGTAGTGTACGGATCATGACCCCCCTATAGTAGCGAGCGAGGTCGCATTTTATATGCATACCTTGCAGTATGTTCTGATCCGCATTTGTGTATGGATATACACGATGCCATTCGTGCATGTTGTGCATGCCAGAAAAAACTTGATATGTGCGCTTTACATCCTATTTCACCTATTGACCGATTCACGTTACATGCTACAGTTTTAAAATTTTAAACTATATTGTTGTCATTTCTAAAAATAACCATTAAATCAGATATGCCATGATTCCACGCGACAGCACTTACATCTTTTTCATGCTTTAGTAATTCTAGTTTGCTAGAATCAGTACTTGCTCCCGTCCTGATAGGATAAGTTTGTAGGTATCCTTACTGAGGAGGAGTTACTCTGCGACTCATATTATGGAGATACTGCCGAGGACCCGGCTTTGCTTTACGAGGATGTACTTGCGGGAAAACTTGCCTAGTTTGCATAGTTGCTTGGGATATTTAGTGTAGTCATGTATTAGACTACGTATTTTGTAACTGGACATGTATCCAGTTTTACATTTCAGCTTGTACTTTGGACTTATTTCTATATGAGACGACTTTTGTGTTTGGAGCATTTAATGACTTTTATTCACTTATAGAACTGTTAGCACATTTAGTCTTATCTTTTTATCTCTATAACAGCTTACTGCGTTTTATCCCAACGCAGGCTGGACATGACTCGGCCCGGCCCAACAATTTGGGTAGCGGGTCGTGACATATTTTTAGTGGTGGCCCATGCAGGTCCTGACTAAATTGTTTGGTTACGTTATTGTACCAAGCATGCCTGCAATTAGGAACTTAAGGTAATTAGACAATATTAGGAATGATGCTTAGAACACTTAGAGGAATGCTAGGATTGTAACATAGGAAATACATCACATGTTTTCTATTATAATAGATTTCCTTGCATATGATTGCTTACTTTAACAAACCCATATAAGTCCTTTTTTACTTTTATTTAGATGGTGCTTACTCGTTCATCCCAGTATGTTACGCCCGAGAATAGGGCCCTCCTTATTCCAGTCAGCTGACCAGTTGACTGATACACCTTCCACCTACCACATTCCCCCACTCCACAGATCCACCAACCCAGATACCACAACCACCTTCCACATCACAGTCCCAGCAGGACCTGATACTTTCACCACCCCCTATCACTATACCCACCCAGGCTTCCGTCACACTCGACGAAACCAGCTGCTCACTACTGATTCAGGGGTTCCTAACAACCCATCAGGAGCAGACTACCCTACTCCGCCAGAGCATGGAGCGTTCTGAGGGACGTCCCGTGGTCCCACCACATGTAGAGCCACGGCAGAGAGCGGGGACGATCAAGGACTTCATGGGTCTGAATCCCAAGGAGTTCTCAGGGACTGAGGGCATAGTAGTAGCTGATGACTGGCTAGATTCGGTAGAGAGGAAGCTTCTGGAGTTAGGATGTCGGATGACCTCCAGGTCGAGGCAGCGGGATTTCTGCTGATAGACTTGGCAGGAGTCTGGTTCCGGAATGAGCCGTTGTTTGCGAGAGGGAGAGCCACTTGGGATCAGTTCAAGACCCAGTTCAAGAAGAAATTCTTCTCGACCACTGCTAGAGTAGCCATGGGGCTACGATTCCAGAACATCCAGCAGGGGAACCGTTCTGTTGATGACTATGCGGCAGAGTTTAGTCGCCTGAGCCATTTGCTCCTAGTCTGGTTGCAGATCCAGAGGAGATGACCCGTAGGTTTTGCCATGGTCTAGTTCCAGACATTGGCATTCTTATAGTGGCGAACGGTACGACTGACTACTACCAGAGCCTAGAGTTGGCCCGGAGCATCGAGGAGCGTCTTCTGTCATGCAAGAGGCCGGCTTCTGTACACCATGAGGGACCGTCCAAGCGTCAGGCTTTCCAGCAGAGAGCACCGACGTCGCCACAGCAGACTTACCGTCCCCTACACCACATCATCAGACCCCGCCAGTTAGAGCCCCGGGACCCCGACAGCAGCAGCAGAGGGAGCTATATGTTCTTTCTGGAAGACCAGGACACGACAGCTCTATTTGCAGGAAGAGGTTGAAGCATGCTTAGTTGTGGGTCTGCCACCCATCAGATTTGGGACTGTCCAGCAGCCAAGGGACCTAGAGGACCACTCCCGACTCAGCAGCAAGGTTCGGACAGCATCTGCAGCAGCAGAAGGACCTCAGGGGAGGGTTTATAGTCTAGCCATTGAGCCGGAGCCGGAGCAGGTTTCGGAGCCGATTACTTAGCTGACGTCATCACAGGTCATTTATTTGCATACTTTTCAGCTCTATGCTTGTTTGATTCTGGTGCATCTCATAGCTTTGTCATTAGAGTTTATGCATGAACATCACTTAGTATCTACACCTACTGGAGATTAGTAGAGTAATGACGGGAGGAGGACCAGTGCCTATTAGAGCTAGCTATAGATGCTCTATTATGATAGCCGGGAGAGAGTTGAGGGGCGATTCTTTGTGATGCCACTCCCCGGTTATGATATCATATTGGGGATGGACTGGCTTAGCTATGCCCATGCATCTATAGATTCATGAGGGTAGTATTTTGTTCAGTCCCCAGGCACAGCACCATTCAGTGTCAGGAGGACAGGGCCGGAGATCAGCCTAGAGCCGAACTGTTGTGTGACAGTCGGGGACGCAGCACCGCCAACCCTATCATTAGGGAGTTTATGGATGTATTCCCAGAGGATCTTCCAGGCTTCCGCCTGACAGAGATATGGAGTTCACCATAGATTTAGTGCCGGGTTCATCACCAGTATCCCGGGCTTGCTATAGAGTGAATCCCAAGGAGGCCATAGAGATGAAAGAGCAGATTGATGACCTGTTGAAAAAGGGTTTCATTCGATCCAGTGCTTCTCCATGGGAGCGCCAGTGCTCTTTGTGCCTAAGAAGGATGGTACAGTCCGGTTGTGTATTGACTACCGGGCCTTGAATGCCATCACTATCAAGAACAAATATCCTCTGCCCAGGATAGATGATTTGTTCGACCAGTTGAGCGGGGCGAAGGTGTTTTCCAGGATAGACTTGAGATCCGGGTACCACCAGGTGAAGGTTAGGCCAGCAGACATCCAGAAGACGGCGTTCAACACGAAGTACGGGCAGTACGAGTTTCTGGTGATGCCATTTGGTCTCACAAATGCGCCAGCTGTCTTTATGAACTTGATGAATAAGACATTTCACCAGTATCTGGATAAGTTCGTCGTAGTATTTATCGACGACATCCTGATATACTCGAAGACGCCAGAGGAGCATGCAGAGCACTTGCGGATAGTTTTGGGGATTCTGAGGCAGGAGAGATTGTTTGCCAAATTGTCGAAGTGCGAGTTCTTTTAGACCGAGTGGAGTTTCTCGGCCATGTAGTCACTGGAGATGGAATCTCGGTGGATCCCAGAAGATTGCTGCAGTTGAGACGTGGAAGGCTCCGACGTCAGTTTCAGAGATCAGGAGCTTTCTGGGTTTAGCACTATTATAGAAAGTTCGTCCAGGACTTTGCTAGGATAGCTGAACCCATGACGAAGCTGACGCGGAAGGACGCAGAGTACATTTGGTCAGAGACTGCCAGACAGCTTTGAGGAGCTGAAGAGGAGGCTGACGACCGCTCCAGTTCTGACTTTACCTTCAGGTTCTGGAGGTTTCACCATTTAGTGATGCTTCTGGGAAGGGGCTAGGATGTGTCCTATAGCAGCAGGGAAAGTGATTGCTTATGCATCTAGGCAATTGCGGACTCATGAGAGGAATTATCCTACCCATGACCTCGAGTTAGCTGCGGTGATCTTTGCACTCAAGTTATGGAAACATTACTTATACGGAGAGCGTGTGGAATCTTTACTGACCACAAAAGCTTGAAGTATGTGTTCACGCAGAAAGAGCTGAACATGAGGCAAAGACGATGGTTGGAGTTGATGAAGACTTCGACATCGATTTACAGTATCACCCCGGAAGGCAAATGTGGTGGCGGATGCGCTGAGCAGGCATCCGATGGCATGGTACCTGATGATTGATCGCATTTGCGGGAGGATCTGGAGAAGCTCGGTATCGAGCTAGTTCGGCCAGGATCAGTGATACAGATGATGGCGCTTGACATTCAGTCAGGTTTGATGGAGCAGATCCGGGAGGCACAGTCTACAGATGAGAGCCTTCGCAGACTTCGACCCCAGGCGTTAGCTGGATTGCTGGATGACTTCACGATAGCAGAGGATGGATCCTGAGGCATGGCAGCCGATTGTGCGTGCCGAGGGAGAGCTGGTAGAGGCAGTCTTGCAGAGGCGCACCGATCGAGATATTCTATTCACCCTGGTGCTAACAAGATGTACCGTGACTTGCGGGAACATCTTTGGTGGCACGGGATGAAGAGGGATGTATCACGTTTATCTCGAGATGCCTAGTTTGCCAGCAGTCAAGGCGGAGCGCCAGAGGCCAGCTGGTTTGTTGCAGCCGTTACCCATTCCCGAGTGGAAGTGGGAACATATTACGATGGACTTCGTTTCAGGGCTTCCTCGTTCCCAAGGAGGGAAGGATGCCATCTGGGTCATCGTAGACAGGCTGACGAAGTGTGCGCACTTCATACCCTTCAAGGTGGGGCTTTCCACCGAGAAGTTGGCGAGCTATACATGCAGCAGATAGTTCGCCTACACGGAGTGCCGGTGAGCATCGTGTCAGACAGAGACAGAGATTCACATCCCACTACTGGAGGAGCTTGCAGGAGGAGTTGGGCAGTAGGCTCAAGTTCAGTACGGCGTACCACCCACAACAGATGGCAGTCCGAGAGGACGATACAGACACTGGAGGATATGCTGAGGACCTGCGTGCTGGACTTCGGAGGATCAGGGAGAGCCATCTGCACTTGGTAGAGTTTTCATACAACAACAGCTACCAGGCCAGTATTGGTATGTCTCCTTTCGAGGCGCTATATGGGACGACGATGCCGCACACCGCTCTTTTGGGATGATTCGGAGACAGAGTTATGCTTGGGCCAGAGATGATCACGGATGCAGCAGAGAAAGTCGGGATGATCAGAGACAGGCTCAGAGTAGCTCAGGATAGGCAGAAACACTGGGCTGATGCTAGTCGCAGGCCGATGGAGTTCGCAGACGGTGATATGGTGCTAATGAAGATATCACCTACTCGAGGGACGATCCGGTTCGGACGAGGAGGGAAGCTGAGCCCAGATACATCGGGCCGTTCGAGATACTCGGCAGGATCGGAGAGGTAGCTTACAGGGTTGCACTTCCACCCAACCTAGCAGGAGTTCACGATGTCTTTCACGTATCTCAGCTGAGGAGATATGTTCCAGACCCCAGTCATGTGCTAGATCATTCAGAGTTGGAGGTCGGACCGAGCCTTACAGTTTCTGAGCAGCCAGTGGAGATATTAGACAGGAGAGAGAAGAGGCTGAGGAACAAGGTTATACCCCTAGTACGAGTAGCTTGGAGCCGTCACTCCCCAGGTGAATCTACTTGGGAGAGGAAGTCGGACATGAGGGAGAGATACCCTTACTTGTTCGATCCAACCGCTGCGAGGGAACCACCCGTTCCCGCTTGATACCTTAGAGGTTAGTTTCGATCGCAGCCTTAGTCATTTTGTTGCATTGCTTGCTATGTTAGAATATTGTAGGGTCTTCAATCCTTGTGAATTTCGAGAACAAAATTTTTCAAGGAGGGAAGACTTGTAAGCCCCTGTTTTTCAAATTTCATTTTTATTTAGTGCTAATTAATTTTTAATGATAATTTTAGCCTTAAAATAATTATTAAAATTTTTAGAAATTTTTCTAGAATTTTTAAATAATTTTTAAATGAGTTTTATATATTAAAAATATTATTTTGTAATTTATTTAAATGTTTTAATATCACTTTGCAATTATTAGAATTGTTTTTAATGCAGATTTGTAATTATTTAAATAATTATTATAGCAGTTTGTAATTTAGGATTTGTTTTAATTCAGTTATGCAAATTAATATTTGCATTTAGTTATAGGGGGGACCATAGTGTAAAATCCTAAAATCTAAGGGCCTATCTGCTAAACCTAACCCCCCCCGACCGAACACTCTCTCTCTCTTCCCTCACCTGCCCCCGACGACCGCCACGCCGACGGGCTGCCCCCACCTTTTTCGGCTGCCCCGACCGACTTCGAGTCCCTATTTAAACTCCCCCTCACCCCCTCAGCCTAGCTACCACTTCCCCCGACCACCATCGACGCCCAAGCCCCGTTCTTTCCCGAAACCCTAACCGTAACCCTAACTCCGATCAACTACCCAGCGCCGCCTCCACCGCCGTCGTCGTCACCAACCACCACCACCATTCGACGCGCCCGGCCGAGACGACCCTAGCGCCACCGGAGCGCCACCGTCCCGACCACTTCTCCGCCGTCGAGCTCCTTCGAAAACCCCCCGATCGACCGGACACGTGAGTAACAAAGCCCACTTCGTGTCGTCCGTGTCCCTAATCTACATATGTGGTTCGCCAGGACACGGGGACACTGGTCCAGTGTGTGGAAACGAGTTTTTGTGTTTGTACGTGTCGTGTGTAGCACGGACACGTTGTTACCTGTGTCCTTAACTGTCTGGACACAGGACCGAAACTATATATTTTTTATATATAAAACTAACCTAAACAGAAATAAAACTAAACTAAACCTAACTCAACACAAGCACGGGCTGACCCCCTGGCCAGCCGACCCAACTCAAACCCGACCCCCGCTGGGCCGAGTTCGAGCCCCCTTCCTTTCTGTCTTCTTTTCTGTTTTTTTCTTTTTTTTCTTTTCAGTTTATATATATATTATATATATATGTATATTATTATAATTAGTATATATATATATGTATATACTGTTTTTGACAGTATTTTATATATATGTATATATATATTTTATAGTTAGTAAATTTTATATATATATATTTATATTTATATATATAACATATATGTTATATGTATATCTTTTTATGTGTATATATATATTATATATATACACTATATTATTAAGTGTTTTCTATATAGATATATATATATATATATATATATATATATATATATATATATATATATTATATATATATATATATATATTTTTATATATATATATATCTATATATAATATATATATATATATATATATATATATACTATATATATATATATATATATATATATATATATATATTTTTATATATATATATATATATATATATATATATATATATATATATATATATATATATAAACTATATATATATATATATATATATATATATATATATATATATATATATAATATTTGTATATATATCTATATATACTTTATAAATTAAGTATTTTCCTTATACATAGATATATGTACTTTCAAAATATGTATGTATATATTTATTTTTGTACCTTATTAAAATATTAATATTATTTTTACACTTTTACCAAATTGTATTTTTATAGTATTTAAATTACTGCAACCATTTGGTGTCCAAGCCTAGCATGGGTATTTGGGTCCAATGTGTTTTCACACATTCAAGACCTGTACAAGTCATATTGGACTTGATTCATGGCCTTGGGTCCTGTATTTGAACTTTGGTTCAAATTATATACATGGACAAAATGCGCAGATAATTAATTATTTAAATTCAATTGTGTGCAAATATTGTTTTTGATTTTCTAAAAATACTTAAAGTATTGTTAAAATTCTGGAAAAATAGTATTTAGATACTATGTTAAGTTAGCTAATTTAGTATAATTTTTGTAGTATTTAATTTACTGTTTTGCCACTAGTTTGGCATATGAAACCAAAACTTATTTTCTGTATACTTAGGAAAACTGATTTTTATAAAATACTTGTACTGGTTAATAAATTCCAGAAAAATTATAATAAATTTCTATAATTAGCAAGGATCATTTTGGTACTTTGTTTTATGTAAAACTAGGCTTTTTGTCTACTTCAAAAATTGTTAGAACACAATGGTCTTTTGATTTATTTATTGATTAATTACGACTTGTAGCTTTTTGTGTTATTTTGAGTTTTAGCCGTATTGAACCCCACCCCTCACTAGTGTAAAGACCCTAGAAAGTTAATTAAAGTAGTGTGTCACCCCATATTGGTCTCCTAAGCTAAAATCATTATTTTGGCTAGGTACCCTGTCACAAGTCGTATTTCACATATTAGTGTCCTAGTATTTTAGCTTAGTGTAAAAACTAAGTTATTGTATTTATTTCTACAGTGACGAGTTACCGGACATCCATAGCACTGTTATCGCAGCTTGTTTTGTTTTGCTTTGCTAGAGGCAAGTACTTTCTACGAACTTTACATATTGTCACATAAATGAACTACAAAACCCACCATGTTAAATGCTGATCCTTGGGATAGCAAGTTAAAACGTTACATGTTGTACTTCCAGTTACTACCATGCTTAGAACAGTCTTGATGTATCTCTCACATGATTAGAATATGGGTTATGGGGAAACTGATAGTAGTGTACGTGATCATGACCCCCCTATAGTAGCGAGCGAGGTCGCATTTTATATACATACCTTGCCGCAGGCCATTATCCCGTATTTCTGTACGGATGTATACCTATGCTTGTTAACTTGTACGTATGTACATTTCATTTACATATACCACAGTACATTGTACATCTATTGACCGATCACGTACTTGCTACAGTTTTAAACATTACATATACATCTGTCTCTATGACATATGTGTCCTTGCCATGATAGACTATGTGATGCCATACTTTTCAGTTATTCCTCTTATGTTCATTTCCATGTTTCATATGCTAGTTTGCTAGATTCAGTACTTGCTCCCGTCCTGACAAGATAACGTTGTAGGTGTCCTTACTGAGGAGGAGTTACTCTGCGATACATATTATGGGGATACTGCCGAGGACCCGGCTCTGCCTTACCAGGATGTTCCTGCGGGGAACCTCGCCTAGTTGTCTTTTGTTTACTTAGACTTTTGAGAGTAGACATGTATTAGACTATATCTTTTTGTAACTGGACATGTATCTAGTTTTACTTTGCAGTTCACTTGTACTTGGATATTTTACTATATACGACGACTTTTGTGTTTGGAGCATTTATGATTCTTCTTCACTTATAGAACTGTTAGCACATTTAGTCTTATCCTGTTGTCTTTAGAACAGCTTACTACGTTTTATCTCAACGTAGGCTGGGCATGACTCGGCCTGGCCCAACAATTTAGGTAGCGGGTCGTGACATTGGGGTACACTAGAACTATGTGAGTGCATCCGAGGACAACTTTCGCATGTATGGGACTCTCCGAATAAAGTGTAAATGGACAATGATGCTCATCCGAGATGCCAACTGCCATCATTTGAAAGTAATACTAGCCACTCCATCTACTAAAAACGTGTCACGACCCACACCCACCGTGAGGGTACGAGTACGTAATAACGCCCAGCCTACGCCGCAGTATCGGCGGTAGAATGCTGTTCTAGGTCATGAACTATAACTAGCATAATATGAATACTCTCCATAAGGAGGCCAATACAGAGGTACAACTCAATCACAATCTAAGGTAGAATGATAAAGATAGATAAACATGAAATCCAAAAGAGATACAGGAGATAGAAGTCTAAGTGTCTAAGATACATAATCCCAGAAATACATCTCAAAACTCAAATACAGTAATCTACAAGTAAATACAACTCCAGAAAAAATGAAATAACTATCTAAACAACCTCTACTGTGTCTCCTCTAGGCTAGCAGGCAATCCCAGGCTATCTGTAAAATTTATCAACAGGTCCAGTCAGGACAGGAGTGAGCATATTACATCTCAACAGTTTATAGTAGGTTAGAAAATATAATCATGCAGTAAAGTAAGATACAAGATATGAAGAAATACAGTATGTAAACAGAGAGAGAACAGTAATAGAAATATCTACTATAAATAGAGAACTAACAGTGGCTAGTGATGTAGAGTACAGGATAGCACATGTGAACGGAACAGATTTGTACATGATCTACACTAAAGAGTTGTACATGATCTACACTACTAAAGAATTGTTCACATGACTACTAGCACTCCCCCGTTTTCCCCAATCAGTACACAAGGATCTTATAAGCAGGTTATGTTATTGTACATGATATCACATGGGGCCCTTAAAAGGGTGCTCATGATAGTATACATGAAGGCTCTGTGAACATGAGAGTACATGATTCACAAGAGTGTACATGTATGATGAAAGCACAGGAGTACATGATGAAAGTGAAACGCACATGACATAATGTACCCGATGCTCCCGAGGGGGATAACATCGCATGAAGAGATCTGTATAGTACTAATCCGTGATAATGTCGTGACAGCATCAAGTATAGTAATCTAAAGCAGGAATATAATTCTAAACAGGATATAAAATGATCAGAGAATGTACTCGCCTGATATCTGAATGTCCAAGGTAAAGATACTGTCTGAAGAGAGGTATCTGGCTCCTAATTGGAACAGCACAAGTCACAACATGTCCAGAAGGGTAATATAAAGTACTACAATGCATTCTACATGAATCTAGGTCAAACTAGGCCAAAGTCAACCCTTGGTCAACTCTGGTCAACTGCACTAGTCAAACTAGGTCAAACTAGGTCATGTCCTAACCCAGCAAGTCTTACTAGGCCTAACCAAGACTATCCTAGCAAGCACACATCAATACAAGGCTATACAAGCCAACATACACCCAACTCTATATAGCATACAATTATTCAATACTCAAATAGGCAAGAATTTACATTGGATATACACTAGGTAATCTATTACTTTAAACTATATATGTCTACACATATATATACATGCATATATTGGTATTCAACATTAGGTCTATAATCACGGCATTTCAAATGGTTATATAAACTTATATATTACAACACAATATGCTAACATATATATAATATACATACATAGCTAAGTTAACTGTATTCATAAATACTTATTTAAGAGGCTATGTGTGTATGTGAACATGGCAAAGGGGCAAGTGAGGGATAAATGGGCATATATAGTGTATACATATCAAAGAGTGTCAAAGTGTAAGTGAACAAAGTGTCAAGTGTGATAGTGTCTACATAGTGTAAGGGGTACATGAGGTAATATAGGATTTGTGTTAACATAGAACATTACATCTCATTAACTTGTATATTGCATACATTACATCTATTATTACATTACATTCATGCTTGCATTCATTCATCATTCATTTATTCTCTTGCACTACTATATGCACCATACATTACATACTATGGAACCTACATATTCATTACAAGCCATACTTATACATGCTTACATTAGATAGGATACTTACACCTCATACATCATTTATTTAAATATTTACTCATGCTTGCATTCTCTATTTAATTACATAATGTATATATATTAACATGGGTTAAAATCAAATAGAACATTATATTACACACAAGGGTGCACAAAATGCATATGCCGAATAGTAACTCCTACTAATAATCAATACAGTACCATCTTAGTATAAATTAAAATATAGGATTAAAGTATGTTATAGATCTATGTGTTAGCTTTCCGAAACTTCAAACGGATCGCGTTTTCGTTTCCGGAAACTCCCGGAATCGCGAAAACACCGAGAACGCGTTTGTCTTTCGTACAGCTGCCACTCAAATAATTCTCCAGAAAGTTTCAGAAATAATTAGGCCTATTAATATACGATTTTGGAAAGCTAACTTCAATACGCTTCTTTAAAAAAAAAGGGGAGATTAAACCAAGCTTTGATCTAGAAGTTATGACATTTCTAAGTTAGGGCTGAAATTAAAAACGTGGATAAAAATCATGACGAATTTGGGTAGTTTGAGACAAAAGAACACAAGTATATAACATAATATATCAAGAACTCACTCTCTACACTAATATATATATATATATATGAGACACTATAGAACACATCTCCAATACAAAAATATGAGATTAAACATGTAATAATTCATTCATACATAACAACAACACATAGTGTGTCCAAATTTGGGGTTTTCCCACATGGACACAACCACAACACAAAGGACACTCCTATGACCTCCAAATGGACACGAAATGGACACAAATGGAGATACAACCATGGGAGTCATTCCTATGGATTCAAAATAGACCTATATGCATGAGAAAATGAAAAGAAGAAGGGATTTATACCTCCCGGTAGATCGAATCAAAGAAAAGCCTTCCCGCAGCGACACCGATACGTAGAGATTCCAAAAGGACACGAACGAGCTCCGAATCCTCCCAAGCTTGGGTAGCTTCCTCCTTGGCTAGAATGAAGAAGGAAAGAAGAAGATTTGGTGGCAAAATGGAAGGATTTGGTGGAGAAATTGCTAGGGATTGCTCTCTAGGAATTTGGGGAAGAACAAGAGAGAGAGTGTGGATGAGAATAATGAAATGAACTTGAGCCTATCCTCTCCCAAAGTGGCTGGCCATATGGGGCTATTTGTCCTATTATGGTAAGGTCCAAAATGCCCCTACTAACCTATTCTATGAGTATTAGGAAAGGGCTAATTGGTTGGGGCTAAATTAGTCATTCTAAAGTCTCTAATCACACTAACCTTATCCATAATAATTAGTCTAACCTCTAACTAAAATATTTCTATCATGTGGACGAAAATTAATATCATGTGGGCCATGCCTAACTAGTGTGTGGGTCCCACTAGAGTCAAACTACCCCCGGGTCCCCGTTTCAAGTCGGATTGAGTTGAAATTCGAACCCGACTCAAATAACCCCAAAACAATATCATAAATAATAAAATAAATTTCAACCCCAAAATAATATCATAAATAATAAAAATAAATTTTAAAAATATTCAAAAATGTAAAATGACAAAAATACCCCTGTTTCTGAAAACTGGGGGTGACAAATCTATCCACCTTAAAAAAATTTCGTCCTCGAAATTAAAATATTCATACTCCTTCTAGGTCAAACCTCCCACAATCAAAGTCTCAGAACTTAAACAATCATACGATTTAAAAGGATGACATACAGGGTCATGGCATACGGTGGTAGGCCTTCATCTGCACGTACCCCCGTATCTCCCATGCTAAGTGAATCCACGGCTAACCTAAAAAATATTGGTTTTCAGTCAGGAATGGAACGAGCACAATTCACTGAATGCAATTTCAAATAAAAAAAATGACTATACAACAGAGGTTAGACATCAATTACATATTTTTGAAAATAAACAGGAAATACGGAAAACCAATAGCAAATAAATAGACACAAAATACTTTCCCCAACTGTTAGAAGTACCTTTGATATGT
Organism: Iris pallida; assembly: GCA_029216955.1. Taxonomy (NCBI): domain Eukaryota; kingdom Viridiplantae; phylum Streptophyta; class Magnoliopsida; order Asparagales; family Iridaceae; genus Iris; species Iris pallida. Next base: position 4,288,092 of record JANAVB010004798.1, read on the forward strand.
GATCAGTCTGGGACACTACACCGCACTGTCTACGAGGTCTACTTGCATAAAAAATAAGCACTGTCTACGAGGTCTACTTGCATGAAAAATAAGCACTGTCTACGTGGTCTACTTGCATGAAAAATAAGCACTGTCTACGAGGTCTACTTGCAGAAAAATAAGCACTGTCTACGAGGTCTACTTGCAGAAAAATAAGCACTGTCTATGGTCGGATCACATATCTTTGGTATTTCATGTTCTCGACTCAATATTTTATGATAAAATAAAATTCATATAATTAATGACCAATCAATGAGATATAGTGAAATTCAATATTGAAAACAGACAACAAACTATACTCGCTTGGCGTCCTGAGCTGCTGGCACTGGTCAGACTCCGGATCGAGATCCCCAAAACCTAATTATAGAGCCATGGGATCAACATATCAGAACACAATGAGTCTATTTAGAGTAGAAGCACTACTGTCTAATACCCAACCCAAATTGTACTGGTTTATTGTGTATCTTGGGGTCAAACCTACATGACTTCCTATTGGTGAATTCATCCTAGGATACCCTTCCTTGTTTATTAGTAACTATATTCTTAAACCAAATTAACTGGTAATGTAGGCATTATATGAAAACTCCAATAGGATTTCTCCTATAGTCCAATATCTATATTTAATATACTGCTACTGGTTGTTTAAGGGTTGGCATGAATCAATCTTACTCTCAGCAGCCAAGGCTGAAAGTATTTCAGTCATGATAGCTCTTAGCTGATACCCTCCCCTCAGTTCTCATTGGACTGATTTCCCAATAGGTGATTGGTTGGATATAACTCCATTTGCCCTGTTTGCTATAAATCAGTTTGATATGAGTCAGTTGATACAAATTAGTTCTCATTCATCCCTAGCCTTCCCTGTCATAGCTGTCACATTACCTATACCCCTGAAATCCTGGTACTCTATATGGATACCCATGTGACTACCCTACCTGGCCACCTTAACACTGTGTACCCAAGACTCCTGATACCAGCCACCATGTAACTGGACAAGGGGTGCAGCTGGTCTCTTATTGGTTGGTGTAAGGAAAGCCCTTCAACCATGGTTTCCTGGTACAAGCACTAAACCCTCATCTCTCATGTTTGCTTAAAAGATTAACCACTTAATAGTCTACTTAAATTCTGGATACTTAGCAATACCCCTTGATTTAGGGTCCATGTACTCGGGTAGGGAAGGACAGACCCCTAGGCTTGGTTTTGCAGCATCTGCTATAAGTACAAGTATCAGGTTTTATTGGTTATCCAGGGTCAGTCCTATACACTACTACCTGCCCTATTTTGGGTTGCCAAGTACACGAGTTTAGGGGTTTACACAAGACAATTAATGTCTCCAATGTACTCAGTACACATGACCTGGGTACTGACTTGAGGCATTTGTCCCAAACAGGGACCTGACAGTAGGAGGAGAGTATGGGTGTGACCCTAAGGACTCGGTTTACCAGGCTACCCAGGTGTAACAGGTCAACAGCTAGTGTATACTGGTTTTTCCTACATGACATCCTTTTCTAATGTTTATACCAGGAGCAAGTCAGATACTGTCAACCGGGACATATAATGTCTCGTTATCATTCAATGCAAGAGTAAGTCCGTGTACTTAGTTGCACAAAACAAGGTAATTTCATGTGATAGCCTTCTACTGGTACACCCTAATCTGCCTGGTATTACCCAATATGGTATAGCTATATATATATACTATTTGTATCTCTCCCTTATTGAGTCTGTATTTCCAAATCCTGAAATCCTGGATACTCAACCAGGGTTACTTCCATACCGAGCAACACAACACATATTGGGGAAACGAATTGTGTGTAGGCACCACTCCAAGTAGGGCTATGTTCTGAGTTTCAATTTCAGTCCAAAAAGTTTGGTACACTGGTCCAATCACTATCAGGCAATAAGTTGTATACGAAAAGGATGTTAGTGTGGACTCAGGTTTCATGTATGTTCACATGTTGTTAATGCCTAGGGCATTTCCTGGCTGATTAGATGGGTGTTGAGCAGCTATGAGTGTGGTTAACTTCATCGAACCTGATTGCCAAAGGCCTGTCATGATGGAGGTGTATATGAAATAAAACAGAGGAACAGTTCCTTCCTGTACCATTACCTATACGAAACCACACTATTCCTCTAGCCTGTGCCAGAATAGAGATTCCTATGTACCTATTGAGGAATTACACCTAACACTTACCCATCACCTAAGGAAATCTTACAAAATCAGAATATTATATTGAAAGAGATGAAAGACTTACCAGTGTTCAGCCCCAAACTCCAATTTCTACTACTCTGTTCGAACCTTGTGATAGGGACAATGGCGGATTTTGCTAGGGTTTGCAAGGGAAACGCAGAAGAGCCCATCCATATATATATATATGGAGGCTTGGATGTGATTGGAATAGTTTTAGGGAGATTCAAATAATTTGAATCTAAAATAGATCTTATCTATTGATTTAGGAGTGATCCGAATCTGGTTTTGATTAGGAGTGCAGACCCTTTGAATGTTTGCAAGGTTTGAATTCAAAACTTTTACAATAAGGTCCCTGAAAAACACTCGTTTGAAATAAACCACTTCTTTCCTTATATATATATATATATATATATATATATATATATATATATATATATATATATGCATATATATTTGTATTTAAAAGAATAGTCAAGTGGCTAAGTTAAAATGGGGATTAATCAAATAATAATTAACAGATAATAAATAAATAATAAAAAATAGATTGGGGCTTACAGTTACAGGACAGGCTATCCATTTGGCCCGACAATCACATGAAAATCACTGGAAAGGGTCATGCCGGCCAACCTGGATAACGAGCACATGAAATAAGATCTCGCTACAACCTACGTGAGGTGAGAGTGGCGCAAGCACAAGAATATAGTGACAGGGTGGCTTTGATCACATAGCTCCTAATAATTTCCCATTCCCGAATAGTATAATGGATCCAGACATGACACGTCATGACACGAGATTCCCTAAGAGGGTAGCTACTCCCCCTCAGGAATCGGTGTCTATACAAGTACAGGAAACAAGACAGGAAATGTACTAATATACCAAAAAAATCCAGAAACAACATCTTATGTTATGATCCAACATATAGTAGTCCATGAACCATCGTGTCGGGAAATCAAGTAAGACACTACAACTGAATCGGATATAGCAGATATCAAGACAATAAAAACTATCAGTGAATGAACTCGCCCGCGGTCCTGAGCTGTCAAATGGGGTCGATGCTCAAAGTGATGTCACAAACCTAAAGATGAGATATATATAAGCTAATTAGGGTTCAACAGTGTTAGGCATGATTATATAGTATAAGCTATGTAATCTAGGTCAATCTCAGTCCAACTAAGTCAAACTGGGTCAAACTGAGTCACACTAGGTCAAACTAGGTCACAGGAAGTCAAACCAAGTCAAACTAGGTCAAAAGTTGACTTACAGTTGGCTTTTGGTCAACTGGTCAACTCTGGGTCAAACTAGGCTAATGTTGACTAACGGTTGACTTTTAGTCAACTGGTCAACTCTGGTCAAGTTCTAGATATTTCTAGGCCAAGTGTTGACTGATAGTTGACTTTTGGTCAAAGCAGTCAAACTTGGTCAACCGAGGTCAAAACTAGCCTAAGCATATTATTCCTAATATTTACCTACCAAGATACCATATATCTTGGTCAAACAGGATCAACTCTAATCTAAGAATTAAAATATCAAGTTGTACAACGTTATTCGTACATCGAAACCTACGACACGCAAATCGAGATAAGATAATCAACGGTAAGGTTAATAATCTTATCACAGTGATCCACATGATCATTTTGCCAATTTCAGCGATGTGAGATCACTGGAATCGACTGATCTCAGTTTCGTTGTACTAATTCCGAAATACAAACTTAATAAGAATTAATTATAATAAAAGGTAATACACAGAGAAATATCTACAAACATTGTCGGATGATGAAACAAACATCACCAACGTGTCCAAAATGGTCAAATCAGCTAGGATAGCCTATCCATAAGTCCAATTTGGACACAGGGGCAAAAAGATAATTTTGGATCAAAACGGTGTCCGTGTCGAACCCGCTTTGCACCAAAAAATGTACAAGAATATTAGTCCACTAAACCTAATGAATTATATGTCCATGAATCCAGAATGACGATACGAACCCAACGGTATATCCAGAATTGGATTCTGTTGACCCGATCTCAAATTGGTCCGTTGACCAGGACATTAAAATTTTGATTTGCACGGAAAAGCATGTCGGAGCCAATGTCCTCAAAACTCAATAAATTATATGTCAACGAGTCCAGAATGACGATACGAACTCAACGGTATATCCAGAATTGGATTCCGATGAGCCGATCTCAAAATGACCCGTTGACCAAGATATTGTATCCGACTTGCACCGAAATGTGTGTCGGAACCAATGTCCACTAAAACCTAACAAATTATATGTCAACAAGTCTAGAATGAAGATACGAACTCAACTGTATATCCAGAATTGGATTCTGATGAGCCGACGTCAAAAAGTCCTGTTGACCCGGACTGTGGGGCCCGCTTTACATCGAAATGCGTGCTAGGGCCCATGTCCTCTAAATCTAACAAAATTTATATGAAAATGTGCCAGAACGACATCACGAGTCTACTGGTGGTGTCAGAAATTGAATCCGGAGTCCCGGGTTCAAAAATAAAATTTAACAAGTTGGAAATTACGAATTCGAACGGCCAACTTTGGCATCGAATTCAACCAATCAAACGTGCTCACAATGAAACAAACTTAAGGGGTAGAAAGAGGGTTATACCAACTGCGCATAAGAACCAGTGGCACGCCAGACGGAGCTGCGATGGAGGAGATACGAACCGACGAAGTTGGCTCCATAAAACTGTCCAAAAATAAATAATTTAAAGCGTCAACTTGGTGGCCGGTTTTGATGTATCAAACGATAAAATTAACGGGCAAAACTTGAAGGAAGTGAAGAGGGATATAACGAGATTGTGACGGAGCAAAGAGTTCGTCGATCCAACGGTCGAATTTCCCGAAAAATGTGCACGAAGTTGCTGCTTCGAAGCACGAATTCTGAAATTCATTCCGAGCGCGTCACAACGGAAACCCGTGCCAAACGCACGAAACGCCTAGGCAGCACATCTCGAAGGACGGTGGCCGCCACGGGAAGGTCGCCGGAGGATTCGCCTAGCCCGCACACGGCCGTGGGGGGGCTCGCCGGCGACGGCCGTGGCGGCGCCGTGGCTGCTGTGTGCACGCGCTACTGCTGCTCGCTGCTGCTGCAAGCATTGCTGTTGCTGCACTGCTAGCCGCGAGGGGACTGCGTTGGCCTGGCACAGCGGTGCAGCCAGGGGCACGACGAGGGTGGTGGTGGTTGAGGTGGTGGTGTGGGTGATAAAAAGGATGGGGAATGGTGGTGATTTAATGGTGATGATGATGTTGAGAATGATGGTGGTGATGGTGTGATGATGTGAAGGAGGAGAATGGAGAAGGAGGCTAGGGAGGAAGAGGGATCGACCAAGCATGGGGGTGTCGGCCATGGTTAGATGGAGAAGGAGGTGCTGTTAAAAATAATGAGAGAGGGAGAGAGAAATATATGTGTATGTGTGTAATAAATGAGAGAGGGAGAGAGAGAATAAGAATTCCCTACATAGATTTTAGGGCCGGCCAATATGGAGGGGGGTGTGTGTTGGCTGCTATGTGAGAATGGGGGGTGGTGATGTTGATGTATGAAATCCAAGGGCTAGGATTTAATGAGAATTAAGTCATTCTCTAGGGATTTAAATCAAGGGGGTTATCCAAGGAATATTTAAAAGAGGTAGACTAGGAATTTAATATTTTTTTAAAGGCAAAGAGAGTGAGGGTGTCATAAGGGAGGGTAACATAAAGCTTGGACTGGGTTTGGTTGAGCCGGGTCGGTTAAAATCGGACATGGTACAATAATTGAATTTAAATAGGTATTTATGATCATGAGAAAATAAGTAACATGTGGGGGCTCAAATAAATGGGACACAAGTGTCATGTGGGTAATGGGCTTCGTGTAGGCCATGTCCATATTTTGGGTCGACTAGGTTGGATCGATGTCGGGTCCCGAAATTAAATTGGAAGTCAGGTCACATTCTACGGTGGATAATTAATTGGCCTAAATTGACACAAAAGTTGTGCGAAGCAAATGAAGCACAAGATGGTGTGTCTGAGTGGGACACGAAGGTCTTGGGTGTAGGGCTTCTCGAGTAGATCATGCATGAGGAGTTGGTTTCAAGAAAATGACTAGCCTTGTGCTCCTAAATTAAAAGTCACGGTAACGTGTATATGATGATCAAAGATAAAAGTGGGAAAATTAATTAATAATTAATTAATGATCAAATGGTCTAAATTGACCCGAAGTTGTTTGAAGCAAAAATAGTACAAGGAAACAAGTTTGGATGGGACATGATATATCAACATGAAGGTAATCTTGTCTACTACACACTGATGAAGAGAGTTTCCAGATATTGGCATCCTTGACGCTCCAGAATTCAAAGTCACGGTAAAGAGCATTTAATCAAATAATAATCAAATAATAATATCTATTGCAAATAATTGATTTATAAAATTGAAAAAAATAAGCCCTAAATTCAGGGGGCTTACATCCTACCCACCTTATAAAAATTTTGTCCTCGAAATTAAAAATCATCTAATAGGTCAAGCTAAAACATACAACTACTATGGCTACAGTACCCACTGTGCTACCCTTATGATCATATATGTTGTTTCTCTCTACAAGTATTTTGGTTCAGGTTCAATAAACTTATTTCATTTAAAACTATGTCATTTTACCCCTTAGAATCTAAGCACAAGATTCTAGTCCTTAACCTGTAGTCATAAAATATAATATCTCATTACTCCTTCTTAGATACCTTAAAACCAATCTATACTATCAAACTAATCATTCTTAATGGTTTCTAAGTCCACTATAGTCAGTCACTAATATCTGTCCTATAAGCTTAACCTAATAAATATCTAGGAAAAATATACTCATCACAATCACACATAATAACATATTATAGTTACACTATAAAATCTGTTAACAAGGTTTGGCTATCCAATCATCAAAAATAGAAGGTAACAAGGGCCTAAGACTGGGTCTAGCAATCCATATCAATATTCAGGCAAGGTAAGGGTCAAGCAAGACAGGAAAGATTGTCAAAATATTTCCAAGAATAGTACGAGGCCAAACGAGATGTATAGGACGTAGTCGAAGTAAAAATCAAGAACCATATACCTCCGTAATTATGTCACATGAAGTTACTATCGCGCTAGTGTGCATCTGGCTGCGATTAACTTTCTTGTTCCATAATACGACGGATGGCTGCAGTGCACAGCTGCCACGCTAGATAATATAGGTTCCTGAACTTAACTTGGCTAAATTCGTAAAATATTTCCAAACAATTTTTATAAAATAAAGGAGAAGATGTTAGTCAAAATGCTTAGGGAGTGGTCCAAGTAGAATTCGAGAAATATATTTAACCATGATGCCGTTATCCGAAGTCATACCTCGCTAGTATTTCTCTGGATGCAAACTCCCGATTTCGTAATACAAGAATAAATATACCTTTCGAACCTTTCCTGAATCAACCCATGAGGCACTTTCAACAATTATCGAGAAGGACAAGAATAATTACCCAAGAGGTTAGCGAAGAAGAGTTTAGTCAAATCATAGGAAAGATGGAACACAAAACAATTATGTTGAGAAAATCTTACTTGTGGCTGTAGATAGACAGAGTTAACCAAGACGGGGAAGAATGATGATAAGAATTTGTTCTTGCTCATCCGGTCATAACGAAGTGATCCGATTTAAGATATAATCTGATAACCATATACGTCTTCCTGAAATTATGTTGCCAGAATTTTCGCACGTCAGTAAGCATAGCTGCAATAAACGATAGAGTCCATAACTACCCTAAAATTATGTCATCTTGAATTCTTACCACGCCAACCGGTATGGCTGCAAGAAAATCTAAATTCCATAACTAGGATAAGCATATCTAAAAATCAGGCTCTATGTCCTTGTCATGCTAGCTTGTATGGCTGCGATAAATTCTAAACTCCATAAATAAAGCAGACATTTACCTTATCAAAATATACCTTAATTTAATCCACAATTTATCTCGATGCAAGATCAAAGTCAACAATGAACATCAGGAATCAAAATCAACAACAAATCAAGGAAGTGTAAATGGAGGCAAGTGGGAATAGATTCAAGAGTTTTCGAAGTAAGATTCTCAAGGGTTATCCCTGGAATCTATCAAGAGTTCCTAACTGTGATTGAGCAACTCCTATCATAACCTAGAACATATATCCTAATAGCAGGCTCGTAGCAGCGCTCTAAGTCAAGCACCACTACAAAATCGTACTAGTTCCGACTCTGACATGCATGGGCCACCACAAAAATGTGTAACGACCCGCACCCTGATTAGGGGCACGAATACGTGGTTACGTCCAGCCTACGCCGCAGAATCGGTGGTAGAATGCTATATAGATCGTTTATAAATACTACAACTAGACAAAATATAAGGGTACCTGTCATCTCCGTACGGAGGTATAATATGTCATAACTCAATCACAAGACAAACTAGGATAGGTAGCACGAAATGGAAATATGATAGAAAGGAAAACTGGAAAGGAGTTCATGATCCAACACAAGCTCAGAGATATAAACACATCATAGAAACTCAAAATATAATATAAACTACAGTCTAAAAATACTAGCTGGATCGCAGTCCAGGCAAACCTATCTAACAGTCTAAATAGGGGCTATATCATCTACGGGCTCCAGGGGTAATGTCTCATCAAACTCTATCCTGGCTATACCCGTAAAAGGTAGAGCAATCAGCTAACATGTACTATGTAAACATCAACGGTTATCTTGTTAAAAAAATGAGCAAGTACAAACACTAACAGCAGTTCCATATGAATTGACAAATTCTATAAGAGACAATTATAATGAAATACAAGACAAAGATATAGGATGACTTGGGAGCTATTCGGAAGCCGAGTTACAACCCGTAAACCAAACAAGGACCGAGGTTGTAACCCTTCTTCCGAACAGAACTTAGCCTCCAATCAAGGTTTAGCATAAGAGCATGTAGAACATGTGAGTAATGAATATCATAGCATGGTGAGAAAAGTATTGAATGTAGAACTGAGCAGGATATATGATGTGATAAAATAAATATAAAATGTGCCTTGAATTATTAGAGCGTTATGTGATCGGCTTGGAAAAGTTACAGGACATGCTATCCATTTGGTCCGACAATTACATGAAAATAACTGGAAATGGTCATGCCGGCCAACCTGGATATCGAGCATATGAAATAAGATCTCGCTACACCCTACATGAGGTGAGAGTGGCGCAAGCACAAGAATATAGTGACAGGGTGGCTTTGATCACATAGCCCCTAATAATTCTCCATCCCCGAATAGTATAATGGATCCAGACATGACACGTCATGACACGGGATTCCCTAAGAGGGTAGCTACTCCCTCTCAGGAATCGATATCTATACAAGTACATGGAACAAGACAGTAAATGTTCCAATATACCAAGAAAATCCAGGAACCACATCTCATGTCATGATCCAACATATACTAGTCCGTGAACCATCGTGTCCGAAAATCAAGTAAGACACTACAACTGAATCGGATATAACAGATATCAAGACAATGAAAACTATCAGGGAATATACTCGCCTGCGGTCCTGAGCTGTCAAATGGGGTCGATGCTCAGAGTGATGCCACAAACCTAAAGATGAGATATATATAAGCTAATTAGGGTTCAACAGTGTTAGGCAGGATTATATAGTATAAGCTATGTAATCTAGGTTAATCTCAGTCCAACTAAGTCAAACTAGGTCACACTGAGTCACACTAGGTCACAGGAAGTCAAACCAAGTCAAACTAGGTCAAACTAGGTCAAAAGTTGACTTACAGTTGACTTTTGGTCAACTGGTCAACTCTGGTCAAGTTCTAGATATTTCTAGGCCAAGTGTTGACTGATAGTTGACTTTTGGTTAAAGCAGTCAAACTTGGTTAACCGAGGTCAAAACTAGCCTAAGCATACTATTTCTAATATTTACCTACCAAGATACCATATATTTTGGTCAAACATGATCAACTCTAATCTAAGAATTAAAATATCAAGTTGTACATCGTTATTCGTACATCAAAACCGACGACACGCAAATCGAGATAAAATAATCAACGGTAAGGTTAATAATCTTATCACAGTGATCCACATGATCATCTTGTCAATTTCAGCGATATGAGATCACTGGATTCGACTGATCTCAGTTTCGTTGTACTAATTCCGAAATACAAACTTAATAAGAATTAATTATAATAAAAGGTAATACACAGAGAAATATCTACAAACATTGTTGGATGATGAAACAAACATCACCAACGTGTCCAGAATGGTCAAATCAGCTAGGATAGCCTATCCATAAGTCCAATTTGGACACAGGAGCAAAAAGGTAATTTCGGGTCAAAATGGTGTCCGTGTCGGACCCACTTTGCACCAAAAAATGTGCAAAAATACTAGTCCACTAAACCTAACAAATTATATGTCCACGAATCCAGAATGACAATACGAATCCAACGGTATATCCAGAATTGGATTCTGTTGACCCGATCTCAAATTGGTCCGTTGACTAGGACATTGAAATTTCGATTTGCACGGAAAAGCATGTCGGAGCCAATATCCTCAAAACTCAGCAAATTATATGTCAACGAGTCTAGAATGACGATACGAACTCAATGGTATGTCCAGAGTTGAATTCTGATGAGCCGATCTCAAAATGACTCGTTGACCCGAATATTGGTATCCGACTTACACCGAAATGTGTGCCGGAAAAAATGTCCACTAAAACCTAACAAATTATATGTCAACGAATCCAGAATGACGATACAAACTCAACGGTATATCCAGAATTGGATTTCGATGAGCCGGTGTCAAAAAGTTCCGTTGACCCGGACTGTGGGGCCCGTTTTGCACCAAAATACGTGCCAGGGCCTACGTCCTCCAAATCTGACAAATTTTATATAAAAATGTGCCAGCACGATGCCACGAGTCTACTGGTGGTGTCAGAAATTGAAACCGGAGTCCCGGGTTCAAAAATGGAATTTAACAAGTTAAAAATTACGATTTCGAACGGCCAACTTTGGCATCGAATTCAACCAATCAAACTTGCTCACAATGAAACAAAACTTAAGGGGTAGGAAGAGGGTTATACCACGTCACCCCCAGTTTTCAGAAACAGGGGTATTTTGTCATTTTATATTTTTGAATATTTTTAAAATTTATTTTTATTATTTATGATATTATTTTGGGGTTAAAATTTATTTTATTATTTATGATATTGTTTTGGGGTTATTTGAGTCGGGTTCGAATTTCAACTCAATCCGACTTGAAACGGGGACCCGGGGATAGTTTGACTCTAGTGGGACCCACACACTAGTTAGACATGGCCCACATGATATTAATTTTAGTCCACGTGATAGAAATATTTTAGTTAGAGGTTAGACTAATTATTATGGATAAGGTTAGTGTGATTAGAGACTTTAGAATGACTAATTTAGCCCCAACCAATTAGCCCTTTCCTAATACTCATAGAATAGGTTAGTGGGGGCATTTTGGACCTTACCATAATAGGACAAATAGCCCCATATGGCCAGCCACTTTGGGAGAGGATAGGCTCAAGTTCATTTTATTATTCTCATCCACACTCTCTCTCTTGTTCTTTTCCAAAATCCTAGAGAGCAATTCCTAGCAATTTCTTCACCAAATCCTTCCATTTCGCCACCAAATCTTCTTATTTCCTTCTCCATTCTAGCCAAGGAGGAAGCTACCCAAGTTTGGGAGGATTCGGAGCTCGTTCGTGTCCTTTTGGAATCTCTACGTGTCGGTGTCGCTCCGGGAAGGCTTTTCTTCGATTCGATCTACCGGAAGGTATAAATCCCTTCTCCTTTTCATTTCCTCATGCATATAGGTCTATTTTGAACCCATAGGAATGACCCCCATGGTTGTATCTCTATTTGTGTCTATTTCGTGTCCATTTGGAGGTCATAGGAGTGTCCTTTGTGTTGTGGTTGTGTCCATGTGAGAAAATCCCAAATTTGGACACACTATGTGTTGTTGTTATGTATGAATGAATTATTACATGTTTAATCTCATATTTTTGTATTGGAGATGTGTTCTATAGTGTCTCATATATATATATTAGTGTAGAGAGTGAGTTCTTGATATATTATGTTATATACTTGTGTTCTTTTGTCTCAAACTACCCAAATCCGTCATGATTTTTATCCACGTTTTTAATTTCAGCCCTAACTTAGAAATATCATAACTTCTAGCTCAAAGCTCGATTTAATCTCTCATTTTTTTTAAAAAAAAGCGTATTAAAGTTAGCTTTCCAAAAACATATATTAATAGGTCTAATTCTTTCTGTAACTTTTTGGAGAATTATTTGAGTGTCAGCTGTACGAAAGACAAATGCGTTCTCGGTGTTTTTGTGATTTCGGGAGTTTCCGGAAACGAAAACGCGATCCGTTTGAAGTTTCGGAAAGCTAACACATAGATCTATAACATACTTTAATCCTAGATTTTAATTCATGCTGAGATGGTATAATATTGATTATTAGTAGGAGTTACTATTCGGCATATGTATTTTGTGCACCCTTGTGTGTAATATAATGTCCTATTTGATTTTAACCCATGTTAATGTATATACATTATGTAATTAAATAGAGAATGCAAGCATGAGTAAATGTTTAAATAAATGATGTATGAGGTGTAAGTATCCTATCTAATGTAAGCATGTATAAGTATGGCTTGTAATGAATATGTAGGTTCCATAGTATGTAATGTATGGTGCATATAGTAGTGCAAGAGAATAAATGAATGATGAATAGATGCAAGCATGAATGTAATGTAATAATAGATGTAATGTATGTAATATACAAGTTAATGAGATGTAATGTTCTATTAACACAAATCCTATATTACCTCATGTACCCCTTATACTATGTAGACACTATCACACTTGACACTTTGTTTACTTACACTTTGACACTCTTTGATATGTATATACTATGTATGCCCATTTAACCCTCACTTGCCCCTTTGCCATGTTCACATACACACACATAGCCTCTTAAATAAGTATTTATGAATACAGTTAACTTAGCTATGTATGTATATTATATATATGTTAGCATATTGTGTTGTAATATATAAGTTTATATAACCATTTGAAATGCCATGATTATAGACCTAATGTTGAATACCAATATATGCATGTGTATATATGTGTAGACATATATAGTTTAAAGTAATAGATTACCTAGTGTATATCCAATGTGAATTCTTGCCTATTTTAGTATTGAATAATTACATGTTATATAGAGTTAGGTGTATGTTGGCTTGTATAGCCTTGTATTGATGTGTGCTTGCTAGGATAGTCTTGGTTAGGCCTAGTAAGACTTGCTGGGTTAGGACATGACCTAGTTTGACCTAGTTTGACTAGTGCAGTTGACCAAAGTTGACCAAGGGTTGACTTTGGCCTAGTTTGACCTAGATTCATGTAGAATACATTGTAGTGCTTTATATTACTCTTCTGGACATGTTGTGACTTGTGCTGTTCCAATTAGGAGCCAGACACCTCTCCTCGGACAGTATCTTTACCTTGGACATTCAGATATCAGGCGAGTACATTCTCTGGTCATTTTATATCCTGCTTAGAATTATATTCCTGCTTTAGATTACTATACTTGATGCTGTCACGACATTATCACGGATTAGTACTATACAGATCTCTTCATGCGATGTTATCCCCCTCGGGAGCATCGGGTACATTATGTCATGTGCGTTTCACTTTCATCATGTACTCCTGTGATTTCATCATACATGTACACTCTTGTGAATCATGTACTCTCATGTTCATAGAGCCTTCATGTATACTATCATGTGTACCCTTTTAAGGGCCCCATGTGATATCATGTACAATAACATAACCTGCTTAGATCCTTGTGTACTGATTTGGGAAAACGGGAGAATGCTAGTAGTCATGTGAACAATTCTTTAGTAGTGTAGATCATGTACAACTCTTTAGTGTAGATCATGTACAAATCTGTTCCGTTGACATGTGCTATCCTGTACTCTACATCACTAGCCACTGTTAGTTCTCTATTTATAGTAGATATTTCTATTACTGTTCTCTCTCTGTTTACATACTATATTTCTTCAGATCTTGTATCTTACTTTACTGTATAATTATATTTTCTAACCAGCTATGAACTGTTGAGATGTAATGTGCTCGCTCCTGTCCTGACTGGACCTGTTGATAAATTTTACAGATAGCCTGGGATTGTCTGCTAGCCTAGAGGAGACACAGTAGAGGTTGTTTAGATAGTTATTTTATTTTGTCTGGAGTTGTATTTACTTGTGGATTACTGTATTTGAGTTTTGAGATGTATTTCTGGGATTATGTATCTTAGACACTTAGACTTCTATCTCATGTATCTCTTTTGGATTTCATGTTTATCTATCTTTATCATTCTACCTTAGATTGTGATTGAGTTGTACCTCTGTGTTGGCCTCCTTATGGAGAGTATTCATATTATGCTAGTTATAGTTCATGACCTAGAACAGCGTTCTACCGCCGACACTGCGGCGTAGGCTGGGCGTTGTTACGTACTCGTACCCTCACGGTGGGTGCGGGTCGTGACACGTTTTTAGTGGTGGCCCATGCAGGTCGAGTTTATGTAGTGGTATTCGAACTAGAGTACTACTACAGCCTGCAGTAGGAATATGATATATTTTGAAGGTACTCAATCACGGTTAGGATTCCTTGAGAGATTCCTGGGACGACCCTTGAGAATCTTATTTTAACTTCGATTTGAAATCTATTTTTTCCTGATTTGGTTTACCTTTACTTCCTGTTATTGAACTTGATTTTGATGGATTATTGTTGAATTTCGAATCTTGATGTTAGTGGTTGAATTTGAGTCTGTATTTTTATGATTTTTTGATGGATTATTGTTGAATTTTGAATCTTGATGATAGTGGTTGAATTTGAGTCTATATTTTTATGATTTTTGATGGATTATTGTTGAATTTTGAATCTTGATGTTAGTTGTTGAATTTGAGTTTGTATTTATATGTATATGTACATTTTTTTGGAATTAAGGTATAACCTGATAACATACTTGATAAGGACAGTGAGAAAGGTAAAAGTCTACTTTATTATGGAATTTAGAATTTATTGCAGTCATATTTGCTAGCATGACAAGGACGTAGAGCCTGATATATCTATACTTATCTTAGTTATAAAATCTAGATTTTCTTGCAGCCATACCGGGTGGCGTGGTAAGAATTCTAGATAACATGATTATAGGGTATATGCCTTATTATGGACTCTATCGTTTATTGCAGCTATGCTTATTGGCGTGGCAGAATTCTGACAACATAATTTCAAGAAGACGCATATGATTATCAGATTGTACCTTAAATATTTTTGAACATGTTTTCTCTACTTTTGTTTCAGTCCTTCAAAAAAAAGAAAAAAGAAAGAGAGAATTGTTATTTGTTTGTTTTGTTTTGTTTCTCATTTATTTAACTTAGGAGTAGCTTTAGCTGTTTTTATAAACTTTGTGTAACTTCTTACTATAAAATTCTTCTTAATACAATAAATCGATGATTTTGCTAGACTTTATCTTGGATTTGAAAATTTAGTTCTGGATTTCAAAATGGGTTTTTCTTTTAAACAGATAAGCAAAAGCAGATTTTATCGTTATTTCTTTCTTGCTATTATTCTTGTATTAAATAATAATAATAATACTGTCTTGATTACGTCAATCACCTGCTTGCAACCTTGGTAGGAATCTAATTGTTGGTCTTAACGTAGAATTAAAATTTTATATTGGGACATGAGAATATATATGAATATATATATAGTGGACACTTTTCTGACACTTATGCATGCTACACTTGATTTCCACCTATCTGAATACATATTAATATGTCGTTAATGTTTAAATTTTCAAAACCCCAATATTTCTGATTCTCTGCTTTTCCTAGCTTAACTCGTAATTTAAATATAAAATTTCATGATAATAGTTTTATTTATATCACTGCATATACGTAGGGTCTCAATTCAAATTTTTTTTTTTGGTTGAGTTTTGTGTTTAAATTTGTCAAATCTGAGACTGTGTGCATATTAACCCTTAATACGGGATTTTAAATGTTAGTTCAAATTGATTGTTTTAAATGTAATATTTAGAGCTGTGTACATTGTTGTTGTAGGGATATAAATTTAGGTTCCATCTTCTTACATGTTAGGTTGTGATAAACATTGAGTTGGTTTTGATGTGCAAATTCTCCAAAATCCTGAAAACTGAATACATGTTAACATTTTTACATTGATTTCCATGTTTAATTCAATTTCAGATTTAACATGTAATATTGAACTGTATGCGTAGATAAATGTATTGATAGTATATTAGGGTTTTATTTCTATCATGTTAGGATGTATTGGGAGCATTGAGATTAGTTGTGATGTTTCAAACTCCTAAATTTTGAAATTACATTATGTTAATATTGCACTGGTTTAAATGTTAGCTTATTTTCAGATTTTGTATGTAAATGCTGAACTAAAACTGGGTTTAACCTTTCAATACTAAGCTATAACCCTGTACAAGGATACACACACACCCTAACTTAGTATACCCTGTCATGTAACCTAACTCTTCCTATCTATGTCATGATTATATATCTATATAGATATATATAGAGCTTAGGCATACATGTTATAATGTATATACATACATAACTAAATCTCTACCTCTTTATATATACATATATACATGGTTAGCCATGCATGTTATGAGCAAATAAGTTGTGTATTGTAGATTGTTTAACCAATATGCCATGATTAGTGTAACTTGATAGTTATTGTTTGAAACCCCAAATCCTCCTATGCACTTTCATGTATATTTCACATACACACACGCCTATTATCTAACCATATGAACATGTCCACATACACCCATACACACACGAACTACATAACTTGTACATAATGCTAGCTTTTCCCTCTCTAACGCTATATATATAAATATATTGTGATTGGATTTCCATACAATTGGCTTTCATTCTTTAACTTTTGATTTTGATTTTCTTGAATAGTACCCCTTATTAGATAAATGGTAGTTAACTTTATTTTATTTTGATAAGTACCAGTTTTCATATAGGATGGTAGACTGCCTTACAGTCTTGATGATTGTTATTTCTGTATCTTTTCTAGTTTAGCACCCTAGATTGCTTGTGTGTTTTGATACCATATGACCGTTTTGGTCTAGCATGACTAGTATACCTAGATGAGAGCTGTCTCTTACGCTTAGGTTCAACCTCACGTTCATGCTCTTCAGATAACTCAAACTCACCTTCAGGCTCTTCTTCATCTACACCTTTTTCACCATCTTCAGCTGTAGATGTCTTTACATTCTCAGCTTCAGTCTCTTCCTCAGCCAAAGGTTGCGGGTCTCTTCCTTGCTTCTTCTTTCCACCTCCCATTTTAATTCACCTGAAACAAATGACAGAAACGAGTTAATTCACATTTATGGAAGCAAAACAAGAAAACATCAAGTAAGCACACAATGACCAATCACACATCAGACACAACAAACAAACAAGGAAGAAACTGAAAATAATCAAAAACCTAAATTTCACACATATATGCCTTCACAATCAGTTCGGGCATTTTCAGTATCATCCATGTCAACATCCATGTCAACACTTGATGGCAGTGGCCCAATGTCAGCATTTCCTTCTTAAAAATCTTCCTTACTGTATCTTCTTGCCGGACCTCTCATAACAACATACCAACTTGATGATTCGTCTTCCCTTGAATAAAACACTTGCTTTGCTTGAGAGGCTAAGATATAAGGATCCCTTAAAAAAAAGACTTGACTATGATTTAGGTTGACAAGTATGAAACCATCTTCTATCTTCACTCCATTACCCATTATTGCCCATTGACACCGGAATAGAGGAACGTAAAAAACATTATAATCCAACAAGATAATGTCAGTTACTCTGCCGTAGTATGACACCAAATCAACCACTTGTGAAGTGTCTTTCGCACTAGATCTGCAGATTGCAGTAGCCTCATAGAAAACCCCACTATTCTGACTTTTTCTATCTACTGATCTTGTGTGAAACCGTTGACCATTCACTATATAACCTGAATACGACCGTGCAGAAGTACGTGGTCCATATGCCAATATCCCGACCTCAGATCAATCTTGGAAAATACCCGAGCTCCGCTCAACTGGTCAAATAGATCGTCAATTCGCGGCAGTGGATATTTGTTCTTGATCGTGAGGTTGTTGAGTACCCTATAGTCAATACACATGCGTACTGACCCATCTTTCTTCGGCACAAACAACACTGGTGCACCCCATGGCGACGAACTCGAGCAGATGAAGCCCTTATCCTGTAGCTCATCCACCTGCTTCTTCAGCTCCACCAGCTCGCTGTTGTTCACCCGATAGACATGCTGAGAGATAGGTTCCGCTCCTGGAACCAAGTCTATCGAGAACTCTATGTCTCTGTCTGGTGGCAGTCCCGACAACTCCTCTGGGAAAACATCCATAAAATCTGCTATCAAGGGGTGTGGAATCGTCTGCTCCTCGACCGAGACTCCACAGAAGACTCCGCTGCTCTGCTCTGCCGGACGTCTGGAGTACTCAAACTCTGGCTCCCCGGCGCTCTGAAGAGAACTCTACCCCCTCTGCAATCAATGCTGGCGTGGTACCTGCTCAACCAATCCATGCCTAGTACTATATCGTAGTTCGGCAATGGTATTACGAGCAGGCTCACCTCCAACTCACGGCCTCCCAAAACTACTCTCCGACCCTTACAAATATCACTCACGAGGATAATACCACCCCCGGTCGTGATCTTGTAAGTCCTAGGCAACGATTCAGCTACGATACCGTGTCTAATCGCAAAAGATACTGATATGAAGCTATGCGAAGCACCGGAATCGAATAAGGCAAATGCTGGACTGGAGTCAAGAAGAATCGAACCTGCAATCAGCTCCCCGATGACCTCCGCATCCTCTGCTGCCATGGCGAATCCTCGCCCCTGCTGGCCTCCCCTGGACTGCTACTGGTGCTGAACAAATCTCTGCTGCTGCGTCGGCAGGGCTGGTCCCCGCTGCTGACCTGCTGGAGCCCTGGCTCCTCCTCCCGGGCCTGCTCGTACTAAGCGGCACTCCCTCATCTGGTGGTCTGCTGAACCACACTTCAGGCACTGGCCCAGCCTCCTCCGGCACTCATTGGCGACATGCCCGGACTTCTTGCAATAGGCACAAGTAACACTCTGCCTCTGTCCCTGCTGGTGCTGCCTCGGCTGCTGCTGCTGAGGGGCTGGCCTCTGCTGAATCGGCTGCGGCAGAAACTGCCTCAGCTGCTGATGCTGAAAGTGCAGCCTCTTGGCCGGTCCTCCGCTGCTGCTGCCTCCCTGGAAGTCTCACCCCCTCTTGAGCCTAAGCTCAAGATCATCCTCTGCAGCTAGTACGTCCACCAGGATCTCCTCAAATGTAGTACTGCGAGCGTTCTTGGTGTAGGACTTGGCCTCCTTTACCAAGCCCTTCCGGAACCTCCGGGCCTTCGTCGTCTCCGATAAGTCCTCTACAAA
The DNA here is from genome assembly GCA_029216955.1 of Iris pallida. Classification (NCBI taxonomy): domain Eukaryota; kingdom Viridiplantae; phylum Streptophyta; class Magnoliopsida; order Asparagales; family Iridaceae; genus Iris; species Iris pallida. The sequence continues at coordinate 4,307,878 of JANAVB010004798.1, forward strand.
TCTGTCCAGGCGGCAGAACTCTCTTGCATACTCCTCCACAGACTGACTCCCCTGGACTAGGGCCTCGAACTGAGTCTCGAGGGCTCCCAGCGCTGCCTCCGGGAAGAACTTCTCCTTGAACAGCTTCTTGAATGCTGCCCAAGTCTGTCCTGCTGTACCGACCCTTGGGTCGATCTGGTACCATGTACGGGCCAGATCCTGCATCATACTGGCCGCTGCCTCTATCTGGAGCCTCGTCGGAATCTCCGCCAGCCTGAAGATCTCCTCCATATGCTCGATCCATTCATCGGCATACAGGATCCCCTCTGTCCCTCGGAAGTCTCTCGGGTGCATCTTCTGGAAGTCCTGGATGCCTTTCTCCCGTGGCTGGTACGGCTGCTGGACTGCTGCTGGCTGAGCCACGACTCTCTCCACTGCTGTCACTGCCAGCTCAATGCCTCGAGTGAGCTCTACCGCCTGCCTCTGCTGTTGAGTCTGCTGACCCTCCAGGTACTGCCTGAAGAAGGCTAGTAGCTGCACTGCGTCCACTGTCCCTGGAGGTGGCTTCCTGTAGGGATCCTCTGGGAGAACTGGGTCATGCCTCCCTGCCGGTGGAAGCATACCCCCTGCTGCTGCTACCGGGGCCTCAATACGAGCAAAGGTGGCAGGAGCTGCAGTCCCCTGGCCCTGCTGTACTGGCTGGGAGGTAGCAGTCCCCTCCATAGCATCCTTATGAATGGTACGCTGCGATCGAGTCTCTACCATCCTGAAGATAGACAAACAAGAGTATCAATTTCTGAGAAGAAGCGAAATAGCAAAGGCGGACAATTATAATTCAAAGGATCAGCTGACAATAAGAATTTAGATGGCAATAAAGAAATTTTCCTAATATGATTGAGTACCCTTAAAAATTTATATCCTATATCCTATAGCAGGCTGTAGTGATACTCTAGTTCGAGTACCACCACATTTCTAGTCTAGACCTGCATGGGCCACCACTAAAAACGTATCACGACCCGCACCCACTGTGAGGGTACGAGAACGTAACAATGCCCAGCCTACGCCGCAGTGTCGACGGTAGAGCGCTGTCCTAGGTCAACATACATCTAACAATATATATCTAAACAGTTTATACTCCCCGAATGGGGGTGACATAACAGTAAAACTCAATCACAACTAAGGAAGAGATAGCACGAAATGAAATAGAACTCAAGGAAATAAATAGATAAAAAAACAGTAGTCTAAGATAATCCCAGAGTCATAGTTATTCCAATATTTGTACAAGTTTATATTTTTCTGCAAATATAAAACTTGTGATCATTGTAAATTAAATTAATTATGTGAATGAGCATTATTTGTGATTTTGATCTTCATGGCCGTGACAGCGTTCTACCGCCGACACTGCGGCGTAGGCTGGCTTGGACACGTCTCGTATCCGTTTAAAAAAAATAGGTGCGGGTCGTGACAGTAACTTTCCCAAGACGATCACATAACGCTCTAATAATTCAAGGCACATTTTATATTTATTTTATCACATCATATATCCTGCTCAGTTCTACATTCAGTACTTTTCTCACCATGCTATGATATTCATTACTCATATATTCTACATGCTCTTATGCTAAATCTTGATTGGAGGCTAAGTTCTGTTCGGGAGAAGGGTTACAACCCCGGTCCTTGTTTGGTTTACGGGTTGTAACTCGGCTTCCGAATAGCTCCCAAGTCATTCTATATCTTTGTCTTATATTTTATTATAATTGTCTCTTATAGAATTTCTTAATTCATATGGAACTGCTGTTAGTGTTTGTACTTGCTCATTTTTCTGACAGGATAACCGTTGATGTTTACAGAGTACATGTTAGTTGATTGCTCTACCTTTTACGGGTATGGCCAGGATAGAGTTTGATGAGACATTACCCCTAGAGCCCGTAGATGATATAGCCCCTGTTTAGGCTGTTAGATAGGTTTGCCTGGACTGCAATCCAGCTAGTATTTTCAGACTGTAGTTTTATATTATATTTTGAGTTTCTGTGATGTGTTTATATCTCTGAGCTTGTGTTGGATCTTGAACTCCTTTTCAGTTTTCCTTTCTATCATATTTCCATTTCGTGCTACCTATCCTAGTTTGTCTTATGATTGAGTTATACCATATTTTACCTCCGTGCGGAGATGACAGGTACCCTTATATTTTGTCTAGTTGTAGTATTTATAGATGACCTATACAGCGTTCTACCGCCAATTCTGTGGCGTAGGCTGGACGTAATCACGTACTCGTGCCCCTAATCAGAGTGCGGGTCGTGACATCTAATGTCGCAAGTCTCATCGCAATTATCCCATCAAGCTTTCTTCTTCGATTTCTTGTTATAACAACTTAGTTGCAAGTTTCTCAAGGCTTTCAATTTTCAGCAAATTGTTATACTCTTTTCAAATTTTGAGTCGTAATCTTGAAGTTGTATTTACATTTTGTGTTTTTTGTACGATTTTTTGTAACTGGCATTAACACTATAAATAATTTTTTGATCAAGTTATGGAAGTATTTACTCAACTATGAGACAATACCATTATCATATTGTCGTGCCTATACACCAAGAAAATAGTGCAAAGGAAGAATTTGGTGGTAAAATATATTATATACATTTTTTATGTGTCTTTTTTTGGGGAGCCGGCAAACAACGCTATGGAGGGATTCGAACCGTATCTATCCCCACGGGACCTTCTGATGTATCCAACGGACTACACCTCCGTGGACAAATATATTATATACGTAGATATCGTCTAAGTTCTTTCGACACTATATATGCTTATAATACGTATTCCAAAATACTAGAGGAAGTGTGGTGGCAGAACTTAGCAAGGTCCAACATTTCAAGTAATCTGGAGGGGACCAGATTCAAACCTACAATCTTCGGGTCACCTGAGTACGATGAGTCGACCAATCAGCACTTTTCAGATACACATTCATGCACGAATAAGAATATGGGACAGAAATTGATAATCACAATCATAAGTATTGAGTATGAAATAACTTAGCTTCCATTCAGCAGAGAAATAGATTTCTAAAAATAACTCCACACACCCCTAATAGCATCATATAGGCAACAGTCATTATTACAAGCTTCATCTTCATCTTCATTGATGTTGTTGTTGTTTGTCATATATTTAGCGCATCAAATTACTGTAAAAATAAGTAGATATCTTCTTCTTCTTCATTTTCATTTTCTTTGTTCTTATTGTTTGTGGTACATTTAATTATTGTAAAAACAAGTAAATATCTTCGTCTTCATTGCTTTGTTATTCTTATTGTTGTTTGTAGTACATTTAGCGCATTAAATTATTGTAAAAATAATTAAATATCTTCATCTCCGTCTTCATCTTAATTTTTATTGTTGTTCTTGTTGTTTGTTGTACATTTAGCACATCAAATTATTGTAAAAACAAGTATATATCTTCATCTTCATTGTTGTTCTTGTTGTTTGTTGTATATTTAGCTCATCAAATTATTGTAAAAAAACAAGTATATACCTTCATGTTTATTGTTGTTCTTATTGTTTGTCGTATATTTAGCGCCAAGTTATTGTAAAAACAAGTAGTAGATATTCATCTAGTTCATATAAGCGGGTAAGAGGCCATCATCCCTATCCAGCACAACCCTTGCAGGTTAAGAACGTTGTGGCTCATCCTAATGTAACCCCCCTCGCCCCAGTCTGCACCTCGGGATTTCTTGACAATCTAGCACTCGTCTTCGTCCTTGGTAGTCCCGTACCCCACCACCGCCACCCCATGGTTGAGTTTCGACATACACGGGATGCCGAACACCCGTTGGGAGTAGAACTGGAACCCGAATCCACCTGCATCGATGTTGACAAACACGGGCTGCATGGGGCCCGCCTCGAGCGAGCACACTTTGCTCCCTGTTAGTGGTCACGTTTCTGAATCCGGTTATGGCCACGGCGTGGTTGGCCAGCTTCGAGGTCTGACAGGCGGTCTATGCTCCTATGTATGGGTAGTCGGACTCGTCGGTTAGCCCTTGCCCTCTACGAACGAGAAGGCCTCCTGTCATGTATCCTCCATTATCTTTGTTATAAATTTATATACATTGTAATAGAACAATATGGATGTAATGAAATACACAACATCAAAGTAACTCTAATCTTCTACACAATTCTTGGTCTGCAAGGATATTTAACTACAGTACCTTGAACTATTTATAGAAACATGATGGTAACATATAACATAAGTAGCATATATCTATGTATCGTGTTAGCTAAAAACATACCGAACTCGAATGACTCTTGTGGTTACCGAGGAGAGGTATAAGACCCCGGCTGGGTGGCAGAAGATCAGTGGATCGAGCCACGGGGGCGTATTATTCCTTTCATTTATTTGGTGGAAGTTGGAGGGCAGTAGTGGGCCCAACATGCATACAATGCAGCGCACACAAAGTTTTATACATATCGTCGGACATCTAAAAAAAATGTTAGCTTACCTCTACATTTATTTACCTCTATATTTATTTGAAATGTGACTTAAACTTATTGAATACAACCCATGCTCCTTTTATACTGGAGCTAGTAACCCCCAAACAAGATAAACTGAGAACAAGATTCTATTGGTGGATGTTATCCTGGTCATCGGTGGTTAGTTTGTGCGATAACTTATGATGTTGAGCAGCTTTTGAAAGAAAAGCATGGAATTCGTCATACATATCTGACTTTTGAAAGTTGACTGCAGTGTTTCTCCAATATGGGGCAGCATGTTGAGTCCTCCTCTCCAACTCTTTCCTGAAATCCTGTAGTAAAATGATGAAATAAAGTTTTCATGTATGTAGCACAATATTCTCTATAGTGAAAAAAGGATATTGTTGCAATGTAGCCTATAGATGCTACAATAAGGAGCATCGATGACTCCGATAAGGTAAGAGTTGAAGGAGATGCTAGGACTAGAGGTTTATTTAAAAGGATTGAGCTATCTAAGTCCTAAATAGATTATGATTTGTTTCTTTGTGTTTAAGTAATGTTATGATTTGTTTTATTTAGGTTTTAGGTTATAAATATGGGTGTCTATTTCGAGAGAAAAAAAATGTAGGACCTTTGAATTTTTGAGCTTTTAGTGAGGATTATGAGATATTGTAATCTTCTTTATGATGATTAATGAATTTTGGGTTTGAGTGTTAACTTTTTTCTTACTTCTCTTTCTATTGTAGTAACTTGTGTCACAACAAACTGATATTAGTGCGAGGTTTGAGATTCTACGTGGTAATTGTATGATAATACTGAGTGAAGTTTGTTATTGTCGGGGCATGATTTATCGATGGAAAATCGATTTTGGCAACACTTCGAAGAAGGTGCACGACAGAGATCCCGGAAGATTCTGAGAGACAAACTCAAATGTAGCACTTCGAAGAAGGTACAAATGAATTCGTAGCAGTAGCAGCGAAAGTCCACTAAAATTTTCTAATTAGATCAGAAAAGTTCTTGTTCAGAACGAGATAAAAGTGGATAAGCAGTAAAAAAAATGGATGGAATGAAAAAAGTCCTGCTGGGGTGACGAATCACCGGAGCTCAAAGCTTGATTCGTCCAATATGAACAGCTTTCAGGAACCAGCAAGTTCAGAATATAACCTATGGAACACTATGCTCTTCTGACTCCTCGGATGACACAGACTCCTTTTGTTTCTTTTCTCTGAACTCTGAAATTTTGTAAGGAAATTGTTCTGGAACCACTAAGTGTCAGAGAGGGAGGAGAGAAACTTTTATAGTGCCAGTCCAGTAACCGTCTAGTCTACGAAACGCTCGGAACATGTCCGTGAAAGGAGGAACAGTTTTGTAACTGTTCAGATCATGGACAGACACGATGTCACTACCAGTTTTCTAAATAAGGACAAATTTATCATTTTATAAATTGCTATATATTGTGAATATTTATTTAGGAATATTGTGTGTATATATTTAATTTATTTGGGTTAGTTGGTTGGGTTAGGGGCTAGCCTAATTTTAGACTTATGTTAGTGGCCCGGTTAGCCTAAACACTAAACTAGAGCCCAACATTTAGCAAGCGTGACTTATAAACCCACTCATTAGACTAGTCCTATTAGACTAACTATTCATGACCAATTAGTTCATTAAGGGATTAGGTTTTTGTCCAAAATAATCCCAAACCTTTACATGCATTTAATTAGCCAAGGCAACCTTTAGAGGGCTAATTAGACATTGTAATCAATCCTAACCTAAATAGTATGGCCGGCCACTTGAGGGACTCCTCCTCTATTTCACTTCATTCATTTCTAGCCTCCATTTTTCAAATTTGGAGCTCTTGCCATTTGGAGCCATTCCACCATTGATTTCTCTCTCAATCCCATTCATTCCTCCACCATTCCTCACATTCTCTCAAGAAGGAAGTGCCTACAAGGAGTGTGGAGCTAGGAGCAAGGAGGAGAGTCCATTTGCTAAGGAACTTCGTGTCGGGTTCGTGTCCTTTGGATTGTTCATTGGGAATCCATCTCCTAAAGGTATAACACCCTCTAACCTTGTCATTTTGATTCTAATTTTGGTAATGGACCCATAGGAACTCACCCATGTATAAGGACAACCCTTATGAATAGTTTTGATGCTCTATTGGGTAACGGGTCGTGACATATTATTGGACAGGGCCGAGCCATGTCCAGCCTACGCTTGGTAAAAGCGTAGTAAGCTGTTCTAAGAGTTTATACATGAATAATACTAAGTGTGCTAACATTAAGCCAAATAAGATTTTATCACAACACAGCTTCTATTAACGAAAGTAAACAAGTGTTAAAAGTTATTACACTTCAAATGTATGTGACTGGAGACAAAGTCCAGTATCCAAATATAAGTTCAAACCAAAGTCTAAGTATAGAATGGTCAATAGGATAGGCACGATCTAATATAGGGACGATGCGATTAGACATCATTAAGAATAATCAAATGTTTGGCACGATCAAGTCCTAGAATCACGTTCGTGGGGATCGAAGTCGTCTAGTCGTGCCAGATCATCTAGGCACGATCAAACATGAAGAATAATGGCTAAGTCAAATCATGGTTAGCACGAAACTAGTCATTATTAAGAATTTAAATCGAAAGTTTAGGTACGAGTGATAATGGTATCTAGATCCAAACATGATCATAATCGAAATTTCGACACGATCAAAGATAAGGTTAATCTATCCTTGGTCGAACTAACCATGGTTAATTACTAACTCAGCCCTAGGGTTAGATTTTTACCGTTTTGCCAAAACGGGGAGAAATGCAGTTTTTACGGTAGCAGTTATTTAATTACAAAAAATTCAAATGACGTCCAAACGACTCCAAACAAATCGCAAAAAAATTCTAAAATTAATAAAAAAATATTTAGAACCTAATGGAATCAATTTGGGGCAAATTTGGAATTGTTTTTCATTTATTAAATTTTTTGAAAATAGGGGTTACAAATCTACCATCCTTAAAGAAATTTCATCCTCGAAATTTTTGACAGGGGCTCAAAACACAATAGTGATGCTAAATTTAAATTCAAGAACTATCTAATCTGTCTAGAATCTAAGACGTCCTCCAAGATATCTTTAACTCCCCTAGAAAGGTCCATGGTGCAAAATATTAAGTCATCTGCGATGTATCAAGTCAAAAAAGGAGCAAAGTACAACCTTATTGCAATATTGTAACTCAGCATAAAATAAGCTAGAATGATAAGAACAGTAATGATAAAGAACATGTAAAGAACTAGTAGGATATAAACTATATAAGAAATAATAATCATGGACAAGTAAACTACTAGATGAGAAACATGTAAATAAGAGAAATGGACAATGATCATAAACAAATGAAACAGACAGTGCGTATAAAATACCTTTCGACATGTGAACGGCTGGACTAATATGATACATTATAGATAGCTATATACAATAAAAGGTATGGCTAATCCATACGTGAGATGTATGACTTAGTTATACACAATAACAATAATTGGAGTTTGTTCACATACCTACTTAGAATTTTCCCTCCCGACTCACTAACAATAACAATAATAACAAACATGGTACAACAAGTCATATCGTGTCGCAACTGGATACTAAATGAAAACACAATGAAGAATAATATTATAATATACTATGAACATAAAGTAATAGTGTACTTGTCTCGATTATTTTGGAGTTGACGTGTGCGACACAATCTTGATTTGGTTGAAAGTTGTTGTAATTATGGCTAACCTCTATTATTTTATTAATTTATGAAAAATTAAAATGCTGTAGATCTTGTGTCAAATTTCTAAAACATTAAAAGGTTCGCAAAACAGAGTTCGGGATCTCCCGGAATCTAAAAAACAGTGCGACACGTCAATTTTCGGACAATTGAACTCAAACAATTTTCCATAAATTTACGTTAATAATTACAGAAAATAAATTATATATTTGGAAAGCTAACCTCGATATAGTTCTTACAAAAAAGCTGGAGGTGAAACGAAGTATGGAGTTGGTCGCAACGACTTTGCGAAGTTGCTATACTTTCAAAAAAATGAGACTGAATTTATGACAAATTTTGAACTATTTTGGACGAAAAAGAGATAATTTTGAAAAAGAAAAACATGAGAGATGTTCATAAAGGTATATTCAATAGGTAGCAATTACTTAATTTGGATTAGAGGATTAGGTTGGAAGGATTTTGATGTTGGAAGAAAACAAGAAAATGTCTCTCCTTAAATAGATGGAGACTAACACATAATTTCCTAATCTGGAAGGGTCACGAATTCAATGAATAAACCATTCCATTAAATTCAAATCAAATCAATCTCAAAACTAAATTGATCAAATCTCAATCGATAGTTGATCATAATAATAATTTAAAATAATATCCATTATTACCAAATAAAATTTAAAGTATATTTGCATAAATCCAAATTTTATAAAAAATAATTTAACAAATCTTTTTATTGGTCAAAGATAATAATCATTAATTTTAAAATTAAATTAATCAAATCTAAATATAGTATTTGATTATAATAAAATTTTGAACTAATATTATTTAAACAATATTTTCATAAAAAAAAAATTTAATTTTGAAAATATAATTTGGCAAAACCATTTTGTCGTTCGAAAATATTTACGATTTCCTTTATAGAAATTCAAATAAAATTTTTCTAACATAAAATATTTCAAATAAAATAAACAAAAGTTCAAGAAATTTGGGAACTAGGGTTACAAATGAAATCTAAATCCAAAAGGCTCACTTGTGAAACAAAAAGTTATATTTCCAATGTCACTAACCATGCAGAAGCTCAACGTGGCACGTGATACACACGTGTAAAGTGCGTCATCTCAATGTTGCAAAAGCTCAATGTCATGTAACTTGCGTAGACCTGTCAACTAGGCCAGGCCAACCCAGCCTGACACGAGCTCAACCCAAAAAATTAGACCATGTACCGCCCGGCCCCGTATAATGGGTCATATCGGTGTCACACCCCGGTTCCGCAGAACCGATCATCCTTGCTTGGGCGTGATGCCACATGAGCCTAGGTTGTGCTCGCACAAGACAACCATAACGGATGATTACAACAGCTAAGCGACATGGTCATCGTACAGAACTCCCGAAGTAGATAAGTTGAATAACACAAGTTGTATTGAAACAAAATCATCTTTAGAATAACCAGCGGAATTACAAAGGTACGAGGCCAAGATTACAATCACTCAATGCTCACTATCTCTCCAATTACAAGTCACTCAGCTCTCTCTCATCTCTTAATACAAATATGCCTTTAGGCTTACAACTGAAGAAGGCAATGTCCATACATTATGTTCCGTATAAGTGAAGACTCCAACATAGCCGCACACCTCGAAATGCTAAGAAAACTCTATGCCTTAGCGTATCCAAGTGAGCTCCGCCTCGAACAAGCAAGTACCTATAACCTGGACATGCAAACTGGTGGGATGTTAGTACATAACCGTATTGGTAGGGGGCATCTCGTCCACCCAAACAAAAATAACACGTTATTTTAGTTAGTGCAACTTATTCTTTGTGGTCTTTCTAATCTTGCCTTAGGATCACTTTCAAGACATAGACTCTAAGCAATATTTCGTGCTGCAATATTGTGGCCATGCCATAAAATCCATTCATGTTTCAACATCGAGGCCGTGCCTTGCGACTCAGTGTAGACTTGCCCATACTTGCCTTACGGCCTTCTCTATTTCAATAGCTCAATATAAGACATAGGAACTTTGTGTCAACGACTCAAAACACGATGCCACATATCGTGTTGAAGCACGTGTCTTTGTTATAGCCAAATCTTAGGCTCCATATTGTGTTTTAAACCGTACACACATCCTTTAACTTATTCGTACCATACATACGCTTCTTGACTCAATCTAAGGCATGCACATGAATCCTCGCTATTATGCCGACTCCATCTATATGAAGGGTCACTAGCATGACAAGCTATCCTGGACCATTTTAGATAAGCGGTATGTTCGTCCAAACGAGGCACAATCTCGCTGAATTTTCTACAATATCCGCTATACGACGCACAGTAGGACCGTTGAGCACCTCTAGAGGGGGGGGTGAATATAGTGCATTTGTACAGCGGAATAAAATTACATCTAAAAAATTATACGACAGTAATCAAACATGCAACATGTAAGTAAATGCATAAAGTAAGGAGATCAAAAATAACAAACTCAAACACCGAGATTTATATTGGTTTTTCTCTGAAATGACTAGTCCAGTCTCGAGTACTCTATCTCGATGTTGAATCTAGTATGTTGTGAAACACAAGCTTTGAATCTGAATTGCTTGCAACTCCTTACAACGCATGCTTTTAATCCGAAGAGCACTACTTCATCCCGCAAGCTTTTGATCCAAAGGATTTGTCGACTTCAGAAACATGATAAAAATGAAGTTATTTTTAAGCCTTCTTTACAACTAGACCAAACTTCTAGATCGAAATGAACTGCACCGGCTTGGCTAGGAGTCGTAAAGGCTTTGATATGAAAGAGAAAATCTCAGATAACACTTTGAAATAGTTAGAGAAGAGAGAATGAGATGAATGAATCGACACTACAAGAAAAATACCATTTTATGACGGTTAAAAATCGTCATATATGACAATTTATGACAGTTTTTTTGAAGCAGGCAACCGTCATGAACATGGGTGTTATAAAAGTTTAAAAAAAACGTTATATATGACTTACACTTATATGTCATTTTTTTATTATTAAAAATGACATAATTAAGTCAATTATATATAACACTAAATTTGAAAACGACATTAATAGGTTATATATACATAATGCTTACTAAAATGATCTGGTTCTGAAACTATTCAGAAAGCGTTCATGAAACGTTATAAAAATAACTTATACATAACACTTTGTAACGTTCTGTTCTTGTCATTCACACACATATATATCACTTGTCAATGCTCATAATTCAATGCGTTACAAAAAGTATATTAATTTCCCGAGACAACAGAAATATGAAATTTAACTAACATTTGAAACATTTCATTAAAAATATCCAAATATCATATCATCTTAATTATATTTCAAAATATATCACTCTTTTTCCAACTTCTATTTCACCAACATATCACCATTACATTTCAAAATCCAAAAATATATACATCTTTCCCTTTTAGGGCAGCCGGACTCAAAATATTGAAACATCATTCACCAACACCAAATTGTGATATCACTTCAAAAGCCAACATTGTCTATCCCTTCAAAAGTCAATACTGTACGTACCTACAAATAAAGAATGAATAAATGAATAAAGAGAGATTATGATGATATTTCCAAATCATAAGGACAATCTTCGATATCAAACAGTATGAATGATGGAAAGCATGCATACAGTAATATATAAGAAATTGCAGCCTTGATTTCTTCCTACAGGTCTCTAATCAGACAGTATGAAAGATAAAAATCTTTGATATCAAACAGTATAAAAGATGGAAAGCATACAGTAATAAATAATAAATAAGAAATTTCTGATACAATAGGTATTCCTGATACCCACTGATACCCTTTATTTCTTCCTACAGGTCTCTAATCAGAAGGTAGCAGTTAAAGGAGAAACATTCAAATTAAATGATACTACAAAAAGAAACCTAAAGAGTTTTCGACAAACAATACATAATCAGTTCCCTTATGAGACCAACAAGCACCTACTTATCCTTAATACAACTCGACACAAACACCAAAGCATAAGCCAAAAGAAAGAATACTGATAAGAGGCTCAGAATACTGACATCTTGATACAACTCGTCACTTACAAAATACACCAAAGCACAAGCCAAAATAAAGAATACTGATAAGAGGCTCAGATCGACAAATGTCTCCAGGAAAATGTCTTGCCATCACATGATGGTAGAGATTCACTCAATGAGAAATCTCATCGTTGTCATCATCCTATTTTTATAGATATTTTTGAAAAAAAAGAATGAAATAAATAGAGATTCCATCCACTACAAAAATAATCCATTTTAGCGACGTCAAAAGACGTCGCTAAATAAGGAAAATCCGTCGCTAAAATAAATTTGTGACGTATTTAGCGACGAAAATTGGGTGTCACGTATAGGCATGTCGCAGATGACAATTTCGTCGCAGAACGTCGCTGTTTGCGACGGCATGATTAGTGTCGTAAGACGTCGCAAAATTAGCGACAGATAGCAACGTAAGGTTACGTCGCCAAAATAGCGACGTAGAGCGACCACGTTGCGACGCCATAAACTTTATATATGATGACATGGCATGGCAGCCACGTGTGCACTTTAGCGACGCCTAGCGACAAATTTAGCGACGTCCGCTGACAGGTTGTCATTTCCCACGTCGACAGTTTAGCGATGTCTAGCGACGTTACGTCACTAGTTAGCGACGTATAGCGACGTGTATGTTCCGTCGCTGTCCGTCGCGAAACGTCGCTATACGTCGCAGATATTATAAAAAAATTTAAAAAAATATAATTGGTATTTTTGTTATGCTGTGTGTCTGTGTTTACAGTGTGTGTGAAGTGCAGTGTTCGAACCATCGACAGTGTCGCTTACTGTTCTATGTTTTATCTTAGATAGAAAGAGCAACAGTTCAGGGTGCACTTCTCAGAGCTTCCTCTTCACGTCCTTCACCTTCTCGGGAACCTTTATGACGTCCGGAGAAAGTGAAGGACGTGAAAATGAAGCTCTCAGAAGTACATCCTGAACTGTTGCTCTTTCTATCCAAGATAAAACATACAACAGTAATCGAAACTGTCGATGGTTCCGAACACTGCATTTCACATTCAATGTAAACATAGACACACATTATCACAAAAATACACATTATATTTTTTTAAAATTTCGGCAGCACCTCCTTTGTATATCAGATCATCGCTTATAACCCAGCGTAGGTATATTTGTCATCCCCGTCGCAGATATCACAAAGTAAATATCACAATAAAATAGGAGGCAGTGCAAAGTAAATATCACAGACACACATCTCACAAACATCCAATAGAGTCAAATAAAAATGGAAGATGATAAAAAGTTTCCCACCAAGTGTATAAACGAAAGTGTACCAATAAACAATTTGCCCATAGGGCCAATACATACAAGTCATAAAAAAATCAATAAAATCACTGCGGATCCCTGCCGCGTAACTGGGATAGAATGTAGTCATACTGCTCCTGGATGAGCTGTACCGTAGGGGCAGTAGGAGGCAGTACAATGTCTGGAGTCGGCGCCGTCGATGGACTGGGAGGACGTATCTGCTCCAGCTCTCGCAGTCGCTCACCATAAACAGCAAGGGTACTCACCACTCTCTCAGTACTCACCTCAAGCGAAGCTGAAACCTGAGTGAGTGAGGCAGACATACTCCTCTGGGATCCCTCCAGCTCGACCTGTCTATGCTCTGTGCGCTGCGTAGACTCGGTGAGCGTGTGCAAGCTGGCAGTTGTAGCCTGATGCAGACTCATCCGCTCCTATATACTGCGCTCGACCGCATCAAATCGTTCGGTGACGATCGGAGGGTCGGATCGTCGCTCGACCGCATCAAAAATCTGCTGCTGCAACTCGTGACGCTGCTCCTCGATCTGACGAGGAACATCCTCAGCTCGTGACGACGCCTACGAAGCCGGAGACTGCACACTGACAGAGGGGGCCAGGGATGACTCCGAAGCCAAATACGCGCCGTAGGATCCCGTACAGTAGTACGTACCCTTCTGAAGATCGCCAATGGCGATCATCCAGAGCTCGTCCGGCGATGGAGCTGTAGACGGCTGGGAGGAAGTACCAGCCCCTCTCTCTGCTTGTGCACTAGCAGCAGTAGCAGCAGCCGCCTCCTCCTGTAGCCGAACAAACTCGGCCTAGAACATGTTTGCTAACGTGTAAGTATTTGCTAAAGTCTATATTGATATCTATTTTCCTGTTTTCTAAATTATAGTAAATTAATATAAAGAATAGAACGTACATATGCCTGCGTCGCCCTCTCGTCAATGAACTCTCCAGCCCTCCGATGGGTGACCAGGAAGACGGTCACCATGTTCGGGTCCTCACCCTTTTTTACCTGTTAAAATATATTATCTATTATTAGTATTAAACATTCTATCGAACTATATATAAATTAATGTCCGTCATAGGAAACGTACCAGACGACGAAAATGCTCCGTCATCGGAATAGAGCCACCACACCACTTACCGGCGCCCGACCGTGCCACCTTGGCCTTATCAGACCGCTCCTGGTACTTGGGCTCGCGGAATCTAGCCTTCATCGCATCCCACTGATCTGGCGTGATCCAACCATGGATCGGCTCTCCGGAGCGATCATGATACTTCTGGTCGTGGATTGCATCACGGATGAGCTTGGCTGCGACGGCAAAAAATTGGCCCTCGATCCTCGCCGCCCGGATTGGTGGATAGAAATAGGTCCTCTACAAGAAGTAAAATACAAAAGTTGTATAATATACACAAATTATTATTAAAATTTAAAAATAAACAAATTTTTTACCTTGAAGTGGGCGAACCAAAAGGCCTTCCTATCTGCGGGAGCATCTGAGTAGTTAATCCAAGGCCCACCATAGTTCTGCCTCAGAAATACCCCCAGCTGTCTCTGTACTGCAGAAGGCCGATATCTATACAATAATAATTTTTCATGAATATATATGTACATATAATCATTTGAGAAATATATATTAATTAATTAACTTACTTCATAGGCCCGTCCGTCCAAATCTCCATACGCGTCTCGCCCGGGGGAGCGCATGGAGGGTCACTCTCACCTCCTGCCTGGGCAGGATCAGTCTGATCGCCGTCCTCCATATGCTCGGCGTCGGCTCCCCCCATAGAGCCGTCGACAGGAGGAATGCTGGACGGGGGATCAGGGATGCTGGACGCAGGATCAAGAAGGTTGGACGACGAGGGAGGAGTCACCAACCTGCTGGAACTGCCCTGTCCCGGTAATGGACCAGGAACAGAACGGTACACTGGCGTACTCGGAGATGAGGATGAGGGTACGGAACTGCCCTCTCCATCCCCAGGCCGAGGCTGACGGGACTGCCTAATGTAAAATCCTCCGCGTCGTCCTCCTAGTCTAGTCATACATGATAATAACATATGACAATAAAATAAAAATACATATTTATATGATAGACATCACAGATTTTTGAAAAATATCATGGTCACAGATAAAAGTGTCACTAAAGTGTCACTAAAGTGTCACAGATTTATTATTACAAAAATACATATTTATATGATAGACATCACAGATTTTAATCCTCTTCTAAAAATTCATCTAGTTCGTTTAGCTCATCTTCTTCTTCTTCTTTCTCCTCTACATCTTCACTTTCATCTGCATCTTCCTCTTCTGATAACTCTACTTCTTCTACACAATTAGATGTGTAATGAGGAACTTCCGTCGTGTCCACTTCTATAATATTTGTTACAAGAGGTAGTTCATCCTGTTGATAAGCTATATCGTCAACCTCAAAGGTATTTCTAGCTTTGGTCTTGCATACTGCCCACCAGTCCGACCTTGTTGTTTCCCGTTTAGGATAACTTGTGAAGTACACGAGTTGAGCCTGACTTGATAGGACAAATGGTTCATAGGCTTGATATCGACGCCGATAGTTTATATC
Source organism: Iris pallida (assembly GCA_029216955.1). NCBI lineage: Eukaryota > Viridiplantae > Streptophyta > Magnoliopsida > Asparagales > Iridaceae > Iris > Iris pallida. The sequence continues at coordinate 4,323,960 of JANAVB010004798.1, forward strand.
AACAAGACCGTGCTTGTCTACTTTCCAACCTTGACCTTCAATCGGATCGAACCAATCACACCTGAATAACACAATCTTAGCAGGCTCTATTCCATAACTATATTCAGCTCCACGATCTCCCGTAGCACGCCATAGAAATCGTTGCCCGCATCAACATCTTTGTAGTTCGAAGATCTGATACACAAACAGCTGTTTTTGGTGGAGTCAAGATCCACAAAGTTGTCTCTGATCGGGCAAGTTGTTGACTTGAACCTAAACCCATTAACACAGTAGCTTGGCCATATTTTTGCAGCATAAATTGGTCCCTTGGCTAGCGTTCTAATAGACTCATTCTCAAGTCTTGCGTATGGACGATCGACCTAAATACCACGAAAGAAGCAATTAAGCTCATTCTCAATCAAGTGCATATATAGAAAGGTAATTACAGAGTTCTGAAGTCTTACATATGCACTCAACCATGATGAAAAATAACGCCTCATTTCTTGTTCAAGTTCTTATTCTGTTATGTGTGGCCTACCTGACCTCACATCAACATTAAATATACTAAAAACAATATCGTGCAATTAATGTAATAGTATAATAATTAATACTATTAAAATAATATAGACGTATTATTTACTTACCCCTCCAGTTTCTCTACTTTCTCCTCGTCGCAGTTGAGTAATACATACACCTGAGCAGCCCTTAGCTCATCATCGTTCAGATATCTCTTCTTCATTTTATCCGATGGCTTTCCTGGAGCATTGAATACCTTCAGTATTGTATCATTACTTTCATGATCTCCGTCGTCGTTTCTGGAAGCTCTCGTTCTATTAGTTGCAACATGAGGCTTGAAATATATCGAACAAAAGTTTGTAATCTTCTCGAGAACATAGGCTTCACAAATAGAACCCTCGACCCGTGCCTTATTTTTCACCTTTCTTTTTAGGTGATTCAAATGTCGCTCGAACGGGTACATCCATCGATATTCGATGGGTCCACCAACATGTGCCTCATAGGATAGATGAATTGGCAAATGCTCCATAGAGTCGAAGAATCCAGGAGGAAACACCCTCTCTAGCTTGCATAGTATTACCGCAACGTCCTTCTCTTGCTTTTCTAGACGATCAACGAGCAATTTCTTAGAACAAAGATCCCTGAAGAATATGCTAAGCTCCGTCAATGGATCCCAAACTGCCTGCGGTAAGAATTCCTGAAATACAATCGGAATTAACCTCTCCATGAATACGTGACAGTCGTGGCTCTTCATACCCGTCAATTTGTTTTCCTTCGGATCGACACATCTTCTCAGATTTGACACATATCCGTCTGGAAATTTTAGGCCCTGGATCCACCGACAAAGTCTCAATTTATCCTCCTTGTCCAGCGAGAAAATTGACTTCGGCAGGAACTGTTTTCCATTCTGCTGTATCAAATACAACGCAGGGCATTTGCATATTTCTTCTAAGTCCAACCTGGCCTTGGGATTGTCTTTCGTTTTTTCTTTACGTCTATCACAGTATTAATTATGTTATCAAACACATTCTTCTCAATATGCATGATATCAAGATTATGTCTGATCAGATTGGTACTCCAGAATGGCAGATCCCAGAATATGCTCCTCTTTGTCCAGTTATGATCTCTACCAAATCCATCGCACTTGTACCCAGTTGTAGGATCTTCGATAGCACTTGGAAAATCTTTAACCTCCTCCCATATCGTGGCTCCGCACCACCTTGGCGGTGGATCACCCTTCTCTACAACGCCGGCACGGAATGCATTCCTGTTCCTTCTGAACGGATGATCTTTTGGCAGAAATTGCCGATGACAATCAAAGAAGCACGGTTTTCCTTCGTGTTTCAAACGGAAAGCCTTACTACGATCCATGCAATACGGACATGAGAGATGGCCATGAGTGCTCCATCCAGATAACATTCTATAGGCCAAAAATTCGTTGATGGTCCACATAAGGGTTGCCTTCATCTGAAAATTCTGCTTCCTGGAAACATCGTACGTGTTAGCGCCTACTTCCCATAACTGATTCAACTCATCTATCAAAGGCTGTAAGTACGTCAATATTCCTCTTAGGATTGTTCGGACCAGGAATTATAACGGTTAGAAACATGTACTGAGTCTTCATGCACATCCAAGGCGGTAGGTTATACGGAGTGACAATCACAGGCCAGCACGAATACTGGGATCCCGAAAGACCAAAAGGAGTAAAACCGTCAGAAGATAGTCCCAACCTGACATTACACGGATCTGAAGCAAAATCAGGATACACTCGATCAAAGTGTTTCCACGTTTCTCTATCGGATGGGTGATCCAACACTCCTTCAATCTGTTCTCGCATGTGCCAGCTCATATTTTCTGCCGTCTCTTTCACCATAAATAATCTTTGCAACCGCGGCGTTAAAGACAAGTATTACATTGAATCGGTCGGTCTTCTTGCACCGGTAGACCTTCCTGTACTAGTTGTCTTATAGCGATCAGTACCACAAAATCTGCACACATCTGCGTCCTTGTCGTCTTTGTAGTACAGCATGCACCCATTGCGACAGGAATCGATTTTCTCGTATCCCATCCAGAGCGATCTCACCATCCTCTTAGACCGCTAGAAGTCTTTAGGCAACTTAGCACCCGCCGGCAAGATCTCTATAATCAACTTCAACACTCGGTTGTAGCATTCTTGCGACATGTTAAAATCTGACTTAATGCTCAACAGTCTTTTAACCACCTCCAACGGTGAATGATCCTCACAACCAGGATACAATGGAGTCCTTGCATTCTCCAGCAACTCCATGAACTGTGCAGCATCGGCATTCGGTGCCTCCTCAGGTACATTATGAACGAAACTAGGCCCCGCAGCGTCGAAAACCATGTTCACGTACCCGTCGTCGTATGCATGATTATCTGAAACAAAATTAGGTCCCGCATGCATATACGGCTCAACATAAGGCTCCGGCTCTGATGCTAAAGACACAAGTTCTCCGTGTACGGTCCACTGATAGTAATTAGGCGTGAAATCCCTCGAGTACAAATGATATGTCACTTCCACTTTTGGATAATATTTCACGTTATGATATTTCACACACGGACACTTAATTTTGGTGTCGTCCATGTACTGAGGGAACGCCTTAGCAAACTGCAGGAACTGCTCTACTCCCGCTATGTATTCATCCCGCACACCACACATATCATCAGGACGACGATTGTACATCCATGAACGATTTCGTAAGTAGTAATTCATATCCATTTGGAAATAATTCTGCAAAGATGGACACACATTATCCAATAGGCACAAATTCGTATATTATGTCTTATTATGGGACACACATTAGTAGCGAACAGTTACTAATAACAATGATATGCAATCTAGGTCAAACTAGGTTGTACTAAGTCAAACAAGGTCAAACAAAGTCAAACAAAGTCAAAGAAGGTCAAACAAGGTCAAAGTAGGTCAAGGGTTGACCTATAGTCGACTTTGTCAACTCTTAGTCCAATCTAGGTCAGATGTTGACTCTACTTTGACTTTCAGTCAAAATAGTCAACCTTGGTCAAACAAGGTCAAATCTAAGTCAAATATCCTATTTCTAGTCATTACCTACCAAGGTACCCTTTACCTTATCGCTATTGGTATCCCAATACCAATACCTTATAATTCATATCTTACTAGGCCCTAACTAGCCCATACTAGCTAGCACACACCATTCAAGGCTATACAAGCCTAACCTATAATTCAAGTACCAATAATGTCCAATGTCAACTCAAGCTATCTCATACACACAAGTAATATCTTGGTGTCATTTGTTTAGTCTTAAAAAAACACAATTAACTAAAACTAGTACCAAGTAATGAGCAATAGTGAGTTACCAAAGCAAACTGATCAGACTAAAGAATTCCAATCAACTTGGAAAGATGGATACACTGTTGACCATTTAACAAACATGAAGACAACAACAACAAAAAACATTGTTAAACAACAATCATCAATAATGAAACTAGAACACATTCTCTACATTCATCACAATCAAGAACCCTTACACTACAAACCTCCATAGTTGTTCAGAGATCAAAGGATGGATCAGTATCAATCTAGACAGTCAAATCTCGAAAATGAAGATGGCAAACCTCGGATATCAGCACTCAAAAGTATTGGCAAACCTAATGAACTAATTATACCAAGAATTGTGGATCGAAATAAGGTTTACAATATAATTGTGCATGCAAACCAAGATTTACTCTATTATTCAAAACAAAGTGTCATTATTTTTTTTAGATCAAACATTATGTTTATCAATGGTGCTAACCTGTGTGTGGGTATGGGTGTATGGTACATGGCAGTTCAACAAATAGGTGTGGACAAGTATAGGCTAGTGTGTCAAGTGTGTGTGTTTGGATGTGATACCATTTTGTGTCAATGGGGCAATGTGTGTGTGTAGAGTACATGGTGCATATAGATAGGGTATATGTGATAGGTTTGCATATGTGTGTAATATATATGGGACTGTTCTCATTTTGTGTATGTGTCAAAAATGGCAGTTATCTACTAGGGTGTTGTGTGGTGGTACATGTATGTGTGTGTGTATATGTAACCTGGAAAACAGTATATCAAATGAGGGTGTGTGTGTGTAGAGAGTGGACATGTAACAGGGAAAACAATATGTTAACAGGGAAAAGCAGCTAGTGTAATGTATGTAATGAAATTCAGTGTTCATGTGGATGTGTATGGTACATGTGAACTCAGTGGTGTGAGCCATTCTCAGGAAAATGGTTCCCAGGTTTGTGACTGTTCATTAACCCCAAACCAATCCAAAATTCATTTCGAAATCCCTATTTGTCCAATGCAAATCCTAACCATAGTAGCTAACACACAGGTGAAAGTATTTAACATGAAAGTTAATCATCAAAATTAGTTTGAGAACAAGGAATTAAAATCAGAATTTAAACTAACAGGACTGTTCAGTCTAAACAGCCCATTCCTATATTCGAATCCAATATAGGAGGAGGAGTATGTGTGTGTATGTGTGTGTGTGTGTGTGTGTGTCTGTGACTGTGTCTGTGTGTGTGTGTCCGTGTCCGTGTGTGTCCGTGTGTGTCCGTGTGTGTATGTGTGTGTGTCTGTGTGTGTGTGTGTGTGTGTCCGTGTCCGTGTGTGTGTGTGTCCGTGGGAGAGGAGGAGGAGGAGGAGGAGTTAGGTTGGGGTTTACCTGACGAAGAGGAGGAGGAGGAGCTCGAGGAGGAGGAGGAGCACGACGGGTTAGGGGTCGCCGGGGGGGAGTCGTCGGAGGAAATCGCGGGGGGGGGGGGGGGGGGAGGAGTCGCCGGAGGAGCTCGAGGAGGGGGAGAAAATTTGGAGAGGGGGGAAAAAATTTCGAGTGGGGGAAAAAAAGAGCACAGCGTGCCCTAAGTAAAATAGTTAGTGACGTCACCATTCGACGTCGCTAACTGTCGTAAAAATTTTAATATAGGCGACATATTTTAATAATATGTTGCTGGACGTCGCTATTCAGCGATGTAGTGTATATAGTGTCGCTGAACGTCGCTATTCAGCGACGGTTTGCGACATCAATAGAACGGAGTCGCTATATTATATGTTTAGCGACGGAATAAAATTCTGTCGCTAAATTCCGTCGCTAATAGAGCATATTTTAGTAGTGATCAGAATGTGGATTTTTAAATCACGTACATCTTACCAAACTGGCTACAGCTAAGCCACCACACCATCGGAAGAGAGGAAAAAGAAAGCCAAAAATCCAATAAATAAGTACAACTTAAATAAAAATTAGCAATCTGCAAGAATCATCATCGCCTCTTTTAAAAACATATAGCACATATCAAAATCTCATTAAGAGACAGGATTAAGTCACAAAGGGACAGGAGGAAATCCCCTAACAAATGCAGTATATATATGTTCAGACTTGGGCAATTTTTGCTGCAAGTGCTGCACATATGTAGTGAACAAGACTGCATATGACAACAGCAACCCGACAGGTAGAAAGGTGCAGTAGCAGCAGTTAGTGTAGTAAGCATAACAATAATAAGCATACTATGAGAAGGAAAATTGAAGATATTGTTCTATTCAAACTGATAAATATCATCAACTTAAATCATTTAAATAGATATTATAACTGAAAATCTTCGATTTCTTGATAGAGTGAAGTATAATTCAACTCTTTCTCAGAAACTTATCCATTTATAGTGAAGTAAAGTATAGTGAAGCTGGTAATCTGATGATCATATATCCACCTGGATTCAAAAGGGAAGATACAAATGATCACATTAGTCCATATATAAATGATCACATTAGTCCACAATCAATCGTATCAAGAAAAAAAAAAGTATAGTGTAGAATAAACTGAAGAAGAAGGAATATCACACCAATTGAACTGAAAGTCTTATGAGACTCACTGGCATTATACGCAAGTCAGAGATCTAAATGCTTTAAAGAAATGCAGCTTAATGCTTAAGCTTTCTAGAGTACTCACCACTTTGAATTTCAAAGTTGATAGATTTTGAAATGTAAGAAGACTCACTAGAGGAAAAGAAATATTCAGAAAGTAAGCATTCACATTAATAGCCTCTTTTAAAGCCACTAAGCACTTTTAACTAGAAATTGAAGCAATTTAGAAAGAACTAAATAACCAGAGAAGTCGCTCCAAGTAAATCAGAAGAACGGGACAATCCCAAGTGTCCTAGCCTAAGAAATTATGCAGTAAAATAAGCTTTGGTATAGTTAAGGGAAAGAAAAAAAATTCTGATGGCTTAGACCTTAGCCACATCAGCAGCATTTGCTGCCTTCATGATTCCATATTACTAACAAAAGAAGTATGATACTAAAAGCACAAGGAAGGAAGTAACAACGAACAAGAAAATTCACCATGTTCATCACATTGCATGGCTACAGCTACTGGACTAATAAATAAATGAGTAAGAATTTTGAATTCACTAGCTAAAAACTGACCTCTAGTTGGAGAAAATTTCAAGCATCTATCAAACATTGTCTTCATTATAACTAACCACTATAACCAAACTAAAAAGATGCACTATCTAGTTGGACTTGAAGCACAAAAATGAAGAGCTTAATACTTTTGCAAAATATATGACTGAAATTACAATAACAACAATCAGTCATAATCGAAACTACTATGTAAACTGACCACAGAGGGAAGTCTTTCTGATTATAGACCTTGTTTAAGTTGGTCGATTTAAGAGTAAAGGTCCTACAAATCACATTGACGCACAAATGCATATTGTTTCCTCAATGTACAACAAAACATATGATAGTAGCACAGGGTCACAAACTCTGTTTCTATTCAAATCAAGATTTGTGCATATGTTCAAGGACTTCTTCTCAAGTAAACCACATATGGAACTTTTTACATATTTCATATTTCAGGCTACTTTCTAATATCTAACAGATAAGAGTAATAAGATTACACATCTGCACAATCGACAAAAGGGAGTCAACTCCATCTAGAGACGAAGTTCATATTGGGACGCCTATAACAAGTAACGGGGTCAATGAAGCCACCATGCCTGGAAAATGAAACCTTCTCAAGGTGAGATCAATAACATCTTCAAGTTGTGAATAGTGATAGACTACCAATATTCAGAGGAACAAACATGGTAAATGTGCTGCACCACCAGCACCAGCAATAATGACCTGGATTCCTCTTTCCATGGTAGATAATGAAAAAAGTACATCCTCCCAGGTGTCCGGTGTCCTGAAACAATTGTTAACTGAAAAATTTGATTAACAATGCCATTTATGTAAGAAATCTAGGTTGATACAAACACCCTTAGTATTTATCCATAAAATAGTTATTGAAACATGAATAGGACAACCTCAAATGGCACATTAAAATTCTTCAAAACCTCTGTAGCATCCTTCATCACAGGAAGATATGTGAGGATGATGCATGTACACATTTATTGAAAACTTGAGCTGCATCAGTATTCAAGGGGTCCTAATACATCATTCGGTGCCTGCAGATTAATATGTAATTTGTTAGAATAGAGAAAGATAAAATAAAATTTTCGATACTCTCAGAGAAAATAAGTACCATGAAAAGTAGATTCAAGCCATAAATTATAGTATTGATGTTGAGGACAAGCTTTCAATCTTCTCACAGAATGTTAAGGCAGACATTTCCTTCCAGATCGATATTAGGATGGTAAACCTGAATATGCAATAGAGAAAATCGGAGACACAAATTAAAAGTAGAAAACACAAATTAGTAAGGTGAGACTTACCTATACACTTGGAAGCTAAAGGTAAAGGTGCCCCCCCTAGGTAAAGGTAAAGGTAAATGTTGAGAAGCTTAAGACTGAAATAAGAAGAAGATGGCTGGTAATTAGAGAAAATGTACCCACCGATAATATCCTTCTTCGGGCCGAATCTTGATTTCAATGTTCATCAGATCATCCTTACCATTAGGCAATGATTTGGTAGAAGCTTTAGGCAGATTAAGTTCACTGATATATGCACGAAGTCAAATATTAACATAAGTTTCTTAGAGAAATATGCATCTCATCTGCAAAAGGAAGTAACCCAGTATGTCTAACATTACCAAGGAAACTATAACATGTATTACAATTTACTAGCAGAGTAGATAAATAAATTTTTTAAATTGTTCTGATGGTATGAACTATAACCTATATCAGGTTCCTCTATGAGTGAGCATTAATATCATACTCCCTGGCTTATACTAACTGGCAAACAACCATCAGATATTATGAAAATATACTTTTATACTTACCTTCTCTTGCAAACAACCATCGGGTTCACTATGCTAGATATAGACAGAAATTTGTCTTGAACTCCGGATACTCCTTTGTCATACTCCCTGGCTTCAAAAAACTTCACCACCTGGTGAAAGTGGTGAATGCATCCACAAACATATCTAAAATGTTTCTAATCTTGGTTCATGGCCAAAGTATTCCCTCAAACTGATACATAAATCTTGTATTTGGAGAAATTGATATTATAACCTGTACAATTAGATGTTAAATGACAGGAACTAAAGTAAGACCACCATGGATTAAGCTCATGAATCCAATTCTAGGTGACCTGGTCAAAGTAATATTAAGTAAATGTGCTTATTACCATGAAAATTTAAGTTTCATTATATATATGCATTGATTGCTTACCAAATTCATGTTCAAGGTTGAAGATCATGGAGGAGAAGCTCACCAACTATTATTTTAATTAACAAACTTGTGAGATTAAATTAGTCAACATAAACTGCACAGTCTATTTGGAATTACCCATGACAGGTTAAAAGTGAACATATTTGTAGTAGGCATCAAATTGACTGCTTGCATACCACCAGAATCCCAGTCATCATCTTCTATAACAAGCTTACCAGTTTGGATGGAAGACACTGTTCCTAGTTGAAATAAATAAATAGTTGAGCCCATTATTGGTAAAGTGTACCTTTATATGGCATAGAAGGCTGCATATTTCTAGAAATATATCTTATTATTACAACTAAGATACCACACAAAAAAGAACTTTTTAAGCCTAAAATTTTATGTTGCTTAGAATAATATATGCAAGCAAAAAGTACGCATGCCATTGTTAACCAAGTAATCACCAGATGTCATCTCGATCTTTGAAGGAGAAACAAGATAGTGACTTGGGAGCTTCAATTCACCATCATATAATTGGAGCATTCTAGCATATCTAATCAGTAACCCCTCTTTCCGGAATTTCAAATTATATTTTATTTATTATTGAATTAAATGGTGATTTTTAGAGTTTTTATAAATAATTATTAGGTAATTATTATGATAGATGACTTTAGCCACAGATGAGTTTTGGAGTACAAGACGACTAGGAATCATGGCACGGATAGTGCAGTAGCGTACTTTGACTAGTGTTTAGCCATGGTAGGAGAATGCCAAGCCATAGGAGTGTCCTAACTAGGAAAATCAGACCAAGTTGCGACTTAACCTCTCTAGATGTTTAATTATTTATTAATTAAGTTAATGACTTGCAGAAGACCGGTTGTACTCAACTAGTCCGAACTAGACCCGAACTGAGCCCAAGCCATGTAGTCATGCGGTACGTCCAATAACATTCGTGTTGATGCATTTTGATTTGATTGTGTCGTATTCCATTTTTAGTGATCTAATGAATATTCCTACATATTCTTAATTAAATATTATAAATATTGTTATTAGTTGATATTCAATAATATTTGTATAAAATAGGCCTTGTACATTTTCTGGGATTATTAGAGGGTGCAAAATGGTATATACACCATCTTTGGTTTATTAAATTTTGTTATTATTATTATTACTAGTATTATTATTTTATTGGGGTTGTTATTAATATTATTATTTTATTGATTATAATTAATGGTTATATTAAATTTGTTATCATGTGATTTATAATTTATGCCTAAATATAATATATTAAATATTGCGTATTGTGTGTGTGTACGTATACATAATAATATATATGTATAGGTGAAGGTATTTGTAAATATATATATATATATATATATATATATATATATATATATATATTTCTTTTTTTTTCTTAAAAAACCAAGCGGCCGTGTCGGAGACACCCAGCCACCGCCTGGCCCGGGGGCCGTGGGCGAACCACCAAGCCGCCCCCGTAGGGGCTCGAACTCCATCCGATGCCCCGGGTGCCAAAGGCCCTAACCGGTAGGCTACAAGGCCATTGGCATATATATATATATATATATATATATATATATATATATATATATATATATATATATATATATATATATATATATATATGTGTGTGTGTGTGTGTGTGTGTGTGTGTGTGTGTGTGTGTGTGTATTTATATATGAATATTTACATGGGTGTTTAGGTGTAAATATATAGTATAGATGTGTGTATATAGATATTATTTATTATATGTGTGTGAATATAGATATATGTATATATATAAATATATATGTATATATAGATATATGTACATATATATAAGTATTTATATATGTATACGTATATATATAGGTATATGTGTGTGTATATAGATATATATATATATATATATATATATATATATATAGAAGAAGCCTTCAGCCCACAGGCTGATCTCAGCTGAGCCCAGCCCAGCCCGCACATCCCCTAACCCATTAGCAAATCACCCACAGCCAAAGGCCCAGCCGAGCTCCCAGCATAGGATAGGGCCGACCCCAAAACTGTGTAATCCCGAGTGGAACTGCTGTGGTAGGCTGTTAGCATGCCTATAAAATCGAGAATTCCAAATCGAGAAAATGCTAAACCATAATCGTGGATGACACGCCGCCGTCCATGCCATGGCGCGCCGCCTGGAGCCACCGCGGGACGGCCAGGCACGGCTGAACAGCGCGCGCGGGTGGCGCCAGCAACCGCGAAATCAGTAGCAGCAGTAACCCGCGCAGGTATTGTTTCAACGTAGATTTCTTCCTCGTCGTTTCATCATTTTACGAACTACGAAATCTTACGTAGAGCCTGTATGACCCTCTCGACTCGCCATTAATTAGTTTTCAAAGTAGTCGATCGATCGGTTTGGAAAATCGATCCGAACTTTGGGAAAAAACTGTTTCGAAAACAGTTTATAGGAATCCCAAATACCCATGTTCGTATGTAGTTTCTAGCAAACCTGTTCAATATTTTTGCAATCTAATTAAACACACTTAAAGACAACATGTAGGGCTTCATAACCTAATTTGTAGTTGTGGATTTTATCAACTGTGCGCAAAGAAATCAGTTTTCAAAGTTCGAGAAAAACAGGATTAAAAACAGTTTTCAAAACTAAAAATTCTCCGATACGACGTGCGTCCCGCCATTCCGGACGACGTGGTCGCGAACCGAAAGCATCAAAAGCTGTGTAACGGCTTCGTGGTCGTGTGGGCTTTGGCGGAATTCAAATTGGTCGCGTGTGCGCGACGAATTTGATGCGTATCCGTCGAAATTCACCGTATCGGCCACTTTACAAGTTTTCCAATTACTTCGTACACGCTCGTCAGATCGAGATGAAACTTGTGCCAACAGGACCGTATCATTTTTCTGGTCCTGTATGCCAAGTTTGGTCCAATTCTGAGACAATTGAATCGTACATCGTTTTACGGGCCCCACGGTCCCACTCAACGGGCGATTTTGTGCACGGCCCGCCGAAATCCAACTTTGGACATACGGTTGGGTTCGTATCAGAAAACTGGATCCATAGACATGTAGTTTGATGACTTTAGAGACCGTTGACTCTAGCACGCTTTTCGGTGCAAAGCGGGTCCAACGGCGGATATCGTTTTGGCCCGAAATTATCGTTTTGCCCCTGTGTCCAGAATTGGACTTAAGGACAGGCGATCTTAGCTATTTTGACTATTCTAAGAACATTGGTAATATTTATTTCAGCTTTCGGGAACTGTTGTACGGGTTTTGACTATTGTGGCACATTGAGTAGTTCAGACTGTCGGTTTTACCAGCAGAGGACCACAGACGAGTACAGTTTATTGTCTGCATTTCGATATTGATTTTCACTATATTTTATTGATTGGCCATTGGTTATGTAATTATTTTTCTATTATAAATTGTTGAGTCGGGAATGAGAAGTACCAACGATGTGTGATCTGACCTTAGACCGTGTAGACAGTGTAGACAGTAATTTATTTATTTCTTGTAGACAGTGTAGACAGTGATTTATTTATTGCAAAGTAGACAGTATAGACCGTGATTATTACTGTATTTAAACTGTGTAGATCGTGATTATTATTTTGTAGACAATATTTCTTTATTGCAATATTTTCTGTAGACCGTATAACTGTAGACCGTGTAACTGTAGACCGTGTAACTTTAGACCGTGTAGACCGTGTCGCATAATTGTCCCAAGACCGATCAAATATCAAAGGTACTTCTAACAGTTGGAGAAAGTATTTTGTGTCTATTTATTTGCCATTGGTTTTCTGTATTTTCTATTTATTTTCAAAACTCATGATTGATGTCTAACCTTTGTTTTATAGTCATTTTCTTTATTTGAAATTGTATTCAGTGAATTGTGCTCGTTCCATTCCTGACTGGAAACCAACATTTTTCAGGTTAGCCGTGGATTCACTTAGCATGGGAGATACAGGGGTACTTGCAGACAAAAGCCTAGAAACTAGCTAGATAGCGGAGTTGTAGTCATTCCAATATTTATATAAGTTTATATTTTTCTGCAAATGTAAATCTTGTGATCGTTGTAAGTTAAATTAATTTTTATGAATGAGCATTATTTGTGATTTTGGATCTTCATGGCCGTGACAGCGTACTACCGCCGACACTGCGGCGTAGGCTGGCTTGAACACGTCTCGTATCCGTAAAAAAAAGGGTGCGGGTCGTGACAAGTTTTTGTGGTGGCCCATGCAGGTCAGTTTTCTCAAATCATACGAACTCGTGATGGTACTTAAGATAGTTGTACTATTACGAGCCTGCGACAAGGAAATGCTCATTCACGAATTAGGATTAACTTAATTTAAGTGAATGACTAGGACTAGGAATCCCCTATACAAATTTATCGATGGGTAGTCTAGGCCATGGAATTTAGATAAGGAGTTATTAATTTTGATAGTTTGTCAGATCCCCATAGGTACACTATTACCTCTTGATTGGAAGATATGGTCCAATGTGGATAGATTATTCCCTTGGTAAGACGAGGCTTCATAGAATTAATGATCTAACCTTGATAGATTATTCAATTCATTCTCTTGCCTCTTTAGATATCGTCACCATATCTTAGTCTGAATTGTCCATTTTAAATCCTATTTTGCCGTAAGGGAATAGTTTATAATTCCTGATTCGGTTATTCAAATGCAAATCTCGAGGTAGACTGATCCAAAAATTTTCTCCCATGGTTCGAATACACATGAAAGAGATACCAGAATGTTTGTAGTTCTTTGTCTTTAGTTTGTTCCTCCCTGTGCAATCTTTTATTTTAAAGATTGTGACTGATAGAACAAATACTTACGCCTTATTTCATAGTCAACTTGTTTGAATCTCTAGAAGCTCATAAACTTTTACAGACATAGTTAAAGGAAGGTTAGTTAACTCATAATGGCAGGACAGCAGCACACTGTCGCTATTTATTTGAATTTGGAGACTATGGATTCACTGCAGCCAGCAGCGCACTGGCAAGACACGACCCCTCGAGTTGAAATTGTTTAAGAAAATATTGGTTATGGAATGTTACTAAAAACTAGGGCTAGTGGTCCTCTTTGACCATAGTCACCCTTGTGTCAATACAAGGTAGAGTATCGGATAGCATATCACATATGAATCACGAAACCAAGGGTTTACCACAGCCAGAGTATACGGGCGAGGCATAACTCTCGGTGAAATGACTTCAAATATGATTACAAGTTTGGGATACCATAGAGGATAGGACAGTGCCATGTATGTTCTATAAGATCCGAAGCCAATAGTAGTGGAAGTTCTGTGAGGTTGGGTAGCATGTCTTCCGACCTAGCATTCTGTAGTCCTTGTGACTTACTGACGAGGAAATTGATTGACACTAATATGTTTACCTAGAATACAGAAGTTAGAGGTCATAACCCATTAGTCGACCAAGTCCTTGTGGATAAGAAGATAGTAGAAAGACTGTATAAGCAAGAACACCGGATAAGGTTTGATTCTCACAAAACTCGAACTACTTGTGCCTTCTTTCAAAAATCTCGCATACACGTATTTTGACTATCTTAACCAATACTGCTATTATAGCCTAGTTTTGCAAGCTCACTCTGTTCTCGAGCTTGATTCAAGACATATGTTTAGTAGGGACGCCTGCTAACATATTGTCTAATCAGAATCAGTATATTATGGTCTGATCAACCATGATGCATTTGGTCCGCACTTCATTTAATTATCCTACATGGATTGAGATGTAGAGGTATCTAGGATCTCATCCGCGACTACATTGACAATTTCTCTTGAAATATACGTTCGCCTTTGAATCACGTGATTGTATTCAGTGACGTCTCCCTTGAACTCTTTATTATTTTTGTCTTTCACTGATTTGGAAAGACGGAAGCTCATAATTGGTAGAGAGATACAGAGTATCCCCATGGCTATGATAGTTGTACACGCAAGTGTAGCTACCATCGGCCAGCTCTGTGACTGGAACTTTGCCTTGAGTTACTCATTCCCCCCCTTCGACCCTAAACCTACTATTTTGATCTTCTAGTCATTGGAGTCCGAAAATGATTAGGATCTTTTCCTTGATCAAAAGCCAACCTAGGGGACTACCTATTCTCAAGAGTACCAACTGTTGTGAGCCTCTAATTGTTGTTTGAAGCTTGCTTTAACTAGAACCTTGTGCCAATAGTCTGGAAGGCTCGACACAAATAAGAAATTTACGACTTGGTTGTTAGAAATCTTTTCATATGATGTGCCTTAGAGAATGGTTACCCCGTTGATAACTATTGTATTCTATGGATGTGTAAGTTCCTCTATTTCGTTGACCCTGTGTCATTGTACACACTCGTTTTCCATTTATTGAGGAACGATCCTTGACTTGACTTATATCTACCGTATCCCGTATGCCGTGCCTTATTCTTTATTAACAAGAGTCGAGGTACAATATCCGGACTTTTTGAAATTCTTCTAACCTCATCATTCCTAAAGCTACGTCCTAGCTTCTATGGTATGTAGACTGTAAACCTTTATAAAATTTTTGGGGTATACAAGGATTACCGATTAATTAGAATAATTTCCATTAGGATGATAGTTAGTGTTTCATTGGACTCCAACTTTCCATTTTAGATCATTTTGTGTTCCCGGCCGTGTCATTAACAATCGGAGCACGAGACCAGCTGTTACCTTCCAACAAATTTCATACGCAAGATCTAGACGAGTCTACCTTCATCTAGGTATATCATGTCCCACTCAAACACGTCCCCTTGTACTCTATGTTTATGGTACGACTTTCAGGTCTAAAGGATTAGCCATAACCCTTACCGTAATACCGGTATATCTTCCGACTTCCATTAGAGCCTCAACTTCGACTCATTTCCTTCGACCAAATATATGGTTGTGACCTACTCGAAGCCTACTATGCACATGCCACTAGTGTGCCACTCAATTGAGGCCTCATGTGCTACTTAAACACAAAAGTCACTGAAGGCGCATTTGGGATTATGGACCTAGCTAACCAATTTGACTAGCAACTAGCTCAATCACTCGAGTGAAAACCTATTCTAGGCGACCCTAATCTAGTAGAAGTAGTATAACCCTTGGGAACTAGACCAGTCAATAGAGACTGAAATCCGAGGTTCATCTAACCAACGATTGACGTCCAGTCAGGAACCCATTGAGACCCAATAAAAATCCATCCATGCATACCACTACATTTGGATTATAAAACCGAACTATTTGAAATAGGTCCCTATACATATTATGTAGTCTCCCCTCTTAGATTATGAAGTCATTCGTAACCATTATTCCATTTACCGGGAAGTCGCGATACAAACTTGTATTGTATTTTATCCCTTGCTCGTGTGTTTAAATAACCACGGAAAAGATCACAATCTTGATTTCTCAAATCTCGTTCTATTATATAACCTTGTTTAGATTAATTTCGAGAATGGAATTTTCGTATTGCATGGATTGCGAGACTCTCAGAGAAACGAAGGATTCTTAGACTTAGCAAGTGATTGGACTAGAGTAGCCCAATCTAGAAAATAAGACAATGGTTCATAAATTTTCTTCTTATCAGCATCAGTGGAGACTCCCTACCGCTCTTGAAACTTCATATTGCTCTCGATCATTCTTCCTTATCATCATGTCCTTCCTATTTCAGAGTGACGAATGGTCACGCTTATTAGAATTTAGCAATATTTTTTAGCTACTTAGGTAAATTTGTTGCATGTTAGATTTTGGGTGGTTTGATAGATAGGAGAGGATTATAGTGGCCATAAACATTAGATATCTATGGTAGCAATTTTAGCAAGTAGTTGGATGATTTTAAAGTTTTAGTGACATGAGATTTGAAGGAGTAGTGTGACCAAAGGTGGGTAGAAATTCTTGGAGTTTCGTAGTTACAAAATGGCTAGGAGGAGGATATAAACTGTTTTCGAGGAATTAAAATTCGAGGAGATTAAGGTAATGGTAGATTTTTTTGTTGAATTTAAGGAATAGTTATGAATTAGAATTTCGAGGACGAAATTATTTTTAAGGTGGATAGATTTGTAACCCCTCTTTCCAGAATTTTGAATTATATTTTATTTATGTATTGAATTAAATGGTGATTTTTAGAGTTTTTATAAATAATTAATATTAGGTAATTATTATGATAGATGACTTTAGCCACAGATGAGTTTTGGAGTACAAGACGACTAGGAATCATGGCACGGATAGTGCAGTAGCGTGCTTTGACTAGTGTTTAGCCATGGTAGGGGAATGCCAAGCCATAGGAGTGTCCTAACTAGGAAAACCAGGCCAAGTTGCGACTTAACCTCTCTAGATGTTTAATTATTTATTAATTAAGTTAATTACTTGCAGAAGACCGGTTGTACTCAACTAGTCCGAACTAGACCCGAACTAGCCCAAGCCATGTAGTCATGCGGTACGTCCAATAACATTCGTGTTGATGCATTTTGATTTGATTGTGTCGTATTCCATTTTTAGTGATCTAATGAATATTCCTAAATATTCTTAATTAAATATTATAAATATTGTTATTAGTTGATATTCAATAATATTTGTATAAAATAGGCCTTGTACATTTTTTGGGATTATTAGAGGGTGCAAAATGGTATATACACCATCTTTGGTTTATTAAATTTTGTTATTATTATTATTATTACTAGTATTATTATTTTATTGGTGTTGTTATTAATATTATTATTTTATTGATTATAATTAATGGTTATATTAAATTTGTTATCATGTGATTTATAATTTATGCCTAAATATAATATATTAAATATTGCGTATTGTGTGTGTGTACGTATACATAATAATATATATGTATAGGTGAAGGTATTTGTAAATATATATATATATATATATATATATATATATATATATATATATATATATATATATATATATATGTGTGTGTGTGTGTGTGTGTGTGTGTGTGTGTGTGTGTGTGTGTGTGTGTATTTATATATGAATATTTACATGGGTGTTTAGGTGTAAATATATAGTATAGATGTGTGTATATAGATATTATTTATTATATGTGTGTGAATATAGATATATGTATATATATAAATATATATGTATATATAGATATATGTACATATATATAAGTATTTATATATGTATACGTATATATATAGGTATATGTGTGTGTGTATATATATATATATATATATATATATATATATATATATATATATATATATATATATATATATATATATAATTATATATATATTATTATAGAAGAAGCCTTCAGCCCATAGGCTGATCTCAGCTGAGCCCAGCCCAGCCCGCACATCCCCTAACCCATTAGCAAATCACCCACAGCCAAAGGCCCAGCCGAGCTCCCAGCATAGGATAGGGCCGACCCCAAAACCTGTGTAATCCCGAGCGGAACCGCTGTGGTAGGCTGTTAGCATGCCTATAAAATTGAGAATTCCAAATCGAGAAAACGCTAAACCATAATCGTGGATGACACGCCGCCGTCCATGCCACGGCGCACCGCCTGGAGCCACCGCGGGACGGCCAGGCGCGACTGAACAGCGCGCGCGGGTGGCGCCAGCAACCGCGAAATCAGTAGTAGCAGTAACCCGCGCAGGTATTGTTTCAACGTAGATTTCTCCCTCGTTGTTTCATCATTTTACGAACTACAAAATCCTACGTAGAGCCTGTATGACCCTCTCGACTCGCCATTAATTAGTTTTCAAAGTAGTCAATCGATCGGTTTGGAAAATCGATCCGAACTTTAGAAAAAAACTGTTTCGAAAACAGTTTATAGGAATCCCAAATACCCATGTTCGTATGTAGTTTCTAGGAAACCTATTCAATATTTTTACAATCTAATTAAACACACTTAAAGACAACATGTAGGGCTTCATAACCTAATTTGTAGTTGTGGATTTTATCAACTGTGCGCAAAGAAATCAATTTTCAAAGTTCGAGAAAAACAGGATTAAAAACAGTTTTCAAAACTAGAAATTCTCCGATACGACGTGCGTCCCGCCATTCCGGGCGACGTGGTCGCGAACCGAAAGCATCGAAAGCTGCGTAATGGCTTCGTGGTCGTGTGGGCTTTGGCAGAATTCAAATTGATCGCGTGTGCGCGACGAATTTGATGCGTATCCGTCGAAATTCACCGTATCGGCCACTTTACAAGTTTTCCAATTACTTCGTGCACGCTCGTTAGATCGAGACGAAACTTATGCAAACAGGACCGTATCATTTTTTTGGTCCTGTATGCCAAGTTTGGTCCAATTCTGAGACAGTTGAATCGTACGTCGTTTTGCGGGCCCCACGGTCCCACTCAACGAGCGATTTTGTGCACGGCCCGCCGAAATCTAACTTTGGACATACGGTTGGGTTCGTATCAGAAAACTGAATCCGTAGACATGTAGTTTGACAACTTTAGAGACCGTTGACTCTGGCACACTTTTCGGTGCAAAGCGGGTCCAACGGCGGACATCGTTTTGGCCCGAAATTACCGTTTTGCTCCTGTGTCCAGAATTCGACTTAAGGATAGACAATCCTAGCTATTTTGACTATTCTAAGAACATTGGTAATGTTTATTTCAGCTTTCGGAGACTGTTGTACGAGTTTTGACTATTATGGCACATTGAGTAGTTCAGACTGTCGGTTTCACCAGCAGAGGACCACAGGCGAGTACAGTTTATTGTCTGCATTTTGATATTGATTTTTACTATATTTCATTGATTGGCCATTGGTTATGTGATTATTTTTCTATTATAAATTGTTGAGTCGGGAATGAGAAGTACCAACGATGTGTGATCTGACCTTAGACCGTGTAGACAGTGTAGACAGTAATTTATTTATTTCTTGTAGACAGTGTAGACAGTGATTTATTTATTGCAAAGTAGACAGTGTAGACCGTGATTATTACTGCATTTAAGCTGTGTAGATCGTGATTATTATTTCGTAGACAGTGTTTCTTTATTGCAATATTTTCTGTAGACCGTGTAACTGTAGACCGTGTAACTTTAGACCGTGTAGACCGTGTCGCATAATTGTCCCGAGACCGATCACATATCAAAGGTACTTCTAACAGTTGGGGAAAGTATTTTGTGTCTATTTATTTGCCATTGGTTTTCTGTATTTCCTATTTATTTTTAAAACTCATGATTGATGTCTAACCTTTGTTTTATAGTCATTTTCTTTATTTGAAATTGCATTCAGTGAATTGCGCTCGTTCCATTCCTGACTGGAAACCAACATTTTTCAGGTTAGCCGTGGATTCACTTAGCATGGAAGATATGGGGGTACTTGCAGACAAAAGCCTAGAAACTAGCTAGATAGCGGAGTTGTAGTCATTCCAATATTTGTACAAGTTTATATTTTTCTGCAAATGTAAATCTTGTGTTCGTTGTAAGTTAAATTATTTTTTGTTAATGAGTATTATTTGTGATTTTGGATCTTCATGGCCGTGATAGCGTACTACCGCCGACACTGCGGCGTAGGCTGGCTTGGACACGTCTCGTATCCGTAAAAAAAAAGGGTGCGGGTCGTGACATAATCTTCAGAACACGAACTCGGTCAAATTTGTCAAAATCTGCATACTCAAGTGCTTTTGCAAGCATATTTGTAGTAGTCAAAAGTTTGTTGAAAGTAGTAGAAATATTTTATATATATGATGCACAGACACAAATATGCCACAACATGGCCGAACACGACACCAAACGGGCCTGTCGGATACAAAAAACCCATATGCATAGTTGAAACCATTGCCTAGCTCAATTTGAAGCTCTTCCCACAAGCCCTAATCTAAAATTCGCCGGAATCGATGTACTCACCAGAGAGATCAAGAAAGTTCAAGTGGACGATTAGTAGTAGTTGTCGATCCAGGAGAGATTCGTACCTGCAGATGTCGTAGTGGTCACTCTCGGCCCCTGGTCGTTTCGATTGCGATGGTTTTGCTTCTCCTACAGCTGTCAATCGCAAATCCCTGCTCTTGCTGCTGTCAGCCCCGTCTTCCGAAGGATGGAGATTTCTAGGGTTAGGGTTTGGGGGCTTGTTAGGGTTTAGGATTTGGACGGAGGAGTTCAGGAGATGAAGATGAGGAGAAGAGATTTGGAAGAAGGAGGGATTTGGGGGTTTTCTGTAGTCGAATTTTTTCATCCCAAAGAGAATGAGAAGGGAAGAGAAGAGGAGAAGCGGAGAAGGGAACGAGGAGGAGGAGAGAGAAGACTCTTCTAAAAAGGGGTGTTTTCTGTAGTCGAAATTTAGAAGGGGGAGCGGGAACTAAAATGTTAGAGCGAGGGTTCGAACGGGCGCTTGAGCATTTTTTATCACCTTTTATAACGACTGCTTCAAACAATGTTACATATGTTCTAATCTTACATAACTTTTAGCGCCAAAAATCGTTAAAATAGGCCAAAAACTCTTAAAACCCGTCATATTATGTGCTGTTGCAAAAATTCTGTAACGCTTATAAACAAACTGTTGTAATAACTTCTTTTCAAACGTTATAATATAGTCTTTTTCTTGTAGTGCGAATAAGAAACTCTGCTCTATTTATAGGACTTTTCAGGATCGAACTTGGGCAGAGTTCGATTCCCTAATGTTCAAAAAAATCGAACGTTGGAGCTGATTCTACAGGGAGACCTAATCCAAAGGAATACTGGTTCAGAGTGACCGAGTTCGGTACTAGTTCGGGCAGAACTCAATCCATGTTCAGTTGCCCTATGACCAGTTAGTCAATGTGTAGGAATTTCAAATTTTGGGCTCATTTAAGTATGCGGGCTATTTTTGGATGTGGACTGAATTTGGTAGGCTTTTTGGAAGTGAACTTTTGAAATGCTAAACCTGTGCCAATTTGTTCGATGTATGTTTATTCTGATGACTCAATAAAAGATAAAATACATAATAAACAAAAAATTGTCTTAATAACTTTTGTACTATTTGGCTCGGCGAAGACTTGATCAGATGCAGCATCGCAATTTGTTCATCAGTTGTACCTGCATCAATATATTATTTGTTGTATCTAAATTAGAGTTTGGATTCGGTTATCGAAATCAGGTATGACCATGACCAATGGGCCAATATACACCCCTCGGGTCAAGTCGCACACCATTCGAGGGTTCCGCAAGCAAGTTTCCCCTAGGTCAAATCAATCCCAGTGCCCTGACAATCATTCGAGGAACTCAAACCTTGTGCACAAGTTGTCCAATGACCATGCAAGACTCGACTTGAATTACCATCTCACATAGTCATATCTTGTCCTCTGTTACCATATTTTTCGTATTACGTTGGAGACTCCCAAACGAGGGAACCTCTCGACGATAAACGGTCGCGTGAACTTTCAATATTACCATACTCTTTTATGACTCGACTCAGGAACGACTATTTTGATAGCCCCCATGCTTTACTTGAATCAATCGTGTTTCGTGTCGTGCCACAACCGAGTCATACAGACAAGTCTTTGAAACCGTGGGAACGTGCATGCTATGACTAACATTGAGACCATAGGAACATGCTTGAACTCGTGGGAGCTTATAGATTATGACAACAAGTCGATAATCTATGTGATAACATGAAATTCTCATTTGACCCAAGTCGTGGGATCAAAAGATCGAGTGCCAACTTTGAAAACCCAACGTGTAGTGCAATCTAGGCTTCAATTTCAATACTTCCATATTTTTCCAATCTGACTCAGAACGAGATTAATCTTTTAGCTATGTCGGTTCGTCTCTTTTATTAGCATACCTAGTCAGTGCAATTGAAAACATCTATTTATTAAATGTGAAGGCAAAGATGAGACAAGTTTATCGAAGCCACCCACCTTAACGATGAGTCTCCTCGATCGAGCAGGACTTCAAATAAGTCGTTGCGTTGCCAAGTTCAAACGCACTTGCATTTTGATTCATCCTATTGAACTGAGCGAGACGGGATATTACAGCCAGGCCACATATATCGGCCCATAAGATAGGCCCGACCAGGCCAGATCCGAAGCCCAAGCTCGGCCCGGCTAGGCTCGGCCCACCCAAATATATAAATGAAGTAGTTTTCATATCAAAAAATGATTGTGATTAATATTTAGAAAAATTAATCATGTTAATATGTTATGTTAATCTACGTAAACGCATGTGATTATTGAAAAATATATATGGAAACATGTTGGATGTTCAATCTTGTGTTTAAAAAAATAATTGTAGTTAATATACAAATTTCTTTAGGAGAAGACGAAAATGAATATCCAAATTTGTTATGTACCAATCAAGACCCGAAACGATCAGGCCGGTTCGGCCCAGTCCGACCCGACCCGAAGTCCACCGTGTCGGGCTAGGCCATGATTTTCCACCCTTAGCCCGGCCTACTACAATTCATGGGCCCAAGAGGCCCGACCCTGTTCGGCCCATCCAAATTTTATGCCGGTCCGGCTCACTTGACAATTCTAAACTCAAGCCCGAGCGAAGAAAACTTTGATACAACCGGAGTGTGATAAGTGGGGTCTCTCTCTCTTCGTAAATCGTGCAGACAAATTTTTTAAGGTGTTGTCCATTTGTCATACACTGATTGTACCAAAACTTTGATACAGCCGATTGTATCAAAGTTTCACTCCGCCCGAGCTAAGTATAGAGGGTTTTTAATCAAATATGTAGTAAAATAATTTGTTGGCGTCCAGGTTCAAATCTTTGACCTTTTGCAAACCATCCACTATTCCAGTTATATCTACCACTTGGGACCAAAATGGCAATATAATCAATATAAAATTGTTGGAGTCCAGTCTGGATTTGGTAATAACATATTTATGGAGTCCAAATCTGATTAAATATTTGATTTAATTTGATTTGGATGTCCATAATTAATGCTGGACTATTTTAGATATAATAGGATTCTTATTTGAGGGTTTCCTATTTAAGAGATCCTATTATAATCTAAAATAGGATGTTGATGGGCTATTTTAGGTGTAGTAGGATTCTTATTTGAGGGCTTCTTATTTTAGAAATCCTATTATGACCTAAAATAGGTTTTTCTCATCATATATATATGGGGTGAAGGTGGAGACACAAATTACTCCACAAAAGTGGAGATTCGAGATGCTCATCCACAGGAAATGTAAGAAAAAGTTTCTCACTTTGCTCTTAGAACTTCGCCATCCAAGACAGAAGGAAGAATAGATCTAATCGAGGGGTCGTCAACTTCGGTTAAAAAAATTGCTACGGGTTGGTGAGCGATTTCAATTGTAGTCTCTTTCTTTTCTTCTTGAGTGTGGTGAGGGGGTTGAACCTATTAGGGCAAAGGGTTCAACATTAGTTTTTGTCAATCTTGTAATTTTATCTGAGTTATAGAGATTGGAATTTGTCCAGGTGACGTAATCACCGCCATATACTTGTCTTTATCTGTGCTTGGTGTCCGTTAGACGGGGGTTGGTTATTTCAAGTGGGTTGGCCTAAGTTTCCACTGCTGCAACGTCTCAGACACGATATCGAAGCGCAGGAGGGCGTATCCGATTCCCAACAGAAATAACCACATTAAAATTTAAAAAAAGTCACAAAATAAAGCTAATATCGGTCCGATCCGGGATATGCATATTAGAGTTCGGTGGTGGAAATTAAGAAGGGCTATTTTATTTTATTTTTTGGTATCAAGGGAAAAAAATATTAGTGGACCGTAGGGTTAGATGGAATATAATTAGAGTGCATTAAGCTGCAAAACCATAAAATTTTGGGGTATGCCGCTATCTACCTGCCTATGAAAATAGTTTACGATAACAACTTAAAATTTGAAAAAGTACAATATTTAGTTGCAAAGTAGTGAAAGTACAGAAATAAAAGTTTCAGAATAACCGTTGATTATTATTTTACTAGTATATATGTATGTGCATTGAATGTATTTTAACTGGCTACTTTTTTTTTTCTTCCTTAAGAAGAGCAAAAAATAATAGAGCATATTTTTTCAAAAAAAAATATATACGTAATTATTTAGTTGTTCTTATTAAATTTAATGAACAATTTTGATTGATAAAGTTAGGTAATATATATTTGGAAGATTATTATCATCATTATTATTAAAGTAAAGCCAAAAGAATTATTATCTAGTACTCTTTGGTATAAGAGAAAAGTCAAAAGTGGAAGAAAAAAAAAATGAAGGAAACTAGGAAAGAATGATCATTTTCTCTTGTTTGATATACGAAAAAAAAAGTGGAGGAAAAGAAAAGTGGTGGTATTATTTTGTCCTCCTAACATAAAAAAAATTGAATCCCTCCAAATATGTGAAGAAAAGTGGAAGAAAAAGGAAAGATTATCATAATTTACAAATATACCTCATAGAAATTATATTATTTAAAAATTATTCAATAAAGTTAAATGTATATAATAAGTGTTTTTATTTAAGGTTATAACTAGTAAAATTTATATATTTTTATATATTTTTTTAAACTTTTTTTATACCACACAAAGAAAACTACATTACTTATATTTTTCATCCTTCTTAACAAACACAAAGGAAGAAGATGGTTTTTTTTCTTTTCATATTGGTGGAAAATAAATTTTTATTCTTTTTCCTGCCTTTCACTTTTTCATCATTCCTACCAAACCGAACATAGATAATAATAATAATAATAATAATAATAATAATAATAATAATAATAATAATAATAATAATAATAATAATAATAATTGTTATTGTTGAAAAAGTTGGCGGTTTAAAAAAATATAGGACTAATTAGTGTTTATGCCATAGATTTTATACCAGTTTAGAGTTTAAGTCCTGACATGTCCAACTGGAGAGTTTAGACCCTGATTTTTTTTTTTCTATTATACTCTCCTTTTATTTTTAATAATAAAATGTACATATATCGGTTATGAATGGTATAATGGGAAAAAAAATAAAAATAAAAATTCAGGACCTAAACTCTACAACTGGATATGTGAGGACTTAAACTCTAAACTGGTATAAAATTCAAAGTCTAGACACTAATTAGCAAAAAAAAAAAAGAAAAAAGAAAAAGAAAAGGCTAATTAGCGTTTAGACCCAAATTATTCAGAGAAATGAGTAGTACCAAAAGAGGAAATAAAATTTGAAAATTGAAAGGAAAAAAAAAAAAACTAAGGAAGGTAATATTAACAACAGTACTATTGGTCATTAGTTGTTGTATTAAATTTAATGAACAATTTTGATTGATAAAGTTAGGTAATATATATTTGGAAGATTATTATCATCATTATTATTAAAGTAAAGCCAAAAGAATTATTATCTAGTACTCTTTGGTATAAGAGAAAAGTCAAAAGTGGAAGAAAAAAAAAATGAAGGAAACTAGGAAAGAATGATCATTTTCTCTTGTTTGATATACGAAAAAAAAATGGAGGAAAAGAAAAGTAGTGGTATTATTTTGTCCTCCTAACATAAAAAAATTGAATCCCTCCAAATATGTGAAGAAAAGTGGAAGAAAAAGGAAAGATTATCATAATTTACAAATATACCTCATAGAAATTATATTATTTAAAAATTATTCAATAAAGTTAAATGTATATAATAAGTGTTTTTATTTAAGGTTATAACTAGTAAAATTTATATATTTATATATATATTTTTTAAACTTTTTTTATACCAAACAAAGAAAATTACATTACTTATATTTTTCATCCTTCTTAACAAACACAAAGGAAGAAGATGGTTTTTTCTTTTCATATTGGTGGAAAATAAATTTTTATTCTTTTTCCTGCCTTTCACTTTTTCATCATTCCTACCAAACCGAACATAGATAATAATAATAATAATAATAATAATAATAATAATAATAATAATAATAATAATAATAATAATTGTTATTGTTGAAAAAGTTGGCGGTTTAAAAAAATATAGGACTAATTAGTGTTTATGCCATAGATTTTATACCAGTTTAGAGTTTAAGTTCTGACATGTCCAACTGGAGAGTTTAGATCCTGAATTTTTTTTCTTTTTTTCTATTATACTCTCCTTTTATTTTTAATAATAAAATGTACATATATCGGTTATGAATGGTATAATGGGAAAAAAAATAAAAATAAAAATTCAGGACCTAAACTCGACAACTGGATATGTGAGGACTTAAACTCTAAACTGGTATAAAATTCAAAGTCTAGACACTAATTAGCAAAAAAAAAGAAAAAAGAAAAAGAAAAGGCTAATTAGCGTTTAGACCCAAATTATTCAGAGAAATGAGTAGTACCAAAAGAGGAAATAAAATTTGAAAATTGAAAGGAAAAAAAAAAACTAAGGAAGGTAATATTAACAACAGTACTATTGGTCATTAGTTGTTGTATTAATAATAAAATATTATCAGTGTAGAATCGACCGTTGGCAGTGCTGGGACAGCACTAATACCACTGCTTCATACTCTTCTGATACTCTTCCCCTTCCCAATAACATCATAAGAGAGAGAGAGAGAGAGAGAGAGAGAGAGAGGGGTGGAAAAAATGGAGCAAAAAATGATGGAGAGCATGAAGCAGAAGAAGATCAGGAAGAGTCTTGTTGTTGGTGGTGATGGTGCTATGGAGAAGAAGGAGGAGACCACCATGGAGAATGGAGGAGGGGGAGGAGGAGAGTATGAGAAGCTGAGAGAGGAGAGGATGAGGGAGAACATGGAGAGGATGGAGAAGCTCGGCATCGTTGGTCTCTCTCACAAGCTCAACAGCGCATCAGAAAGAAGAGGAAGAGGAAGAGGAAGAAGAAGAGGCGACGATGGTGGTAGTCCACAAGTGTTGTTAATGTCCCCTCCCAAGAACACCATGCTTCCTCCACGGCGCTCTTCTAGGTAGAACCAACGTTGGTGTACTTGTACATCAGCTATTTTGCAAAGCGACACGGATACGACATTTATTTTTTATAGTGAAAAATAAATTAATTCCACGGAATTATTTTACTAGGAAAAAAATTCCAGGGGATTTTGAAATTTTCTTAGGCTGTGTTTGATTGGGCTTTTTTTTTTTCCATGGAAAATATTTTCATCACAAATTTTCCACCAATTAGTGTTTGATAGCTTATATTTTCCATGAAATTATTTTCCAAAAAATAATTTTCCTATGGGCTGGGCGAGTTTCATTTTGTACCATTTCGGAGGAAAATATGGAAAAAGATTGTTTTTTGGAAAATAATTCTATGAAAAATATAAGCTATCAACACTACAGTTGGTGGAAAATTTGTGATAGAAATACTTTCCATGGAAAAAAAAAGCCCAATCAAACACAGCCGACATGAATTGTTGGAAAATGGACATGCTTTGGTGGAAAATATGTGATAGAAATATTTTCCATGGAAAAAAAGGCCATCAAACACAGCCGACATGAATTGTTGGAAAATGGACATGCTGAAAATCGATGTTATGTCGCAGTGTGTCGCTCATGTATAGGCCATGACAAAGACACCCCCAAAATACATTAGGACATGCCGAAATCAATGGCGTGTCTCTGTAGTGTAGTGTAGTGTCATTGTTCGTGCAACATAGAACTCAGGAGAACCCACAAGTGGTAAGAGGTACCTATTTTCTCTTCTTTTTAGACGTATCATCATTTTCGGTTCGTACACAACAATGTTGCACGGAGAGCAATGTATATGATTGTGTTTTTTGGTGTATTATTGGAGTATATGGGTTGCGTTAGACACGACACCGATTTTGGAGTGCTCTTGTCTGCCATTATGTTGGGGTTTTTTTTGGTCCGAGGATTTCGAAGAACTGGAATCTAGGCTAATTAGCTATCTACTGTGAATGCACTTTGGGGAAAATGGTAACTCTACAATGTAAAATGTTACCTACATAGGCTACACTGATCAGACAATAAGGAATGCTAAGGGTTCAGTGAATAGGCACTAACAAGACTGAAATTAAGAAGTTCAACTCAACATAGGATGCACATACACTCTGAAAATTGGTGGTGTCCTGTGCATGTCGTGTCGATCATGTGTAGAACATACAACTCAAAAAATACATTAGGACATGCCAAAATCAATTTCGTGTCAAGTAGTGTGGTAAGAGTTTTGGTAAGAGTTTTGTCAAGTATTTGTGTCCGTACAACATACAACTCAGGGTAACCCACAAGTGGTAAGAGTTTTGGCTTTTTTTTTTGACCCTACTCTTCTTGCTTTTCTTATTTCTTATTCATTGTTATGTACTTTTTATGATTGGATTGGTTTTAAAAGCTCCACAATGTGAAGTTTCAAAATCTATTAATTGCTCCACTTATTTTCATTCATCAATTTTGTTGACCTTCAGACCAGCCTTTTTTTGGGATTTAAGTACGGTCGACATTATTTTGTTTTCTTCTTCATTCTGTAGCTCCCTATGACATTGTAGGTTTTGGCCTATTCTTCTCACACAAAAATACAACACAATACGGACATGGCAATGCGCACGCAGCACATATTTTGGGGTGTCTTATTGTACTTTTGAGTGTACGTGGCGTGTCCAATATGTCTGTCACATTATTCGACATGGACACGGCACCGATATTCGTAATGTCCATGTTTCCTAGCTTTTGGGCAGAGTGTGCATATTGTCTATTAC
Organism: Iris pallida; assembly: GCA_029216955.1. Classification (NCBI taxonomy): domain Eukaryota; kingdom Viridiplantae; phylum Streptophyta; class Magnoliopsida; order Asparagales; family Iridaceae; genus Iris; species Iris pallida. The sequence goes on from JANAVB010004798.1 coordinate 4,353,583, forward strand.
AGTATGTCTATATCCTCCCATTTTAGATGAAACTAACAAGAAAAGAAACAAAAAACAAAGACTTAGGACTACTGATTACATCGTATAAATAATTGATACTTTTTTCTTCATGTCATTTTTAGTTTTGATGACATTTAAAAACAAGACTAAGAAGTTCTTACTCTTGGCCCTTGGTTTCCAGCATCTGAATTCGTATTGTCTGATACCCCAATGTTCTTGTACTTGGCTGACAGGCAGTGAAACCATGCTTGGCTCTGAATAGTCCTTACAAAAGATGAAGCCATAAATATAGAATTACAAAATAATTGCTGTCGTTAGAATGGTTCCGTACTCAACAAACACTACAACCGAAAAAAAGAGAGCTAAAATATGGATGAAAGCATAATGAGTATTTGAAATTTACAATGACAAGGTAGTTAAAAGAAAGCGAACCTTGCATGAGTTCACTAAGCTCAGTAGTGGGGATGGTGGTAATGGGATGAGGACATGGAGCCTGATCTATGACTTCAATAGTCAACCTCACGCACTATAACCTTCATATTGGATCATGAACTTTTGTATGTATTTTCATTTTATTTGTCCCTTCTTTCCTTGTGTAAGTTTATTTTTGGTCATTCAGGCAAGTGCTATCAGATTATGTAGCTTTTATCTGAACGATAATTGGCTACTTACTATTTTTTTAATGTTACAAATTAGGTTGCAGAATACAACTCCCGTTCCCTATGCAGAAATTTGTGTAAACAAAGATGAAAAGAGAAAGAATATGGTATTTGTTGAAGAAGGTGCAAGGGAGGAATTTTATACAGACGAGCATGCTAAGCTATTGGGAAGTTGTGAAATGACTTGGACTCTCTTTGTGGATGGCTGTGATAAAGATGGGAGGCGTATCTATGATCAGGTCAAGGGGGAAACATGTCACCAGTGCAGGTATGGTGTTTTCTCCTCATTGCTTAGTACTAACAATGTTTGATGAGTTTTCATCACATTATGGTACTTCAATTATACTCAACCTGAGACATGTCAAAATTGTCTTACCATGCAGATGTAATGAGGACCGATTCTTCTAAAACATTGTCACAGATGTCTGAACATAAATCAATGTTTTGACTCATAGTAATTTAGGGTTATTTAAAGTAATCAATTGTATTTATCTTAGATTTGTGTGAATGGGAATATCACTTTGGCTTAATGTGTCATAGAAATGAATGCAACTCCCTACAACAAATTGTATCATGTTAACTTGTTATCTAAACTCTTTATAATCTAGGGGGACTTGGAGGGTGCTCCCTTGGCTACATGAGCTTTAACTCTTTATAGCATTCTTCTCTATTGGCCATCTAGTTTGTGGCATGGTCCTCTCATTCACATAGCTACTTTGGCACCAACATGGGGGGTTGATTTTAGGTTGACAATCGCTCTTAAAATCTTTTTTCTTTTTGAGACAAGGCATTACTGACTGCCCCCCTCACATTTAATTATTGTCATGGGCATCTAGGTTTGTGGCATGGTCCTCTTATTCATATAGTTAGATTGGCACCCGCATAAAGGGTTGATGTTAGGTTGACAATCACTCTTATTATTATTATTATTATTTTTTGAGATAAAGTTTGTCATTAATGATTGGCTCTATCCTGGGCTACTAGCACCAAGACCCCCTCCATTTAATTATTGTCGGGACTGGATTTCAAAATGATGCCCATTCCTTCCCTTCCCTACTAGTGTTACCGCTAGACCCACCCCCTTGGTGGTGCTCTTAAAATCTTTTGGCAATTTATTTATGGAGCTTTCTTATTCTCCATAAGCACATTCTTATTGAAGAAAGTTTGGATGATGATATGCGAGGATAAAGTCTATGTTGAAATATTTTGCAATTCATAATTTACATGACTGAGTAAAGAGAATGCCTTCTGCTGAAAACAAGGTTTCCATGTTACTTCTGCTGTGGTTTCATTGTTTTAATGATTTGGTATTAGAGGTCGTTTCTGTATTTGATGTTTATCTTTTTAAATACCTCCCATCAAGTATTACATTTCATAGTGCTTTCTGACAAATGCATGAGCCTGACTTGTGATTTCCTTTTAATTTCCATTAGTTTTGATCCTTTAAAACAGGACTGATTGAGATAGACAATGAAAAGATCTGATATATTGTTTTCATTAGCTATAACTTAGCTTGCAAGTTACATCTTCAAACAAGTTCTATGGTAATCTATTATAGGATTGTTTCGAGCAAAATTTGCATTTATCTTAGATACATGTAAGTATAGTCGAGCAATTCATTCTTCATAGAAACAGGAGTCAGTCTAACAGTCTACTGCCCGACTAAAACGGATCGATGCTCTTTATAGCAGCAATAACCTAGTCGACTTGCTTGCAGCGTGCACAATATCAGTGCTTTCTCTAGATTCAAGAAATTTCTCGTGCCAAAGTTGCCCGAGGAGTGAAATTATGACCATCATTATCGTTGATAAAGAATTAACCAGCTGATCTGAAGGAATATATATCACAAAATTCTTCGGAATCAAGTCTATCCAGAAGAAAGTGATTCACTAGCACAACGTGTTTGGGTAGACTACTTTGAACTAGATTACTTAACTGATTTTGCGTGACTGCTGCAACAGTGACACATAGGAAAATTAGATTCTAACCCGACTCTTATAGGAGACTTCTTAGCCAAGTACTCACGCCATCCATTAAGCTCAATTGTCAGTTTTAGGGAGTTGATCACACACAATCCTTACTTTCCTTCTTAGGTAAGATAACTGAAGAACCTCCTATAGCTTACATGCATACAATAGTCTGTAGTATGTTGCTTATTGATCGATCCTGCTCCAATTACATCTAAGAACACCTCATGTCGTAAATCCAAGCCTTCTCCCATCAGAATTTGGGGGCTATGGAATATAAGAAAACTCCATAAAATTTTCACAATGTTTTATGACCAGTTGTCGACCTAAGATCAACCCTCTATGTTGGTACCAAATTCCTAACTAGGGTAGCTATGAGCATGAGAGAGCCATGCCATAAAACCTAGGTGGTAAGTTGACAGGTAGGTAGACCTATCTTCAGCGTTCTAAATGGCGGCCGCCTAGCCCGCCTAGGCGGCGCCTGGGCGTTTGGCAGTCTCTCTCTGCACCTTTTTCGGTAGGCGGCCAATGGAGGTTGGTGGCATAGGCGGAGGTGAGGCGGGGTAGGCGGACGCCTAGGTGGAGCAATACCTAACAAGATATTTTGGCCAAAAAGGTTTTGTAAGCATTATGGGTCTATGGTTCACTTTAAAAAAACTAAAACTTCATAAATCTTCGTTCTACAACTTAGTTATGCATGAAACACCCTAAAATATGCATATTATGCAAAAAAAAAACTGTGGTAAAATAGTAAAAAAATGTTCAAAATCTATCGACCGCTTAGGCGGTAGGCTCATGCAACCAAGAAGCACGCTCCAAGTTCTCCTAGACTATAAAGAGTCTAGATGTAGAGGTAAGATGATATTGCTATAGGAAATTGCATTTGGCTCTATGACACATTACGCCAAAAAGTGAAGGAATGATAATCCCAATAAGAATGCCTCATGTCTTCAATTTTTGTTACATGCTCTTAACAGCTTAAATATTAGGAAATATTAAAGAAAACATAAGCTGGCATAGTGTACTTATGTCACATGTGAGATCAATACGAGAGCGATACAAAAGCCTAACAACAATCTTTCACTCTGCATGAGCTTGTTACTTCACTATTTCAATTATGGCTCAGGTTTATTGAGGAACATGCTAGTTGACATCCCATCTTTTCATTCTCCTTCAAGAATAATATTTGCTAATTATTGATTGAATTAGTATACTTTTGATGGGTCTTGGTTGAAAATAAACATATTTTGTGAAATACTTCTGATGGTGTTGCAAAAAGGATCATGGGTCTGATTTTTAATTAGCATACTTTTGATGGATCTTGGTTGACATGAGAATAAACATATTTTGTGAAAAATACTTCTGATGGAGTTGCAAAACGGATCATGGGTCTAGGTCTTATCATGCCTGTCGTCAAAATATCTGCCCGTGGAGCAACAACTATACATAACTAGATATAAATTCTATACTTGTTATCTTAATCTTTGTCCCTTTTTCACTTTAACAACCGTGTCTTTCTTAATATTAGTAATTGCATTCAATATATCCAGGCAGAAAACTCTTGGTCTACGCACACATTGCAGCAAATGTGACCTCGTCCAAGGACAGTTTTGTGGAGATTGTCTGTACATGAGGTGATCTTTCTTTCTAGTTCCAGTTGTGATTAACTAGGAAACAATTATTTCTGTTTCTATTTCTATTTCTATCTCTATTTGTATCTCTACCCACACCATTAATCTTGATCTAGAATCTGAAAGGAAATGATGAATGCTTTTGTGGCTTTCACTTAAGGTTTTAAAAGTTAACTGTTGTGAGTAACAGGAAACATATATTAATAGATAAAGAATATGCATTTTATTGTATGACGCAACACTGCTATATTCGTCTCTTATTCCTAGGGGTATACAAGAGTTATAATTTGGTTTGTAAAGAGATTTAAATGACTGCTTGGATTTTCAGATGAGAAATCTTATTAGTTACTAATATAATCAGGTGATAGATTTTACTATACTTAGTTTAAGGGCATGTGATTCCTTTCACTACTTTGTTACAATACTTCCCAAAAAGTGTGGATCATAGGTAAACTGACTAGGCAAGAAATGGTGACACACAAGTCGGTTCAATATCCTCTGTTGCTAGGGGTGCAACTCGGGCGGGCTAAACCCGAATCCGACCGGATAAACCCGTTAATGGGTTGGGTTCGGGTTGAAGATATTCGGGTTCGGGCTTGGGCTCGGGTTAAAATATTTGAACCCGATCAAAAATCGGGTTGGGCTTGGGTTCATGTGTTGGGTAACCCGAAGAACCCGAAACCCGACATATATATATATATATATATATATATATATATATATATATATATATATATATTGTTTCATACTACTTAAATAAAAAGTTTAAACTATAATTTTTTTCACCCGAACTCTTCAATTCCTTGTCCTAAATCTCATTTCAGTTTTATTTTGTAATGATTGAGGCTTGATTGCTATTTGATTATGCATTTAATATTACGCTTGTTTAAAATTATTTCAAATATCATATTAGAGTCCGATAAACCCAATGGATCCGACCCAACCCGAGTCCAACCCGATCGTCCGGGCTTGGTCTTGGGCTTCATATGTTGAACCCGAAGTCGGGTCGGGCTTGGGCTTGGACTAGACTTATGATCTATCGGGTTGGGCTCGGGTTGACCTCAAACCCGACCCAACCCGCCCGAGTTGCACCCCTATCTGTTGCCCTTCCAAAACTTAAGATCTTCTTTTTGAGACTAGATGGTGCCCTTCCCCGGGTTCCATTAATTTAACAAACAAAGACTTAAGTACAAGACTAAAGAAAAAACACAAGATACAAGCTCAAATCAATATTGCACAAGGGGGATTAATGGAATAAATTTAAGAAAAAAAAACATAAGATACGAAACAAAGGCCCATTGACTATTTTTTTTTCTTCCGCTAGAGCATATACTACTTTGTTACAATACTTCCCAAGTTAAAGTGTGGAACTTAGGTAAACTGACTAGGCAAGAAATGGTGACACACAAGTCAGTTCAATATCCTCTGTTGCCCTTCCAAAACTTAAGATTGTCTTCTTCTTTTTTGAGACTAGACGGCACCCTTCCCCAGGTTCCATTAATTTAACAAACAAAGACCCAAGTACAAGTCTTGTGAAAAAACACAAGATACAAACTCAAATCAATTTTTCCACAAGGGGGTAAATGGAATAAAATTTAAGGAAAAAACATAAGTTACAACTATCATTTTTATTCCCCTCGAGCATGTGCAACTTAAGATTGTTAATGGTGTTGGTTTAATCTATATTGCACAGGGGGATCCTTATCCATCCCAACTTTTTATTTATAGGTCATGTGTCTGCCGGAGCTCTGATTCCTAAGGACGATAATTTCGGTATAGGAACTGGCATCTCTTCAATAAACAAGTCTTATGAAAAAACACAAGGTACAAACTCAAATCAATATTACACAAGGGGGGTAAATGGAATAAAATTTAAGAAAAGAACATAAGATACGAAACAAAGGCCCATTGACTATTGTTTTTCTTCCCCTAGAGCATATACAACTTAAGATTGTTAATGGTGTTGATTTAATCTATATTGCACAAGGGGATCCTTATCCATCCCAACTTTTTATTTATATGGTCATGTGTCTGCTGGAACTCCGATTCCTAAGGACCATAATTTGGGTATAGGAAGATAAAAAATTACCGATGATTCTGGTCCTTTTTTTCCGGGAACCGGATCCCCAGAATCTGTAATTGACCTCTGATACACACTGTACACACCCATCTTCCCTCACTCCAACTGAAACATGAATATCAGTCATGTTCTGTTTTGACAATGAAATCTGGAATTGGAACTTGAATAGCAGCACCTTAGTAAACATGTCTGTCGTATGAGTCTCTGAAGTCTGAAGTAGCATATATAAAAGACTATTCTTTGGATACAACTCGTTCTTTGAGGAAGTGTGCAGTCAGTGGCGGAGCTTGCCTCTAAAATTAGGGAGGGCTGAACTTTAGGTATAGTTTGAACGACACGAAGACACTAGCATCCCACCACTTAAAATATCAATTTTTTCGAATTTATTTATTATTTATTTGTTGTATACTTCAAATTCAAAAAAAAAAAAAAAAAAAAAAAAAAACTAGAGAAACATGCATTAAGAAAAAAGCTCAATTTTTTTTTTCAAAATATTGGGACGGGCTACAAGCCCCCCCCCCCCCCCCCCCCCCAACCCCCTTCGCCCAGGGGCTCCGCCCCTGTGTGCTTCTTCTGGCAGAGAGAGCATTGTAATTTCTCCTTGTTGAAAGAACTTAACAAAATATAAGGAACCAGCTAACAGAAGTAAATGACAAGGATAGTGTATTAGAAGTTAAAATAAATATAATAAATGTAATTTCAACAACGATAAGGTTCATGACAAATTAAAGCTATTCCCAACATCTTCGATCTGTGTAAATGTGCATAGCTTCTTGAGCATTATTTTTCCATTCTAACATGTATGCAGATACGGTGAGCATGTTTTGGAGGTGAAGAAGAATCCCAGCTGGATTTGTCCAGTTTGCCGTGGCATCTGCAATTGCAGTCTCTGTCGAACCAAGAAAGGATGGGCCCCTACTGGTTCTCTCTACAGGAAAGTAAGTGTGCTGGTGCTTCTCTTCTTTGTTCCTTGAGAACTATTGAATCCTTCAAAGATGAGGGCTGTCATCCAAGTCTGTCTTCTGACAAATGATTTTCAAAAACTACACAGGTTTTAGGGCTTGGGTTTAAATCCGTTGCGCATTACCTAATTCAAACACGGAGACGCGAAACTGTCTCAGCAGACCAGGTTGCATTGAATTCGGAATCTACCAACAAGAATTCGTTCAATGATACTAATGACTCATCTCATCCAGATGAGCCAACGAATGGCTTGAATGTGGATTCTCTTGGAAAGATCAGCAGCAATCACAGCAGTGAGGAAAGCAAGCCAGTCCCTGCAGATGAGCATGCCAACAATTCTGCGATTGCTGGAACACCTTGTGAAGAAAGCAAGAAGATTGCGAGTCCGGATTGTGTTGCTAGCGAGTCACCAGTTGCAGATTCTTGCGAGAAGAAGGTCAGCAGCAACTTATGCAGCGAGGAAGGCAAGCCGCAATGCGTAGTAGATGGACATGACATCAGCTCTGTGGTTGATGTAAAACCTCGTCGTAAAAGGAAGAAGACTGTCGTTGCGAGTCCGGACTGTATTGCTAGCAGACTGAGGAGGAGGACTACATGCCGGGATGCTACAACTGTAACCTGATTGTTCGGTAATGGTCATTTTGTGTGGGTTCAGAACTTGTGTCCTTGAACTGATGTTTGTTTTGTCTGTTGACACCACCCATAGGGCCCAGAGCAAATGTTAAAAGTTTTTGTCAATGGGGGCATTTTGAAGTTTCAGCTGTTCAAGTTATATTGGTCCAAATGAGACTATTGCAAGATTGTTTCAGCTTTTCACTGTCTTTATTTTGGAGGATCAATCAATTTGAGTGGCATCGGTCTTATGGTTTTGGAGATGCATGTATTACTTGTAAAATATGTTCGACTAGCAAACAAGGTTCGTGAATCGGTTACCGAACCTTTCATGTAAGTATCGGGATTGGCATTATCAGCATTAGAGTATTGAATTTTTTTTTTTTTTATAACGAAAAGCAAATAATTATTAATTAATTGTTAAAAATTTAGAAAACATATTTTTAGGCATTTAGGAGTAAATTTTAAGTATTTTTCGTGTTCTTTTATAAGTATTTTAGGTATTTTAGGCATTTAAGAGTATCTGCTAGCATAAGTTTTTTTTTTGTTCATTTACATGCTTTTATAAACTTATTATGCTTTTACATAATTTCTGATTAGTTTTTTTCATTCAATTTCTTTTACCGTATTTGGTGAAAAAGAGATCGTAAATATCGGTATCGGTATCGGTATCGTCAAACAATCGGTATCTCCTTCTGCCGATACTGCAAACTATGCAGATCCGAGATTGGCAAAATCCCGTCTCGATTGAATCTTGAATATGTTGCTGAACTAGTCAAGTTCCTTATTGATTGTATAGTCAATTGCTGTTGCAGTTTATGAAACTTTAGGTATCCGTGATTATTTCCAGTATTAACCCAGTTTGCTTCTGACTGCTCCCAAGTTCAGACTCCCAGATGTTAAATGTTAGCAAACACTGAGAAACCATTCTGCAGCTTCAGGTGGATTGTAGAGAGATCGACACGGTGCAGCGAGGTGGTTGTCGATGAACTTCGCGGCGCTAGTGAATTGTGGAGTCAATTGTACCAGAATTTTGTAAGTAAATTTTCCATTCTATAAAGAGGACTAAAAGAAGAGATGGAGTGAGAGTAGATGTCAGGTTCTTGGGCTTCTTTGCGCTTTAATTCAGAAGAGGCGATCATGATCTATTATTTTCCTTTGTGTTTATATGCAATGGCAGTAGAGTTCTCGAACTTGGAACACAATTCAATAATGTTTTTTTTTTAGATTTCAGAATATCTAAGGGAAAAAAATTAGGAGTATTTGCAGCAAAGGAATTTTGAGAAAATTACAACGAAAGGGATAAAACATCCCTCTTAATGATGTCCTCTAGGAAAAAGGAGTGGGCGCCATTAGAGTTGGCATCACCCAGCAGAAAAGAGGGGGGGGGGGGGGGGGGGGGGGGGGGGGGGGGGGGGGTTGGGGGGGGGGTGTGCCAACCCAGCTATGACCCTACCTATATGTAATTTTTGTTTATTCGGATTTTTGAAGGTTGCAAATTTTAGGCTATATAAAGAAGGTGGGAGAGCTATTTTATTTTTACAACAAACTCAATTATTCATCACACCGCCATGGAAAATGAACAAAATAACGAAGAAGGAAGATGTAATAACGGAGAAGGAATACATCATCTCCATCATTTTATCGTCCGATAAATCTGTAGAGGCACTATATCGTAGTTTATAGCGAAGAACATAAAGGCCAAAGAAAACTCTCGAATGCAACTCATTTTAGATGCATGTATTGTGGAAAACGATTGGCATGGCTGCCTTCTTATGGGTTCGAAAAACTATGTAGATGTCTAGACAATTGTATGATGCATCCATTTTAGACAATTGTATTCTTAATTTCTGCTAGTTGTAATTTCATTTATTCATTTAGGGAAAATTACAACATAAGTGTGTATACTTGACACAATAGTACATTTTCTTTTGTTGGCTGACTAGTACAAAAAAATTACAACATCATAAAACATAAAAAAAAAATATTATCAACTTGAGAATAAGTACAATGGAACATAATTTTACTCACTTGGTTGATTAATACATTTTTTTTTATTATGTCCTAATCCACCATAGTTACCACAACGAAAAACTTTTGTATGTAAATCCTTCGTCTTGATGTGGTTTTCTTTAGTCTTCCAGCTTTACATCTTACATCTTACATCTGGCACTCCAATTTTACCTCTAACCAAAGCACTTTAAAGATCGTAGGAAAATGTTATTGGTTCCGAATGTGACTCATAGACACTTTTCAATTTATCAGTAGAAAATAGTGAAGGATAAAAATTAATAATAATTACAGTGCAAGACTTCATAACATACATGTACATATGATAGATACGTAAGATACCACTTTAAACATGAACAATAATTTTTATTTAAGCGTACTGCATACGTTATACTTGTTTCACAGTCTAACATTCCAAACATAAAACTATCAGTACGCAACATTTGTAAGTGGTATTTTCCTCTACTTATGCGAGACATAGTTTTTAACATCCTCGTACAATACTCTATTTCTATATTTTGACCAATTTTTATGTTCTTGTCTTGAAGCGATATAACATTAGCTCTAGTACCGATAAATAATGTTGTTATTGATTTATCACGTAAATATTTAACACAATTATTAAAATATTCTACAAGATTAGAAGTGTTAATATCTAATATAGAAAAATGAGCTTAAGTTGTTAACCTTAGCTCTAAAACATTCTGGCTGCACAGAATTCTCATCGTAGAAAATCCTTGCCGTAGAGCAGTCTAGCCGCATAGAATTTCATGTGTAGAAACAAAATTTTGCACAAAAATTGTTCATACACGGTATGTCTGAAGAACATAAAAATTCTCAAAATTTGTTTTGGCTATAAAATCTTCAATTTAAGTTGAAATTCAACATTTTAAGGTCAAAATCGTATGTAACATCGCATGCAATAGAATTCTCTACAATATAGTAGAATTAGTTTCCACAAATTCTCACATTTGAGAGATCAATTCCACAAATACCCTAAAAAGTACTATTTTAAAACTTAGATCTACTCAAAACTATTCTCCAAAACAAAACAAAACAAAAATACTAAAGTTGAATGCAATTCAAAGATATACATTTTTATCAAAAATAAAATTTAAATTACTAAAAATAAAAAATATGGTGAATAATCATGGTATCATCACTTTGAGCAATATGTACTTGCCTTAGGTAAAACTTCAAGCCTAATCTTCCACTCCACCATCAAAAGGGGTTCCGAAAACTACACTCTATGCCTCAAGACCAAACTCCAAGCTTGAGAGAAGGTGAGGAAAAGAAAGGAAAGAAGGAAAGAAGAAAGAGAAGGAAAGTAAAAAATGAAAGAAAAATTGAAGATATTTTATATGGAGAGGGATTGATGTTTGGCGCTTCATCTAGCCATGTCATCAATCTATGCCCCTCCAAATCACTCAAGGAAACACAAGAACCAGTGATCAAAAAGGGTGAACCGAATTAGGAATCCATTCTTCGTATGGGTCCTAACATGGATCTATAGCAAGGCATTGTGTATTCTACTGGTCTAGGGCACTCTCCCGTAAGAAAACAAAGTCCAATCATGAAAAATACAGCAAACATGATTTGCAAAAATACAAAACACTCTCAGGCAAAACACCCTGTTAGATTATAAAATAATGTTTGCAATGTAAATATGGCCCATACCCATAAGCCCAAATGTAGACACTATATATATTGTAACAAATCCTAGCAATAAGAACAAGGCATTATTATTTCCTACATGGTATCAGAGCCTCCCGAAAAACCCTAGTCGTCATCTTCCGCAAAACCCTACCCCGCTCCCGCGCCGACTTCCGACTGTGCTCCGATCGCGCCGAACACGCCGAGGAACCACTGATCCGCCGCGCGCCTGCGCCGATCGCGTCGTCGACCGCGCCGACTTTCGACCGTGCGCCGATCGCGCCGAGGAACCCCTGATCCTGACTGCACCGGCCGTCGTTTTTTTGGTTTGCAAAAGCTTCTGGTTGGTTTGATTCACTACGCCAGAACCAAGCTTTTGCAAAAGCTTTTGTTCGACAGAACCTTTCCTCTTCCCTGGGAAAGCAAAGTATTTTTTTTGGTTTAGATGCTTCACGTGCTTTAGATGCTTCTGGTTTAGATGCTTCACGTGCTTTCCCTGGTCGGAAGTATTTTTGTTCGGTTTGTGAGCAAAGTTTTTTTTTCTTTTTCTTTTTTCGGTTTGTTTAAAAAAAAAAAAAGAAGAAAAAAAGAAAAAGAAAAAAAAGAATATATATATATATATATATTATATATATATATATATTATATATATATATATATATATATATATATATATTATATATATATATATTATATATATATATATAGGAGTTGTACAAATTTTTGTACACCCGACATCCACTCGCCCCTGATAGCGGCCGATTCGCCGCCGACCCTGTCCATCAGCGGCCGATTCGTCGGCGTTGTACAAAATTTTTGTACATCCGACATCCGCGATGGCAGATGATGCTGCATCCAGCTACTCCGTCGCGACTGGCGGTGGCAGTGCACATAACCCAAATTATCCTAATCCAAAGGATCCATATTTTTTGAGTTCTGCTGATCAACCAGGAAATATCATTACTCCTATTGTTTTCCGTGGACCAAACTATGCTGAGTGGTCTCGGTCGATACGTCTCTCCCTGATTTCTAGGCGAAAGATCACTTTTTTGGAGGGTACTGAAGTCAAACCTGTTAATGATGCTAGCAAATTGCTTGATTGGAGATGCGTGCAAGCGCTATTGGTTCAATGGGTTCTTAATACCATTGATTTGTCTCTGAAGAAATCTTTGCCGTACTTTGAGGAGGTTTCTCCTTTGTGGGACTTGTTGGCGAAAAGATTTGTTGTTAGCAACGGCACTCGAAAGCAACAAATTAAGGTGGCTTTGGCCGAGTGCAAACAAACGGCGTCGATGTCTGTGGAAACCTGTTTTAGAAATTTACAGTCTTTGTGGGATGAACAAGCTGCTTATTTTCTATTGCCTACTTGTACCTGTGGTGAACTTGCTGCCAAGCTACAGGCTATGAGGGATGAAGACCACTTTCAGGACTTTATGTATGGGTTGAATGCTGAGTTGTATGGTCATACCCGATCTAATCTTCTGGCTCAGGATCCTCAGCCAAGTTTAGATCGGGCATACCAGGCAGTCCGTGAGGAGGAGGATATGCGAAAATCTCAGATCCAATCCGCTACTAAGGAGGTGATGGCGCTGGCTATCAAGTCTTCACCTCGTATTTCTACTACTTCTAATAGTAGAACCTCAGATTCCAGGGACAAATCAGGTATGGTCTGTACTCATTGCAAGAAAACAGGTCATGATGTTGCAACTTGCTTTGCCAAGATTGGCTATCCAGAGTAGTGGGAGACTCGTCCTCGGCATGAGGGCGGACGTGGTGGTGGTGGTGGCAGAGGCCCGACACCACCACAGAGACGTGATGGGGGACGTGGTGCTGGTGGCTCAGGGGTTGTTCATCATGTCACTGCTGGTCATGGTGTCCCTGCTGGTCTTGCTGGGAGTTCGGCGAATATGATGCATGGAGGGTATCCTTCACCACTCTCAGGTGAACAATGGCAGAAACTGATGAGCTTGCTGGGTAACGACGATTCTTCCAACCCTGGTTCTTCAAACTCTGATCGTCTGATGGGTAAGAATTCTTCTGTCCCTTGGATATTCGATACTGGGACTACTCTTCATGCGACAGGCTCTCGTGACTGTTTAGTTGATTATTTTGAGGGCCCTGTCTGTCCTGTGATTTTGCCTCATGGGAGCACTATTGAGGCTGTTCTGAGAGGCAAAGTATTTTTGACTGCTTCGTTGGTGTTGACGGATGTTCTCTATGTTCCGACATTGACTTGTAATTTGATCTCTGTCTCCCAATTGATTGGTGCCAGAAATTGTGATATGTTATTTACTCCTGATTTGTGTTTTGTTCAGGACCGAAGTACGAGAATGGTGATTGGAGCAGGTGAACAAAGGGGTGGACTTTACTTCTTGGGGGAGGTTCCAGCTTCTTTGGCTTCGGTGATCCTGGCATGCAAAGCGAATGATTCTGAGGTTTGGCATAGTAGACTGGGGCATCCCTCAAATAAAGTAATACAGACTTTACCTTCTCTCTCTGGTAGTAGTGTGTTTTCTCAGAAGGCTTGTGATATTTGTCATCAAGCTAAACAGACTCGTGATGCCTTTCCTGATAGTAGTAGTCGTGCTTTGAGATGCTTTGAACTTATACACTGTGATCTGTGGAGACCATATCGTGTTCCGTCATCTAATGGGACACGATGTTTTTTGACTTTGGTGGATGATTTTTCTAGAGCTGTTTGGGTTATTTTGTTGATGGATAAGTCTGCTGTTTATTCTATGTTTCTTAAATTCATTGCTATGGTGAAGCGTCAGTTTGGGGCTGATATACGTCGTGTGCGGAGTGACAATGGCACTGAATTTAATTGTTTATGAGATTATTTTTCATCTCAAGGTATATTGTTCCAAACATCCTGTGTTGGAACACCTCAACAGAATGGAAGGGTGAAAAGAAAACATCGACATATTTTAAATGTAGCCAGGGCATTGCGATTTTAGGGTTCTCTTTTCGTAGATTTTTGGAAGGAATGTGTTCTGGCTGCATGTTATTTGATAAATAGAACCCCTTCTAGTATCTTGCATTTTAAGTCTCCTTATGAAGTTTTATATGGCTCGGCTCCTTCGTATGATCATCTACGTATTTTTGGTTGTCTGTGCTATGCGTATGATTTGAAATCCCGCCATGATAAATTTGCTAGCAGGAGCAGAAAATGTATCTTTGTTGGATATCCACTTGATAAAAAGGGATGGAAACTGTATGATTTGGAGACTGGTGAATTTTTTGTGTCCCGTGATGTTACTTTTTATGAAAAAGAATTTCCTGGGTGTGACTCTGCTAGCGAGATGTCTTCTGCGACACGCCATACATCTGTCGAAGTGCCAGGAGACGATTTAGAGGCTTTTGGGATGGTGCCGGCTACGGTTGCTGAGGCCGGAGTGGTTGCTGGTGGCTCGGCACCGAGTCGCCAGGATGTACAGGTAGATGCAGAAGTATTGACAGGAGAGTCCGCTGGGGGTGATGTGGATACTACTAATAATACAGGGGATACAGTGTTGCCAGAGGTGCCCGACGAGATAGTATTGGGAAGAGGAATGCGAAAGAAATCACAGCCAGTGCGATTACAGGATTTTGTGACAAATGATGTTCGAAGTAAAAGTCCCCCCTTCACCACAGTTCATCTGTTCCCGTCACTTCCTCAGGTACTTCATATCCTCTAACACAATTTCTAAGTTATGACATATTTACTGCTGGACACAGAGATTTTCTTGCAGCTATCACTGCAGGTGTTGAGCCTACTTCATATCGCCAGGCCTCGCAAGATTCGGGCTGGCGCACGGCTATGCAAACTGAAATACAGGCTCTAGAAAATAATGGGACATGGAGTCTTGTCGATTTGTCTTCTGGGAAGAAAGCATTGGAAAGTAGATGTGTGTACAAAATGTCACGCCCCAGAACCAAAATACTGGAGAGCGGGGGCAGACATAGCCAGCTACGTATATGAAATGGAATCCATCTCGCTATACGGTCACGGCTGTCTAGATACATGAGGGTTTATCTACAAGCTAACAGTCTCCTATGGTCATGAACAAGCCTAGTGTCTCAATCACAAGCAAGTAAGTAAAAGTTACAAGATATATGATCATTAAATATACTATAGTAAGGCGTCCCAAACATTACACATTCAACTGATCATGAAGCTAGTCGTTACAAAATGTTAGGACTAGCAAGAGTTTAGTCATACATGATCAACCCTAGGATCTGTTAATCATGTTACAGCCCGTAGGCAGACAGTAAGTAAGTGCAATTGAGCTAAACAGGTGCTCGTCGGCTAAACGCCTCAAAAGAATATTTTTACAATAAAGTGGGAGATCAAAAATAGACCCACTCGTTGCCCGGGTTACGTCTAGTCGCCACCATCGGGCTGGATAGTCGGTAGATCCTCTGGAGCTGCTCCGAAATCTGGCCATACAAAACCAGCTGGGTCAGACCCCAGAAAGAGCAAGTGCCACAAAGGAAGCTTCACTTAGGAACTAAAACCAGCAATCAGCACAAGAGTATAAATAAAAGTAAGAACTGGAAATAAGGAAAATACATCAGGATGATATACGACGAGATAACCATGGAACTATTCAGATAACCAGGTTACAGCCCGTAAGCCAAACAAGGACCGGGGTTGTAACCCTTCGTCTGAACAGAACTTAGAATTCTCACCATTTATCGGTAAAATAAATACAGGCATTCTGGTCATGCAGTAGTCTGGAACAGGATCAGGACAAGGCTAGACAGGTTAGACTCCATCCAATCACTTCACGGCCAAGCAAGAACTACAGCTTGATACTTTAACTAACTAGGGTTGTCACAAGCCTAATTACTAACAAGATGCAGTAAGAATCTTCCACAGCCACAAGCCCTGCAGTCCATCCAGGTTACCCAGGTCGAAATTAGGGATTGAATTCAGGTGGATACATCGTCCAGGAAATGCATGTACCCTTAAGTAGCTTGAAAGGTACAACACATGACAGTGTGCTGGAAATGTGCCCTACTCGATGGCAGGCTACAGATCCCAGGCGCGCCCAGGTAACGGGATTGCCTGTAGCTGGAAAATCTCTTCATGACTAATGTGTTAATCTAGTTATTAACCTTAGTCCATTTCAATAGGTACTCCTAACCGTGGTACTCAGAAGCTCCCTTCCTAGACATGATGCAAGACAGGACTGATTTATTTGTACAAGCACAATCGCCCACGGTGTCCATGTTATTATACAGGTCATGTCATGTCAGGTAGCCGTCGCAACAGCTATTCGAGATAATCATGTCAGGTGTACTTGTCAGGAGTACGCCACGATGGGCCACTATCAGGTCATGTCAGGTTAGTCATGTCAGGAGTGCACCACTATGGGTCACTGTCAGGTCGTGCTCAGTTATCAGCTCCAAACATATCAAATGAATTTCATGATTTTCAAGTTCAGGACAAAAGGCGTAAGGATATAAAATGGACGTTAAATATCTAATAAAATATCAATATTCAGGGCTATAGAAGAGCCATACGGCTAAAGCATATGCGGTCAGGAAAGGGTAAGACTCAAGCGGCCCAATTAGAAGAGCGCATGCGGCCAGGGTCACTGGATCCCATGCGGCCGAGGCAAAGGGGCACATGCGGCAGGAAGTGCAAGGGCGCATGCGGCTGGAAGCCAATCCCCATGCGGCCAGGAAAGGGAGGGGCATGCGGCCAGGGGACGAGGGCGCATATGCGGCTCAATTAGGAGAGAAGTCCATGCGGCCAGGAAATGACTGGGCCTCATGCGGCTGAGGGGAATCAGGATCTATGCGGCTCGGGATCAGTCAGTCATGCGACTGAGAGGACTCGGGTCCTCATGCGGCAGCGGAAGACTGCGGTCTATGCGGCTCGCGAGTATTGGAGTTCATGCGGCTCGGGATGGGCGAAGTCCCATGCGGCAGCGGGGAGCAATGCCTATGCGGCTGGGAGCAAGGGTGCATATGCGGTTCGGGAAGAAGGCCCCATGCGGCTAGAAGTACAAGAGCCTGATGCGACTGAACTAAATACTTGCCGCATGAACTTGTCATGCGGTCAAGTCCAGTTGATAGTGCATGCGGTTTCGAAGCTGACTTGCCGCATGAATATTCATGCGGTCAAGTGCTATCATGCGGCTCGGAACTTTGCTTCTTCTCCAAATTTCCGAGAAGAAGTACACCATAAGCCATGGCTTCCAAGCTGCATAACTCTATCATCCGGAGCCCAAATCCGAACTTCCATCGGTCAAAATGGGGTAGAACGAGATTCTCTACAACATGGAACCATCAAAACTAGGAAATAACAAGATTAAGTAGATCAAAACCCAAAAATTCGAAAATAAAGTAAATATAGATCTACAAGAATCTAGCCATGGAAAGTGAAAATGCCAAGTTCTAAAGCTAGTCAAAATGCTGTAAGGAAGAGAATGAAGCAATAAAATTGGAGTTCCTCCATGAAGCAAGTTGCACTTGCCTAGACCTCTCTTTTCTCTTTCTGGTAGGTAAGAAGTAATGAGAAAGAAGAAGATGAGATTAATGAAGAGAGAGAAAAGAATGGGCTAATAAATACAAATGGTGGTGGTAGGTAGGGAGTTCATCCAAGGTTCATGATAGACCAAAGAAAACCGAACCAAGCCAAGAAATAACCAAGCCAAGATGCAAGCTAAACAAAAAATCATACAATACAGAATAAAATATGTACACGTATTCCAAAAATACGTAATACGGACAACAGGCATTACAACTCTACCCACCTTAAAAGAATTCTGTCCTCGGAATTTAATCAAGAGGCTAGAGGAGCAATGACAAGCTATACTAATAAAAGCAAGCTATACTAGACAATCAATCAATCACGCAAGCAGGAAATCGAAGGCATGAGGCATAAGAAAGACATTATACCTCACGAGTCAAACAAGTCGGAATATCGCGATCGGATATCATCCTCACGCTCCTATGTTGACTCCCCCAAAGAGTGATGACCCCAAGCAACCCGGACTAACTTGATAGTCTTGTTCTTGAGGATCTTCTCTCTCCGGTCCAATATAGACATGGGCCTCTCCTCATACGAAAGGTTGGTACCAACAACCAATTCTGAATGATCCAGGATGTGGCTCGGGTCTGGAATATACCGTCGTAATTGGGATACATGGAACACGTCATGTACCTCGCTTAGCGACGACGGAAGAGCGAGACGATAGGATACATCTCCTACTCGCTCCAGAATGTCAAACGGTCCTATATACCTAGGACTAAGCTTTCTCCGTACGCCGAATCGAATGACACCACGGTTAGGCAAAATCCTCAGGAATACATGATCGCCGACCGAGAACTCGAGAGGGCGCCGATGAGAATCGGCCCAATGGCGCTGGCGATCTTGGGCAACTCGAAGATGATCTCTGACCCTTCTGACCACTTCAACTGTCTGAGCGATCATTTCTGGACCAAGCATCTGTCTCTCTCCAACATCATCCCAGGCTAGCGGGGATCTGTACTTCCTACCATATAGTGCCTCGAACGGTGCCATCTGGATACTGGCCTGGAAACTGTTGTTGTACGAGAATTCTACCAGGTGTAAGTGATCTTCCCATGAACCACCGAAGTCAAGTGTGCAAGACCACAACATGTCTTCAAGAGTCTGGATCGTACGCTCCGACTGACCATCTGTCTGCGGATGATATGCTGAACTGAACTGGAGACGAGTTTCCAAACTCTCCTGCAGGCTACGCCAAAAGTACGACGTAAATCTTGAATCTCGGTCCGAGGTGATACTGACTGGCATACCGTGCAACCTGACAATCTGCCTGAGGTACATCTCTGCTAGCTGAGCCGTCGACTGACCAACTCTGAATGGAAGAAAGTGAGCCACCTTCGTGAGCCGATCAACAATAACCCAGATAGCATCTCTACCAGCTGGGGATCTAGGTAATCCAGTCACAAAATCCATGGTCACATGCTCCCACTTCCATTCTGGAATCGGTAAGGGCTGAAGAAGTCCAGCCGGTCTCTGATGTTCAGCCTTGACTTGTTGGCAAACCAGACACCGAGAGTCAAATCGAGCTATCTCCCGCTTCATGCCATTCCACCAGAAGTGCTGACGGATATCTCGGTACATCTTCGTACCGCCAGGATGGATGGAATACTGAGAACTGTGTGCTTTCGACATGATCTCATGTCTGATATCTCCACTGGATACACAAAGACGCTTACCATGTCGAAGTGTACCGTCCTCATGAATGCACAACTCTGGTCTTCTTCCTGCCTCACACTCTGTCCTGAGTCGCTGAAGCTTGGAATCTGCCGACTGCGCCATCCGGATCCTCTCGACTATAGTGGACTGAACTTGCATACTGGCCATCAATGCTACACTGGAAGGGAGAACAACTTCAATACCCATCTTCTGAAGATCTGCTAACAGCTCTGGCTGCGCTGTTAGAAAATAAACTCCGGCTCTCCTGCTCAAAGCATCTGCAACAACGTTGGCCTTCCCAGGATGATACTGCAAGTTGACATCATAATCCATAAGAAGCTCCAGCCACCTCCTCTGACGCATGTTAAGATCCTTCTGAGTGAAAACATACTTCAGGCTCTTGTGGTCGGTGAAAATCTCCACCCTGTCTCCATACAAGTAGTGCCTCCACAACTTAAGTGCAAACACCACTGCTGCCAGCTCCAAGTCATGGGTTGGGTAATTCCTCTCATGATCACGAAGTTGTCATGACGCATAAGCTATTACCTTCCCATGCTGCATCAGAACACATCCTAAACCTCTGTCTGAAGCATCACAGTATACTGAGAATCCTCCGGTCCCATCTGGAAGCGTGAGAATAGGAGCTGTTATCAGGCCTCGCTTCAACTGCTCAAAAGAACTCTGACACTCCGCTGTCCAAGCAAACTGCGTATCCTTGCGGGTCAACTGGGTCAATGGTGCTAAAATTCGAGCAAAATCTGATACAAATTGCCAGTAATAGTCGGCCAATCCAAGGAAACTGCGAACTTCTGCAACTGTGCTGGGCACCGGCCATGACTTAATAGCCATAATTTTCTGGGGATCCACTTATACTCCTCTTCGAGTGATAATATGACCCAAGTATGAAATACGATCGAGCCAGAACTCGCATTTACTGAACTTGGCATATAACTGGTGCTCTCTGAGGATCTGAAGAACTATACGGAGATGCTGCTCATGTTCCGCCTCACTCTTGCTGTAGACCAGGATGTCATCCAAGAACACAATCACAAACTGATCCAAGTAAGGCATGAAAATGCGATTCATGAGATCCATGAATACAGCCGGCGCATTGGTTGCTCCAAAAGGCATAACAAGGAACTCCCAATGCCCATATCTCGATCTAAAAGCTGTCTTCGGGATGTCCTGCTCTCTGACTCTGATCTGATGATATCCTGAACGCAAATCAATCTTCGAGAATACTGAAGCCCCCTTGAGTTGATCAAACAAGTCATCTATCCTCGGGAGAGGATATCTGTTCTTGATTGTCACTGAATTCAAGGTACGATAATCAATACATAACCTGGACGTACCATCCTTCTTTTTCACAAGAAGCACCGGGGCTTTCCAAGGCGATCCACTAGCACGAATGAATCCCTTGGCTCGAAGTTCTTCAATCATCTTGTACAAGATCTCCAATTCTGACGACGCCATCCTGTAGACTCTCTCTGACACTGGGGCTGTCCCGGGAATCAAGTCTATAGTGAACTCGATCTCCCGCTCTGGCGGCATACCTGGAAGCTCTTCTGGGAAAACATCTGGGAACTCATCCACTATCCTGGGCAACTGCACTGCTGCTACTGCCATCCGCAATACTGGAGGAGAACGTTCAACTGCTCCTCTGGAAAAGGAAAACTCCGGCTCGCCTGAAATGCTAAAAATAACCCTACCAATATGGCAGTCTATTCTAGCATACTGGTTCCTCAACCAATCTATCCCTAGGACCACATCATAATCGGCCATCGGGAACTCTATCAATCTAGCGGGAAACTCTCTACCGCTAACTACGATCCGACACGAGGAAAACACTCTATCTACTCCCACAAGTCCGTTACCAGTAAGTATATTAAGCCTTACTGATAATGACTCGGGCTCCAATCCTACCCGTGTCGCGAATCGTGCAGACATAAAAGAATGTGATGCACCAGAATCAAATAAAGCTGAAGCTGGAAAGGAGTTGACGAGAATAGTACCTGCCACTACCTCTCCTGGTGCCAATCCTTCCTCTGCGGTCATCACCATAGCCTGACCATGCCCTCGGGGTGCTGGCCCCCTCTGCTGAAATCCTTGCTGCCTGCTCTGACTCAAGGCTTGGGCTTGTGTATGCTGCTGGGGGTTCTGCTGCTGGAACACATGGGACTGAGGCGGCAAGGGCCTCGGCAATGGATACTGCTGCTGCTGGACCGGTGCTGGTCCTCTCACCGAAGAGCTAGAAAGGTTGGATGAGGATGAACCACCCCTATTCGGGCAGGATCCAACCCTATGGTCTGGTGCTCCACAAACCAGACACAATCCCTGTGCCCTACGACACTCTGCCACTACATGGCCTGGCTTTCCACAATGAGAACATCCCACTGCGGAAGACTGCTTCTGCTTCTGCTGCTGCTGAGGGTACGTCGGGGTGGAATGCTGAACCGACGTTACTGAGGTCGCTCGCCTCGGAGCTCCAATAGTCAAAGTCCTGGCTGCCGGGGCTGGTGCTGAAGACTGATTCATCTGGCCGTGAGATCTCTTCCGACCTCCGGTCCTATCCACAATCCTCTGGGAGGTATACTCATGCCTCCGGGCTGCTCTCAAGACTGCATCAAAAGTCTGATGCTCAAACTGCTCAACTGCCAACAAGATCTCTAGGTGAAGTCCCTGCTGGAACCGCTGGGCTCGATCATACTCGGTTGCCACCAAGGTAGGAGCAAACCGACCGAGTCTAGAAAACTCGGCCGCATATCCATCGACCGTCCTGCCTCCTTGCTTCAGATTGGTAAACCTCGTCTGCAGATTGTACCGAACTACAACATCGAAATACTTGGTCTGGAATCTCTTTCTGAATACTGTCCAAGCAATGGGTGCCACTAACCCAACGGCCTGCGCCGCCCACCAGCTGCGGGCAAGATCTAGCAACTGCAGGCGCACCACGGCCACCTTCTCGTTCTCTAGAGTCCTGGCTGCCTCAAGAATCACTTCTGTGTCCTGAAGCCATGCATCTGTCGCGATAGCATCTTCACTACCGTCGAAGAATGGAGGGTTCAAGCGCTTGAAGCTGTTGGCCGCGCTGTTACCCTGATGACCTCCTCTGGTCAAAGCATCAGTCACTGTCACCCCCATTTCCTGTATTTCGTATTTGTACTCGTAATTTGATTTTGGCACGTATTTTATTTTCTCGACTTACGGATTTTGGTTTCTCGTAAATGGGTTTGGACCATGGCTTGGTTTTATTTTGTGGAGTTGGTTTAGTTGGTTTGGTTCATATGAGTGGAACACTTTAACCTACACTCTACCCTCAACACAACACAACCACCCTCATTATATCTCCACCAAACTTTCTCTCTCCTCTTTACTCTCCATTAACTTCTCCATCTTCTTCCTTCTTCCACACAACTCCCCAACCCATAGGCAAGTGCACCTTGCCATCAAATAAGCACCACTTTTTAATTGTTCATTAGCTAGATTAGGCCATGGAGAACAACCTTAGAACTTGACATTTTGTGATTTGGAGTTTCCTTTGTTCTAGATCTAGGTTTTTACTATTTTCGGATTTATATGGTTTTGATCTATTTAACTTTGATTTTTGTATGTTTTGATGCTTCCATGTGGAAGAGAATTCGATTTTACTCAAGTTAGAACTTTGAAAATCTAGATTTGGTTTTGTTTTGGCTAAGTTATGAAGATTTGAAGTTTTTGATGTTCTTGAGGAGTTCATCTCAGCCTTGGTGAACGCTCTCGGCCAGTGCTCTTTAGCACCTGACCGTTTGTGCACCCCAGCTTGTGCTCTTTAGCGCATGGCCGATTGCGCGCAGGCTCAGCCAGTGCTTTGCGCTGCGCTGGATTGTGCTGGCGCAAGCTAGCCATGCGCAATCCAGCCATGTGCAAAGTAACTCCCGCGCAAACCGCCCCTGCGCAATCGACCATTGCGCAATCCACCCCTGCGCAATCCTCTTGTGTGCAATCCATCTGCTGCGCCATCTACTCCTGCGTAGTTGGTACCCTGCGCAGCTCACTCCTGCGCAGTTGGTACCCTGCGCAGCTCATCCTGCGCAGTTGACCTCCCGGCGTACTTGACTCCTGCGCAATCCAACCCCCTGACCCCTTGCGCAAACCATTGGCTCTTGGAGATTTGGTTTTATTTTCTTTAAGCCTGGCTCTTCTATAGTCCTATATATATTGATATTGTATTAGATATTTTACGCCCATTTTATATCCTTACGCCTTTTGTCATGAACTTAATTTTACTTAATATGTTTGGAATGACTATTGTACATGGCCTGGTATGACAAGGAACTAGCATAACACGACAGTGACCCATAGTGGTGCACTCCTGACATGACCAACCTGACATGACAGTGACCCGTAGTGGTGCACTCCTAACAAGCACCCTGACATGATTTATCTTGATAACTTGATAGTGGTCCGTGGCGGCGCACTCCTGACTTGACTTGACTTGTAACTTGTAATTAACTCGTATAATCAACTTGACACCGTGGGTGTTCCTGCTTGCTTTCTTGTACAATCCACTTGTCTTGTCTTGCATCATGTCTAGGACGTGACTTCCTGGGTACCACGGCCAGGGACTCGCGCTAAATTGGATTAGGCTAATTATTAGATCAAACTAGAACATGGAGAATTTTCAGTCACAGGCAATCTCGTTATCTGGGCGCTTTAATGGACTTGTAGCTTGCCGACGAGTAGAGCACATTTCCAGCACACTGTCATGTGTTGCACCCTCTAAGTCACCTAAGAGTACATTTGTCTCACGGGCAATGTACCCACCTATAACTCTCAACCCGCGGAAGGATAACTGGATAGTCTGCAGGGCTTGGGACTGAAAATTCTCACTTGCATCTTGTTAGTAATTAAGGCTTGTGATAACCCTAGTTAGTTAAAATAGTAAGCCGTAGTACTTGCTTGGCCGATTGTGAATGGATGGTGTCCAGCCTTGTCTAAGTCTTGTCTAGCTCCAGTACCTGCTATCTCCTGAGCATGTTTGTTTTACTTATCTTAACGATAAATGAGTAGAGACAGTGAGCTATTCAGGCGAAGGGTTACAACCCCGGTCCTTGTCTGGTTTAAGGATTGTAACCTGGCTTCCGGAATGGTTCTACGTCCCTAGTCGTTTTTCGCCCTGTGTACTTTATTACTTGTACTTCTTTTATTCTTTATGTTCTGATATGCTGGCTTTTGTTCTTATTTGTGGCCTCCTTTGTGGCACTTGCTCTTTCTGGGGTTTGACCCAGCTGGTTTTGTGCGGCCAGATTTTGGAGCAGCTCCCGAGGATCTACCAAGCTTCCAGCCCAATGGTGACAACTAGACGGAACCCGGGCCAAGAGTGGGTTTTCCTTTTTGTTTCTCCCACTTATATGTAAATTTATTCTTTTGAGGCGTTTAGCCGACGAGCACCTGTTAGCTCGATGCACATTTACTTACTGTCTGCCTACGGGCTGTAAACATGATTAACAAATCCTAGGGTTGATCATGTATGACTGAACTCTTGCTAGTCCTATCATTTTGTACGACTAGCTTCATGATCATCCAATATGTAATATTTGGGACACCTTATATATATATATTTGATGCTCTAACATCTTGTAACTCTGTTAATTGCTTGAGATTGAGACAATAGGCTTGACCTTAAGAGACTGCTGGCTTGTAGTAAACCCTCATATCTAGACAGCCATGACCGTATAGTTGAGATGTATTCTATTTCAATATACGTAGCTGGCTATGTCTGCCCCCGCTCTCCAGTATTCTGGTTCTGGGGCGTGACATAGTTTAAGTGGTGGCCCATGCAGGTCTTGGCATTCAAGAAATGTGAGGGTTTACCGAATAGATGTCTCAATCAATATTCGTCCTTGATCTCTGCTCGTATCGTCAAACCCCTGAGAATCTCGACCTGATCACATTGCTTGTATCATTGATCTGTCCTGGTCCTTTCCTTATTGTTCCCTATGTCGTCTTCTTCAGCGGCATTACTCCCGGACCTGCCAACCAGCCAGAGGAAGCTCGACAAGCACCCCAGCGCCAGGAAGATCAAGCTCAGCACTCTGGAGTAGCCTCCCGAGTTATGCTTCCCGGAGGCTCGGAACCTCTAGTTCAGGCAGCTCCGTCCGCTCAACCAGCTAGACAGGATGAGGGACCTTTGGTAGGGCTTATCAGAGAACTACTTGTATCCCAAGATCGTCGAGGCGACGCCTTGCACCAGGAAGTTCATGATGCACTAAACCGAGGAGGTCCCCAAGGGAATCAGGCGGCCAACAGTTTCAAGCGCTTGAACCCTCCCTTCTTTGACGGCAGTAAAGATGCGATTGTCGCAGACGCTTGGCTTCAGGATACCGAGGTGGTTCTAGAAGCAGCTAGGACACCTGAGAATGAGAAGGTGGCGGTGGTACGCCTACAGTTGTTAGACTTGGCTCGCGATTGGTGGGCAGCTCAGGCCATGGGATTAGCAGCGCCAGTCACTTGGGCGACGTTCAGAGAGAGGTTCCAGACAAAGTACTTCGATGCGGTGGCACGGTACGACCTGCAGACCCGGTTCACCAACTTGAAGCAAGGAGGCAGGACGGTCGATGGCTATGCGACCGAGTTTTCTAGGCTGAGTAGGTTCGCCCCCACCTTGGTGGCAACCGAGTTCGATAGGGCTCAGCGATTCCAGCAAGGGCTGCACTTAGAGATATTATTAGCTGTGGAACAGTTCGAGCACCAGACGTTCGATGCAGTGTTGAAGGCAGCAAGGAGGCATGAGTATACCTCCCGGAGAATTATGGATAGGACCGGAGGCAGGAAGCGGTCCCACAACCAGATGCACCAATCTTCAGCTCCAGCCCAGGCAGCTAGGGGTATAACCATTGGGACTCCGAGGCGGGCGGCCTCAGTGACGTCGGTTCAGCATTCGACCCCGACGTACCCGCAGCAGCAGAAGCAGAAGCAGTCTTCCGCGGTAGGATGTTCTCATTGCGGAAAGCCGGGCCATGTAGTGGCAGAGTGTCGTAGGGCACAGGGGTTGTGCCTGGCTTGTGGAGGAACAGACCACCAGATAGGGACCTGCCCGAATAGGGGAGGTCCATCATCATCCAACCTTTCTAGTTCTTCGGTGAGAGGACCAGCCCCAGTTCCAGTCCAGCAGCAGCAGCAACAGCAGTACCCGAGGCCATTATTGCCTCAGGCCCAGGTCTTTCAGCAGCAGAACCAGCAGCAGTTCACCCAGGCTCCAGCACAGAACCGACAGAGGGGTTTCCAGCAGAGAGGACCCGCAGCTAGAGGTCAGGCTATGATGATGACCATGGAAGAAGAAGTTACACCAGGTGAGGTAGTGGCAGGTACTATTCTCGTCAACACCTTTCCAGCATCTGTATTATTTGATTATGGTGCATCGCATTCATTCATGTCTGCACGATTCGCGACACGGATAGGATTGGAGCCCGAGTCATTATCAGTGAGGCTCAATATACTTACTGGTAATGGTCTTATGGGAGTAGATCGAGTATTTTCCTCGTGTCGGATCGTAGTTAGCGGTAGAGAGTTCCCCGCTAGGCTCATAGAGTTCCCTATGGCGGACTATGATGTAGTCCTAGGCATGGATTGGTTGAGGAACCATTATGCTAGGATAGACTGCCATGTTGGCAGAGTTGTCTTTAGTATTCCCGGAGAGCCAGAGTTTTCATTTTCCAGAGACACCGTAGAGCCATCTCCTCCAGTATTGCGGATGGCAATAGCAGCAGTGCAGTTGCCCCGAATAGTTGAAGAGTTTCCAGATGTCTTCCCAGAGGAACTTCCAGGGATGCTACCAGAGCGGGAGATCGAGTTCACCATCGACTTGATTCCTGGGACAGCACCAGTATCAGAGCGAGTCTACAGAATGGCGCCTTCAGAGTTGGAGATTTTGTACAAGATGATTGAAGAACTTAGAACCAAGGGATTCATTCGTGCTAGTGGATCGCCTTGGGGAGCCCCAATGCTTCTTGTGAAAAAGAAGGATGGTACATCCAGGCTATGTGTTGATTATCGTACCTTGAACTCAGTGACAATCAAGAACAGATACCCTCTTCCAAGGATAGATGACTTGTTTGATCAACTCAAGGGGGCTTCAGTTTTCTCGAAGATAGACTTGTGGTCAGGATACCACCAGATCAGAGTCAGAGAGCAGGACATTCCGAAGACGACGTTCAGATCTAGGTACGGGCATTGGGAGTTTCTAGTTATGCCCTTTGGAGCGACCAATGCGCCGGCAGTGTTTATGGACCTCATGAACCGTATTTTCATGCCTTACTTGGATCAGTTTGTGATAGTGTTCCTTGATGACATCCTGGTCTATAGCAAGAGTGAAGCAGAGTACGAGCAGCATCTCAGAATTGTCCTCCAGATTCTCAGAGAGCACCAGTTGTACGCCAAGTTCAGTAAATGCGAGTTCTGGCTCGATCGCATTTCTTACTTAGGTCACATTATTACCAGAGAAGGAGTGGAAGTGGATCCCCAGAAGATTGTGGCTATCGAGGCATGGCCAGTACCCAGCTCAGTGGCAGAAGTTCGCAGCTTTCTTGGATTGGCCGGCTACTACCGGCGGTTCGTCTCTGATTTTGTAAGGATTTCAGCGCCGATGACCCAGTTGACCCGCAAGGATGTGCCGTTCGTTTGGACAGCAGAATGTCAGGAATCATTTGAGAAGTTGAAGCGAAGTTTGATAACGGCTCCCATTCTCACCCTTCCAGATGGGACCGAAGGATTCACAGTTTATTGCGACGCTTCAGGCAGAGGATTGGGATGTGTTTTGATGCAGCATAGGAAGGTAATTGCTTATGCATCACGTCAACTCCGTGATCATGAGAAGAATTACCCGACCCACGACTTGGAGCTAGCAGCAGTAGTGTTTGCACTTAAGTTGTGGAGGCACTACTTGTACGGAGACAGAGTGGAGATATTTACTGATCATAAGAGCCTGAAGTATGTTTTCACCCAGAAGGATCTTAATATGCGGCAGAGAAGATGGCTCGAGCTACTGGTGGACTACGATGTAGATTTGCAGTATCATCCAGGGAAGGCCAACGTTGTAGCAGATGCGTTGAGCCGGAGAGCCGGAGTTTATTTCCTGACGGTGCAACCAGAGCTATTGGCAGATCTTTAGAAGATGGGTATAGAAGTTATTCTTCTTTCCAATGTGGCCTTGATGGCCAGCTTACAGATTCAGTCCACCATAGTTGAGAGGATCCGGACCGCACAGTTAACAGATTCCTAAATTCAGCGGCTCAGAGCAGAGTGCGAGGCAGGGAGAAGGCCAGAGTTATGTATTCATGAGGATGGTATACTTCGACACGGCACGCGTCTTTGTATACCCAGTAGAGATATCAGACAGGAAGTCATGGCAGAGGCTCACAGTTCGCAGTACTCCATTCACCCAGGCGGCACGAAGATGTACAAAGATATTCGTCAACACTTTTGGTGGAATGGTATGAAGAGGGAGATAGCCCGGTATGTCTCTCGATGTTTGGTTTGCCAACAGGTCAAGGCTGAACATCAGAGGCCAGCTGGACTTCTTCAACCTTTACCGATCCCAGAATGAAAATGGGAGCACATAACCATGGATTTCGTGACTGGGTTACCCAGATCTCCGACAGGCAGAGATGCTATTTGGGTCATTGTGGACAGGCTTACCAAGGTGGCACACTTTCTTCCATTTAGAGTTGGACAGTCGACGGCACAGCTAGCAGAGATGTATCTCAGGCAGATCGTCAGACTTTACGGAGTGCCAGTCAGCATTGTATCAGACAGGGATACGAGATTCACATCGCACTTCTGGCGCAGTCTTCATCAAAGTTTGGGGACTCGTCTCAAGTTCAGCTCAGCATATCATCCACAGACAGATGGGCAGTCAGAGCGTACTATACAAACTCTCGAAGATATGTTGCGGTCGTGTACCCTTAACTTCGGTGGTTCGTGGGAGGATCACCTGCACCTGGTGGAATTCTCGTACAACAATAGTTTCCAGGCCAGTATCCAGATGGCACCCTTCGAGGCTCTGTATGGTAGGAAGTGCAGATCCCCGTTAGCATGGGACGATGTCGGAGAGAGGCAGATGCTCGGTCCAGAACTGATTTCTCAGACGGTTGAAGTGGTCAGGAGAGTCAGAGATCACCTCCGAGTTGCTCAGGATCGCCAGCGCCATTGGGCCGATGCTCATCGGCGTCCCTTAGAATTTGTCGTCGGCGACCATGTATTCCTTAGGATCTCGCCTACCCGCGGTGTCATTCATTTTGGCGTACGGGGAAAGCTTAGTCCTAGGTATATAGGGCCGTTCGATATTCTGGAGCGGGTAGGCGATGTGTCCTATCGTCTCGCTCTTCTGCCGTCGCTAAGTGAGGTACATGATGTATTCCATGTATCCCAATTAAGATGGTATATCCCGGACCCGAGCCATATCCTAGATCATTCGGAATTGGTTGTTGGTACCAACCTTTCGTATGAGGAGAGGCCCGTGTCTATATTGGACCGGAGAGAAAAGACGCTCAAGAACAAGACTATTAACTTAGTCCGTGTTGCTTGGGGTCATCACTCTCTAGGTGAGTCAACGTGGGAGCGTGAGGACGACAACAAGATCTCTAGGTGAAGTCCCTGCTGGAACCGCTGGGCTCGATCATACTCGGTTGCCACCAAGGTAGGAGCAAACCGACTGAGTCTGGAAAACTCGGCCGCATATCCATCGACCGTCCTGCCTCCTTGCTTCAGATTGGTAAACCTCGTCTGCAGATCGTACCGAGCTACAGCATCGAAATACTTGGTCTGGAATCTCTCCCTGAATACTGCCCAAGCAATGGGTGCCACTAACCCAACGGCCTGCGCCGCCCACCAGCTGCGGGCAAGATCTAGCAACTGCAGGCGCACCACGGCCACCTTCTCGTTCTCTAGAGTCCTGGCTGCCTCGAGAATCACTTCTGTGTCCTGAAGCCATGCATCTGCCGCGATAGCATCTTCACTACCGTCGAAGAATGGAGGGTTCAAGCGCTTGAAGCTGTTGGCCGCGCTGTTACCCTGATGACCTCCTCTGGTCAAAGCATCCGTCACTGTCACCCCCATTTCCTGTATTTCGTATTTGTACTCGTAATTTGATTTTGGCACGTATTTTATTTTCTCGACTTGCGGATTTTGGTTTCTCGTAAATGGGTTTGGACCATGGCTTGGTTTTATTTTGTGGAGTTGGTTTGGTTCATATGAGTGGAACACTTTAACCTACACTCTACCCTCAACACAACACAACCACCCTCATTATATCTCCACCAAACTTTCTCTCTCCTCTTTACTCTCCATTAACTTCTCCATCTTCTTCCTTCTTCCACACAACTCCCCAACCCATAGGCAAGTGCACCTTGCCATCAAATAAGCACCACTTTTTAATTGTTCATTAGCTAGATTAGGCCATGGAGAACAACCTTAGAACTTGACATTTTGTGATTTGGAGTTTCCTTTGTTTTAGATCTAGGTTTTTACTATTTTTGGATTTACATGGTTTTGATCTATTTAACTTTGATTTTTGTATGTTTTGATGCTTTCATGTGGAAGAGAATTCGATTTTACTCAAGTTAGAACTTTGAAAATCTAGATTTGGTTTTGTTTTGGCTAAGTTATGAAGATTTGAAGTTTTTGATGTTCTTGAGGAGTTCATCTCAGCCTTGGTGAAGGCTCTCGGCCAGTGCTCTTTAGCACCTGACCGTTTGCGCACCCAGGCCTGTGCTCTTTAGCGTATGGCCGATTGCGCGCAGGCTCAGCCAGTGCTTTGCGCTGTACTGGATTGTGCTGGCGCAAGCTAGCCATGCGCAATCCAGCCATGCGCAAAGTAACTCCCGCTCAAACCGCCCCTGCGCAATCGACCATTGCGCAATCCACCCCTACGCAATCCTCTTGTGCGCAATCCATCTGCTGCGCCATCTACTCCTGCGCAGTTGGTATCCTGCGCAGCTCACTCCTGCGCAGTTGGTACCCTGCGCAGCTCATCCTGCGCAGTTGACCTCCCGGCGCACTTGACTCCTGCGTAATCCAACCCCCTGACCCCTTGCGCAAACCATTGGCTCTTGGAGATTTGGTTTTATTTTCTTTAAGCCTGGCTCTTCTATAGTCCTATATATATTGATATTGTATTAGATATTTTACGCCCATTTTATATCCTTACGCCTTTTGTCATGAACTTAATTTTACTTAATATGTTTGGAATGACTATTGTACATGGCCTGGTATGACAAGGAACTAGCATAACACGACAGTGACCCGTAGTGGTGCACTCCTGACATGACCAACCTGACATGACAGTGACCCGTAGTGGTGCACTCCTAACAAGCACCCTGACATGATTTATCTTGATAACTTGATAGTGGTCCGTGGCGGCGCACTCCTGACTTGACTTGACTTGTAACTTGTAATTAACTCGTATAATCAACTTGACACCGTGGGTGTTCCTGCTTGCTTTCTTGTACAATCCACTTGTCTTGTCTTGTATCATGTCTAGGACGTGACTTCCTGGGTACCACGGCCAGGGACTCGCGCTAAATTGGATTAGGCTAATTATTAGATCAAACTAGAACATGGAGAATTCCCAGTCACAGGCAATCTTGTTATCTGGGCGCTTTAATGGACTTGTAGCTTGCCGACGAGTAGAGCACATTTCCAGCACACTGTCATGTGTTGCACCCTCTAAGTCACCTAAGGGTACATTTGTCTCCCGGGCAATGTACCCACCTATAACTCTCAACCCGCGGAAGGATAACTGGATAGTCTGTAGGGCTTGGGACTGGAAATTCTCACTTACATCTTGTTAGTAATTAAGGCTTGTGATAACCCTAGTTAGTTAAAATAGTAAGCCGTAGTACTTGCTTGGCCGATTGTGAATGGATGGTGTCCAGCCTTGTCTAAGTCTTGTCTAGCTCCAGTACCTGCTATCTCCTGAGCATGTTTGTTTTACTTATCTTAACGATAAATGAGTAGAGACAGTGAGCTATTCAGGCGAAGGGTTACAACCCCGGTCCTTGTCTGGTTTAAGGATTGTAACCTGGCTTCCGGAATGGTTCCACGTCCCTAGTCGTTTTTCGCCCTGTGTACTTTATTACTTGTACTTCTTTTATTCTTTATGTTCTGATATGCTGGCTTTTGTTCTTATTTGTGGCCTCCTTTGTGGCACTTGCTCTTTCTGGGGTTTGACCCAGCTGGTTTTGTGTGGCCAGATTTTGGAGCAGCTCCCGAGGATCTACCAAGCTTCCAGCCCAATGGTGACAACTAGACGGAACCCGGGCCAAGAGTGGGTTTTCCTTTTTGTTTCTCCCACTTATATGTAAATTTATTCTTTTGAGGCGTTTAGCCGACGAGCACCTGTTAGCTCGATGCACATTTACTTACTGTCTGCCTACGGGCTGTAAACATGATTAACAAATCCTAGGGTTGATCATGTATGACTGAACTCTTGCTAGTCCTATCATTTTGTACGACTAGCTTCATGATCATCCAATATGTAATATTTGGGACGCCTTATATATATATATTTGATGCTCTAACATCTTGTAACTCTGTTAATTGCTTGAGATTGAGACAATAGGCTTGACCTTAAGAGACTGCTGGCTTGTAGTAAACCCTCATATCTAGACAGCCATGACCGTATAGTTGAGATGTATTCTATTTCAATATACGTAGCTGGCTATGTCTGCCCCCGCTCTCCAGTATTCTGGTTCTGGGGCGTGACAGTCACTGCCTGGTGCAAGGCATCTCCACGACGATCTTGAGAAGCTATCAAGGTCCTGACGAGTCCTACTAATGTGCCATCATCAGGTTCGACAGGCTGAACTGGCTGAACTGGGGGCTCTTCTCCAATAGGCTCGACTCTGGAGGCCACTCCGGAGTGCTGGACTTGATCTCCGGGCTGTTGTTGGTTCGCGGGAGGTGCACCGCCTTACTGGTCGGTAGGACCACGAACAATGCCGCTGAAGAAGACGACATAGGGAACAATAAGGAAGGACCAGGACAGATCAACGATAAAAGCATATGATCAGGACAAGAATCCAGGGATTCAGAAGATACGAGCAAAGATCAAGGACGAATACTGATTGAGACATCTATTCAGTAAACCCTCACATATCTTGATTTACAAGACCTGCATGGGCCACCACTTAAACCATATCACGCCCCAGAACCAGAATATTGGAGAGCGGGGGCAGACATAGCCAGCTACGTATATGAAATGGAATCCATCTCGCTATACGGTCACGACTATCTAGATATATGAGGGTTTATCTACAAGCCAACAGTCTCCTATGGTCATGAACAAGCCTAGTGTCTCAATCACAAGCAAGTAAGTAAAAGTTACAAGATGTATGATCATTAAATATACAATAGTAAGGCGTCCTAAACATTATACATTCAACTGATCATGAAGCTAGTCGTTACAAAATGTTAGGACTAGCAAGAGTTTAGTCATACATGATCAACCCTAGGATCTGTTAATCATGTTACAGCTCGTAGGCAGACAGTAAGTAAGTGCAATCGAGCTAAACAGGTGCTCGTCGGCTAAACGCCTCAAAAGAATATTTTTACAATAAAGTAGGAGATCAAAAATAGACCCACTCGTTGCCCGGGTTACGTCTAGTCGCCATCATCGGGCTGGATAGTCGGTAGATCCTCTGGAGCTGCTCCGAAATCTGGCCATACAAAACCAGCTGGGTCAGACCCCAGAAAGAGCAAGTGCCACAAAGGAAGCTTCACTTAGGAACAAAAACCAGCAATAAGCACAAGAGTATAAATAAAAGTAAGAACTGGAAATAAGGAAAATACATCAGGATGATATACGACGAGATAACCATGAAACTATTCAGATAACCAGGTTACAGCCCGTAAACCAAACAAGGACCGGGGTTGTAACCCTTCGTCTGAACAGAACTTGGAATTCTCACCATTTATCGGTTAAATAAATACAGGCATTCTGGTCATGCAGTAGTCTGGAACAGGATCAGGACAAGGCTAGACAGGTTAGACTCCATCCAATCACTTCACGACCAAGCAAGAACTACGGCTTGATACTTTAACTAACTAGGGTTTTCACAAGCCTAATTACTAACAAGATGCAGTAAGAATCTTCCACAGCCACAAGCCCTGCAGTCCATCCAGGTTATCCAGGTCGAAATTAGGGGTTGAATTTAGGTGGGTACATCGTCCAGGAAACGCATGTACCCTTAAGTAGCTTGAAAGGTGCAACACATGACAGTGTGCTGGAAATGTGCCCTACTCGACGGCAGGCTACAGATCCCAGGCGCGCCCAGGTAACGGGATTGCCTGTAGCTGGGAAATCTCTTCATGACTAATGTGTTAATCTAGTTATTAACCTTAGTCCATTTCAATAGGTACTCCTGACCGTGGTACTCAGGAGCTCCCTTCCTAGACATAATACAAGACAGGACTGGTTTATTTGTACAAGCACAATCGCCCACGGTGTTCATGTTATTATACAAGTCATGTCATGTCAGGTAGCCGTCGCAACAGCTATTCGAGATAATCATGTCAGGTGTACTTGTCAGGAGTGCGCCACGACGGGCCACTATCAGGTCATGTCAGGTTAGTCATGTCAGGAGTGCACCACTTGTGAGACTCGTCTCACAGTATCGGTATTTGTATACGGAAACATATTTTGCAGCGTATTTCATATTTTTATGGTTTCCGAAATACTTTAAATTTTCCCAAAATTATAGGTTTTCTTCTTGATCGGCATACCGTCGGTATACCGGAGTATACCGACGGCATACCGCCCGGACATGTTTTCTACACTTTAGATATTTTCGATTTTTGATATTTTCATGAATAGTGTTTCGGATATTTTTATGAATAGTGTTTCGGATATTTTCGTGAATAGTGTTTAGATATTTTCGTGAATAGTGCTTGGATATTTTCGTGAATAGTGTAGATGCACTCTATTATCCAATGGACAATTGGTTTTGTTTGAATGGCCATGATTGACTTAGATTTTCACACGGATCATGATCCAACGCCTAAGATTAATTCCCCCCTTATATATAAACCACTTCACTTTCTCTCTCCTCTCTCTTTTCATTCTTTTCACACTCTCTTCATTCCTTCTTCCTTTCTCTTCCCTTGGAGCTTGCCAAGAGCTTGACCTCGAGGTCTAGAGTGTGGTTTCGTGCCCCTCTTGGTGGTGGAGTAGAAGATTAGGCTTGGAGCTTAACCTAGGCAAGTACATCTTGCCAAATTCTTGAACAATAGTAATCTATTGTCATTTTTGTTTTCCTTGGTATTAAATGCTTAAAATTTTCCTAAACTCATTTTGATAAATGTGTTTTCCTGATGATTCTCGTTTATGTGCATGTTTCCAAAAATTCATTTAAACAAGATTTGATTTTATGTTAAAATCCAATAGTGACTTAGTAGAAAAACTTGGTATCAAGAGTGATACTAGTGTTACCATCATGGATCTTGGTCACATATACATGTATGAGGTCCTTACCTAGCTAGTATACATGGATTTTGAGTTTGGTGGCAATCGGGACTCGTTTCGGTGTTCCGAAAACCCCTGTTTTAGAGTATTTTGAGATATTGATCTATCAAATCTTTGAATTTGTGAAATCTAATAGTTCCATGTTTTAGGAAATTCAATTCTATGCAATTTTGACTTTTGAAAGTCCGAATTTCGATTTAAAATGAAGATTTTATGGCCGAAACAAGTTTTGGCAATTTTCTGAATTTCGTTGCTGTTTGAAAAACCGGTATACCGCCGGTATGCCACAGTATACCGCCAGTATGCCATTTTTGGCACCAGAAACTTACTGTTTTTAGTCCGGTATACCGTCGGTATGCCGCAGTATACCGCCGGTATGCCGTTTTATGCTGTTTTTGTCCGGTTTTGCCCGTTTTGGCCCATTTTTGTCCGCTTTTAATATTTTCTTCGACTGTAATGATTTTTTTAACATGATAACATGATCTTGCTCAGTTAGATAATGATTGTACAACCTATGTAGACTTTATACTAGCACATGTTCAACCATTCTATGAAATGTGCTTAGCTTTAATTATTGTTTCCCACATGCCATGATATGTCCTTTGATAGACTCGTTCTTACCTGTCACGATAATTGTTGCCATGCCTTCTTGCTTACATGATAGTGGCCTGTTATGGCGCACTCTTGATTCTAGTACATGTCTAGCTCCTTGATAGTGGCTCGTAGTAGCGCACTCTTGTCTTGATATTGTCATGTCTTGTTGTGGCTTGTTGTAGTGCACAATCTTGCTTGTCTTGTCCAGTCATGCATGTCTCATGTCTAGGATGGATTCTGCAGATTGCCACACCTAGAATCCAACAAGAAAATATTAAGGACTAAACTACTAGCTTGATTACCTAGATCATTGGAGACTTTTCCGGTTACCTGTTACCCCTTGATCTTGGCCCTACACACACATATATATATATATATATATATATATATATATATATATATATATATATATATATATATATATATATATATATATATACTTGGGATTTGGAGCTATCTGTCATGATGAGCACTCTTCCAGCACGCCGTCGAGTGGGGCACCTCTTTAGGACACATGTATCTTACTGCAGTGTGTCTGCTATACTTCTTTTCTTTTTGCTTGGATCATTCAGGTAGTAGCAGGCGGGTAACTGGACTTGGATTTCTCAAACTTGCATGTGTTAGTAACTAGGAATGTGACAACCCTAGTTAGCTAAAGTATCAAGCCGTACTCATTGCTTGGCCGAGATTGATGGATGGAGTCCATTCTTGTCTAGTCTAGTCTTGCTTCGGTTTATCTTATTGTAGTACTTAGCTTCCTGTCTTTTCTTACATGCTATTCTTCCTACTACATGCTCGGCTTTACCATATGCTCACATGTCCAGTTTATTCTATTTATTCACTTGTTATCCTACTTACATGTTCTAGTTTCCTTTCGTAAATACTGTGGTACCAATTTAATATTCTAGTCTCGTTTACTGCTTATCTTAGAAATGTTATGAATTACATGCTGGTTTTTAGTTCATAAGTTTGGCTTCCTTTGTGGTACTTGCTATTGGGGTTCTGACCCCACTGGTTTTGCATTGACCAGATCTAGTTGAGGAGCCCGAGGATCTTCCGGACCTCCCTCTCGATGGTGACCACCCGGAGCACCAGGGGACTTGAGTGGGTGTTCTTTCTCTTACCCACTCTCTCTGTACATATTCTTTTGAGGCGTTTAGCCACCGAGCACGTGTTTAGCTCGTGTTTTGGACTTGACATTTGGCCTACGGGCTTAAACATGATGTTATATTTCTAGACTGCAGCTAGAGATGATCATGTATTACTTAGTCTTGCTAGTTCTTCATTTTGTATTACTAGCTTCATGATCATCTATATATTATAGTTTGGGACGCTTTACTGTCTTATATGCATGATGATCATATTCTTGTACTTTACTTCTCGTCTGAGACTGAGATATCTAGGATTTTTTGACCTAGGTTTGACTGTTGGTTTGTAGTAGTAACCTCCTTCTATACAGCTTATACGTTGTTTCAGAGTACCGGAGTACTTTGGTATACGTAGCTGGCCTTGTCCGTCCCAACTTGCCAGCATTCTGGTTCTGGGGCGTGACATAGGTTTTAATGGTGGCCCATGCATGTCTGATTTATCAGATATGTGGGGGTTGCTGGTAGTTATCTCAGTCATAAATTCTTCTCTATTGATATCCTCGATATTACTCTTTACCTCTGATCCTTGTCCTGATATCTGCTTTGATCGTTGATCTTTTCTGTTCCCTCGACCTAATCCTTGTGTCCTTAAACTTTCAGGGGCACTGTTCCTGGTCCTTCTGATCGGCCTGTTCGGGCTTTGCCGATGGCAGATCAGCGTCCCTTAGTTTTGCCAGTTCAGGAGGAGCATCCTCAGCATTCGGGAGCAGAGTCTAGAGTGGACCGAAGGACAGAGTCGCCAGTTCCTCCTGTTCAGCCAGCAGTACCAGTTCAGCCAGAGCAGCCAGAGGGTGTTGTTCGTGCACTGGTGGATGTTCTGAGAGATCTCATGGCGTCGCAGCAGCGTCAGAGTGATGTTCTCACCCATTCTGTCCAGACGGCTTTGGACAGAGGTGGTGCTCAGGTCTACAATTTTGCGAGCAGCTTCAGGCGTCTTCATCCCCCGTACTTCTATGGTACAGAGGATGCTATTGCGTCTGATGTATGGCTTCAGGATACTGAGGCCATTCTGGAGGCGGCAGGGATTCCGGCTAGGGAGCGTGTGGCAGTTGTCAGGTTGCAGCTCTTGGATTTGGCCCGCGACTGGTGGGTGGCTCAGGAGGTGTCTCTTAGGGCACCAGTAGCCTGGGCCGATTTTAGCGAGAGGTTTCAGACTCGCTATTTTGATGCGGTGTCGCGTTATGATCTGCAGCAGAGGTTCATTGGCTTGTGGCAGATGAGCAGGACCGTCGACGGCTATACGTCAGAGTTTAGCCGGCTCAGTCGGTTTGCCCCTTCTTTAGTGGCGACCGAGTTGGACCGGGCGAGGAGGTTCCAGCAGGGGCTTCATCTGGAGATCATACTGGCAGTTAAGCAGCATGAGTTCCAGACTTTTGATGCAGTGATGAGGGCAGCGAGGAGGCATGAGTACACCTCGCAGAGGATCGTTGATAGAGTCGGAGGTCAGAAGAGGCCTCACATTCAGAGGGGATCTTCTTCCCAGTCGTCAGCACCAGCTCCAGCAGTCCGAGCCTTGACGATTGGATCTCCGAGGGGACCGGTTCCGGCGGCTTCCTTTCAGCAGTCGTCTCAGCCGCGTCCTCAGCAGCAGAGGCAGTCTTCTTCAGTTGCTTGTTCCCATTGCGAGAAGGGAGGACATGTCTTATCAGAGTGTCGTAGGGCACAGGGCTTGTGCCTAGCTTGTGGAGCACCGGACCACAGGATAGGGGCTTGTTCCAGGAGGAGTTCGGCTGGATCAGCATCCTTCCAGCCAGCAGTTCAGCAGTTTAGAGCACCAGTGCCGGTTCAGCAGCAGCAGGCCCAGAGGCCATTACCGACGCAGTCTCAGTAGTTCCAGCAGAGGCCTCAGCAGTATGCTCAGGCTCAGGCTCAGGCTCAGAGGCAGAGGGGTCCAGCGACCAGAGTTCAGGGTCAGGCTTTCACACTTTCTATGGAGGAGGCGCTAGCAGCAGGGGAGGTGGTCGCAGGTACCATTCTTGTTCACTCTCATTCAACTTCAGCTTTATTTGATTCTGGTGCTTCGCATTCGTTTATATCTGCACGATTTGCGACACATATTGGTGTAGAGCCAGAATCTTTACCTGTAAGGATGAATATACTTACTGGTAATGGTCTAGTAGGAGTAGACCGAGTCTATGCCTCGTGTAGAGTCATAGTATGTGGGAGAGAGTTTCCTGCTAGGCTGATAGAGTTTCCTATGGGCAATTATGATGTCGTCCTAGGTATGGATTGGTTGAGTGCTCGACACGCTTCGATAGATTGCCATGCTGGCAAGGTTATCTTTCGTGTTCCGAATGAGAAGGAGTTCTCATTCTCTAGAGGCGAGGTGGAGTCTTCACCAGCGGTCATATGGATGGCAGTAGCCGAGGAGGTTCAGTTGCCCAGAGTAGTTTGCGAGTTTTCCGATGTGTTTCCCGAGGAGCTTTCGGGTATGCCTCCAGTTCGGGAGATTGAGTATTATATTGATTTGGTTCCGGGAGCAGAGCCAGTGTCAGCGAGAGTCTACAGGATGTCTCCTTCAGAGTTGTTGGTATTGTATCAGTCTATTGAGGAGCTTAGGACCAAGGGATTCATTCGTCCTAGTGGATCGCCTTGGGGAGCTCCAGCCCTTCTTGTGAAGAAGAAGGATGGTTCATCGCGTATGGTCATTGACTATCGTCAGCTTAACGCGGTGACCGTGAAGAACAAGTATCCCTTGCCCAGGATAGATGACTTGTTCGACCAGCTTAATGGAGCGGCTGTGTTTTCGAAGATCGATTTACGGTCTGGGTACCATCAGATCAGAGTCAGAGAGCAGGATATACCCAAGACGGCGTTTAGATCTCGATATGGCCATTGGGAGTTCCTTGTTATGCCTTTCGGAGAGACCAATGCGCCAGCGATCTTCATGGATCTCATGAATCGCATCTTCATGCCCTACTTAGACCAGTTTGTGATAGTGTTTATTGATGATATCTTGGTCTATAGTCGGATTGAGGCAGAGCACGAGCAGCATCTTCGCGTGGTTTTTCAGATTCTTCGGGACCATCAGCTTTACGCGAAGTTCAGCAAGTACGATTTTTGGCTCGATCGAGTATCTTTCTTGGGTCACATTATTGTCGGAGGTGGTGTTGAGGTGGACCCCAAGAAGGTTGAGGCTATCGAGAGTTGGCCAGTACCTCGTACAGCTTCAGATGTACGCAGCTTTCTGGGATTAGCAGGCTACTACAGACGGTTTGTGGCAGACTTTGCTAGGATCTCCGCACCCTTGACACGGCTGACGTGTAAGGAGGTGTGCTTTGAGTGGTCAGATGCTTGTCAGGTTTCTTTTGAGAAACTCAAGCAGAGTTTGATTTCAGCTCCTATTCTGACATTACCCGTCGGACCAGGTGGGTTCACGGTGTATTGTGATACGTCAGGCCGGGGACTTGGTTGTGTTCTTTTGCAGCACGGTCGAGTGATAGCTTATGCATCTCGGCAGCTTCGGGACCATAAGAAGATCTACCCGACGCACGATCTTGAGTTGGCCGTAGTTGTGTTTGCCCTCAAGCTCTGGAGGCATTATCTGTATGGTGATCGAGTGGAGATTTTCACTGACCATAAGAGCTTGAGGTATATGTTCACCCAGAGGGATCTGAACATGCGGCAGAGGCGGTGGCTTGAGTTACTGAAGGATTATGATGTTGATCTTCAGTATCATCCCGGGAAGGCAAACGTCGTTGCAGACGCTTTGAGCAGGAGACCCGGGGTCTATTTCTTGACGGAGCAGTGTCACCTTCTGGAGGATCTTCAGGAGATGGGCATTGAGGTAGTGCTACCTGGTGAGGCAGCTATGATGGCAGGCTTACAGGTTCAGTCTACCATTGTGGATAGGATCAGAGCAGCTCAGTCAGGGGATGCCAGGCTTCAGCAGCTCAGAGCAGAGTGTGTGGCAGGGCGCAGAGCAGAGTTGTGCATCCATGAGGATGGGACACTCCGATTTGGGAGTCGTCTTTGTGTGCCGAGTAGAGATATTCGACAGGAGATTATGTCGGAGGCCCACAGTTCTCAGTACTCTGTTCATCCTGGAGGGACGAAGATGTACCGAGATATTCGTCAGTATTTCTGGTGGAATGGTATGAAGAGGGAGATAGCTCGGTTTGTCTCTCGATGCTTAGTTTGCCAGCAGGTCAAGGCTGAGCACCAGAGACCGGCCGGACTTCTTCAGTCTTTACCGATTCTGGAGTGGAAGTGGGATCATATTACCATGGACTTCGTGACTGGTCTTCCTAGAACCCCGACTGGTAGAGATGCCATTTGGGTTATAGTGGATCGACTCACGAAGGTTGCCCACTTTCTACCTTTCAGGGTTGGTCAGTCTACAGAGCAGTTGGCCGACTTGTACATGAGGCAGATTGTCAGATTGCATGGGGTGCCAGTTAGCATAGTCTCAGATCGGGATTCCAGATTCACTTCTCATTTCTGGCAGTCTTCAGCAGAGTCTGGGTACCCGTTTGAGTTTCAGTTCAGCATACCATCCTCAGACAGATGGTCAGTTGGAGCGTACGATCCAGACCTTGGAGGATATGCTTCGATCATGCATTCTTGACTTCAGTGGTTCTTGGGAGGATCACTTGCATTTGGTGGAGTTCTCTTACAACAATAGCTTCCAGGCGAGCATTCAGATGGCTCCTTTCGAGGCTTTGTATGGTAGGAGATGTAGGTCACCCCTAGCTTGGGATGACATTGGAGAGAGGCAGCTGCTTGGTCCAGAGATGATTGCTCAGTCAGTTGGAGTAGTCAGGCAGGTCAGAGAGCATCTCAGAGTAGCTCAGGATCGACAGCGTCATTGGGCAGATCAGCATCGACGCCATCTTGAGTTCTCTGTCGGCGATCACGTATTTCTTCGGATTTTGCCTACCCGTGGTGTCATCAGGTTTGGCGTACGGGGAAAGCTTAGCCCTAGATTTATTGGGCCGTTCGATATTCTCGAGCGAGTAGGGGATGTATCTTATCGCCTTGCTCTTCCACCGTCGTTGCGTGAGGTACATGACGTGTTTCACGTATCTCAGCTACGTCGATATGTTCCGGATCTGAGCCATATCCTAGATCATTCCGAGCTGGTCGTTGGTACCGACCTATCGTATGAGGAGAGGCCCATATCCATTTTGGACCGGAGGGAGAAGATTCTCAAGAACCGGACTATCCGATTAGTTCGTGTTTCCTGGGATCATCACTCACCGGGCGAGTCGACTTGGGAGCGCG
The DNA here is from genome assembly GCA_029216955.1 of Iris pallida. NCBI lineage: Eukaryota > Viridiplantae > Streptophyta > Magnoliopsida > Asparagales > Iridaceae > Iris > Iris pallida. Next base: position 4,396,800 of record JANAVB010004798.1, read on the forward strand.
AGGATGATATCCGAGCTCGTTACCCGTATCTGATTGGCTCGTGAGGTATACTTATTTCGTATATCTATGTTCTACCTTTTTAGTATGATTGTAGGAATACATGATGTTGTTGCTTACGTATGTTTAAATTGCTTTCACATTCTTGTACATTACTCTAGCTGGATTTCATATTTTATGAGTTTTTCCATCTTGATCCTGATAGCATGTTTTCTTGGATTTCTTGCTTGCTTTTGATTGCCTTTAGGAAATTCCGAGGACGGAATTTTTCTAAGGAGGGGAGAGTTGTGAGACTCGTCTCACAGTATCGGTATTTATATACGGATACGTATTTTGCAGCGTATTTCATATTTTCATGGTTTCCGGAATACTTTAAATTTTTCCCAAAACTATAGGTTTTCTTCTTGATCGGCATACCGCCGGTATACCGGAGTATACCGACGGCATACCGTCCGGACATGTTTTCTACACTTTAGATATTTTCGGTTTTTGATATTTTCATGAATAGTATTTCGGATATTTTCATGAATAGTGTTTCGGATATTTTCGTGAATAGTGTTTAGATATTTTCGTGAATAGTGCTTGGATATTTTCGTGAATAGTGTAGATGCACTCTATTATCCAATGGACAATTGGTTTTGTTTGAATGGCCATGATTGACTTAGATTTTCACACGGATCATGATCCAACGCCTAAGATTAATTCCCCCCTTATATATAAACCACTTCACTTTCTCTCTCCTCTCTCTTTTCATTCTCTTCACACTCTCTTCATTCCTTCTTCCTTTCTCTTCCCTTGGAGCTTGCCAAGAGCTTGACCTCGAGGTCTAGAGTGTGGTTTCGTGCCCCTCTTGGTGGTGGAGTAGAAGATTAGGCTTGGAGCTTAACCTAGGCAAGTACATCTTGCCAAATTCTTGAACAATAGTAATCTATTGTCATTTTTGTTTTCCTTGGTATTAAATGCTTAAAATTTTCCTAAACTCATTTTGATAAATGTGTTTTCCTGATGATTCTCGTATATGTGCATGTTTCCAAAAATTTATTTAAACAAGATTTGATTTTCTGTTAAAATCCAATAGTGACTTAGTAGAAAAACTTGGTATCAAGAGTGATACTAGTGTTACCATCATGAATCTTGGTCACATATACAAATATGAGGTCCTTACCTAGCTAGTATACATGGATTTTGAGTTTGGTGGCAATCGGGACTCGTTTCGGTGTTCCGAGAACCCCTGTTTTGGAGTATTTTGAGATATTGATCTATCAAATCTTTAAATTTGTGAAATCTAATAGTTTCATGTTGTAGGAAAGTCAATTCTATGCAATTTTGACTTTTGAAAGTCCGAATTTCGATTTAAAATGAAGATTTTATGGCCGAAACAAGTTTTGGCAATTTTCTGAATTTCGTTGCTGTTTGAAAAACCGGTATACCGCCGGTATGCCGTTTTTGGCACCAGAAACTTACTATTTTTAGTCCGGTATACCACCGGTATGCCGCAGTATACCGCCGGTATGCCGTTTTATGCTATTTTTGTCCGGTTTTGCCCGTTTTGGCCCATTTTTGTCCGCTTTTGATATTTTCTTCGACTGTAATGATTTTTTTAACATGATAACATGATCTTGCTCAGTTAGATAATGATTGTACAACCTATGTAGACTTTATACTAGCACATGTTCAACCATTCTATGAAATGTACTTAGCTTTAATTATTGTTTCCCACATGCCATGATATGTCCTTTGATAGACTCGTTCTTACCTGTCACGATAATTGTTGCCATGCCTTCTTGCTTACATGATAGTGGCCTGTTATGGCGCACTCTTGATTCTAGTACATGTCTAGCTCCTTGATAGTGGCTCGTAGTAGCGCACTCTTGTCTTGATATTGTCATGTCTTGTTGTGGCTTGTTGTAGTGCACAATCTTGCTTGTCTTGTCCAGTCATGCATGTCTCATGTCTAGGATGGATTCTGCGGATTGCCACACCTAGAATCCAACAAGAAAATGTTAAGGACTAAACTACTAGCTTGATTACCTAGATCATTGGAGACTTTCCCGGTTACCTGTTTCCCCTTGATCTTGGCCCTATATATATATATATATATATATATATATATATATATATATATATATATATATATATATATACTTGGGATTTGGAGCTATCTGTCATGATGAGCACTCTTCCAGCACACCGTCGAGTGGGGCACCTCTTTAGGACACATGTATCTTACTGCAGTGTGTCTGCTATACTTCTTTTCTTTTTGCTTGGATCATTCAGGTAGTAGCAGGCGGGTAACTGGACTTGGATTTCTCAAACTTGCATGTGTTAGTAACTAGGAATGTGACAACCCTAGTTAGCTAAAGTATCAAGCCGTACTCATTGCTTGGCCGTGATTGATGGATGGAGTCCATTCTTGTCTAGTCTAGTCTTGCTTCAGTTTATCTTATTGTAGTACTTAGCTTCCTGTCTTTTCTTACATGCTATTCTTCCTACTACATGCTCGGCTTTACCAAATGCTCACATGTCCAGTTTATTCTATTTATTCACTTGTTATCCTACTTAATGTTCTAGTTTCCTTTCGTAAATACTGTGGTACCAATTTAATATTCTAGTCTCGTTTACTGCTTATCTTAGAAATGTTATGAATTGCATGCTGGTTTTTAGTTCATAAGTTTGGCTTCCTTTGTGGTACTTGCTATTGGGGTTCTGACCCCACTGGTTTTGCATTGACCAGATCTAGTTGAGGAGCCCGAGGATCTTTCGGACCTCCCTCTCGATGGTGACCACCCGGAGCACCAGGGGACTTGAGTAGGTGTTCTTTCTCTTACCCACTCTCTCTGTACATATTCTTTTGAGGCGTTTAGCCACCGAGCACGTGTTTAGCTCGTGTTTTGGACTTGGCATTTGGCCTACGGGCTTAAACATGATGTTATATTTCTAGACTGCAGCTAGAGCTGATCATGTATTACTTAGTCTTGCTAGTTCTTCATTTTGTATTACTAGCTTCATGATCATCTATATATTATAGTTTGGGACGCTTTACTGTCTTATATGCATGACGATCATATTCTTGTACTTTACTTCTCGTCTGAGACTGAGATATCTAGGATTTTGTGACCTAGGAATGACTGTTGGTTTGTAGTAGTAACCCCCTTCTATACAGCTTATACGTTGTTTCGGAGTACCGGAGTACTTTGGTATACGTAGCTGGCCTTGTCCGTCCCAACTTGCCAGCATTCTGGTTCTGGGGCGTGACACCACTACGGGTCACTGTCAGGTCGTGCTCAGTTATCAGCTCCAAACATATCAAATGAATTCATGATTTTCAAGTTCAGGACAAAAGGCGTAAGGATATAAAATGGACGTTAAATATCTAATAAAATATCAATATTCAGGGCTATAGAAGAGCCATGCGGCTAAAGCATATGCGGTCAGGAAAGGGTAAGACTCAAGCGGCCCAATTAGAAGAGCGCATGCGGCCAGGGTCACTGGATCCCATGCGGCCGAGGCAAAGGGGCGCATGCGGCAGGAAGTGCAAGGGCGCATGCGGCTGGAAGCCAATCCCCATGCGGCCAGAAAATGGAGGGGCATGCGGCCAAGGGACGAGGGCGCATATGCGGCTCAATTAGGAGAGAAGTCCATGCGGCCAGGAAATCACTGGGCCTCATGCGGCTGAGGGGAATCAGGATCTATGCGGCTCGGGATCAGTCAGTCATGCGACTGAGAGGACTCGGGTCCTCATGCGGCAGCGGGAGACTGCGGTCTATGCGGCTCGCGAGTATTGGAGTTCATGCGGCTCGGGATGGGCGAAGTCCCATGCGGCAGCGGAGAGCAATGCCTATGCGGCTGGGAGCAAGGGTGCATATGCGGTTCGGGAAGAAGGCCCCCTGCGGCTAGAAGTACAAGAGCCTCATGCGGCCGAACTAAATACTTGCCGCATGAACTTGTCATGCGGTCAAGTCCAGTTGATAGTGCATGCGGTTTCGAAGCTGACTTGCCGCATGAATATTCATGCGGTCAAGTGCTATCATGCGGCTCGGAACTGTGCTTCTTCTCCAAATTTCCGAGAAGAAGTACACCATAAGCCATGGCTTCCAAGCTGCATAACTCTATCATCCGGAGCCCAAATCCGAACTTCCATAGGTCAAAATGGGGTAGAACGAGATTCTCTACAACATAGAACCATCAAAACTAGGAAATAACAAGATTAAGTAGATCAAAACCCAAAAATTCAAAAATAGAGTAAATATAGATCTACAAAAATCTAGCCATGGAAAGTAAAAATGCCAAGTTCTAAAGCTAGTCAAAATGCTGTAAGGAAGAGAATAAAGCAATAAAATTGGAGTTCCTCCATAAAGCAAGTTGCACTTGCCTAGACCTCTCTCTTCTCTCTCTGGTAGGTAAGAAGTAATGAGGAAGAAGAAGATGAGATTAATGAAGAGAGAGAAAAGAATAGGCTAATAAATACAAATGGTGGTGGTAGGTAGGGGGTTCATCCAAGGTTCATGATAGACCAAAGAAAACCGAACCAAGCCAAGAAATAACCAAGCCAAGATGCAAGCTAAACAAGAAATCATGCAATACAGAATAAAATACGTACACGTATTCCAAAAATACGTAATACGGACAACAGGCATTACACAAAATAAAGTACAAATCTGACGGAAGTGTTGAGCGCTTAAAGGCACGGCTGGTTGTGTTCGGTAATCATCAGGTTGAGGGGATCGATTATTCAGAGACATTTGCCCCAGTAGCTAAGATGCCTACAGTTCAGACGTTCTTGGCTGTTGCAGCTGTGAGAGACTGGACTTTGCACCAGATGGATGTGCACAATGCTTTTCTTCATGGAGATCTGACAGAAGAAGTGTATATGAAGTTGCCGCCAGGTTTTTCGCATAGTGAATCCAACAAAGTGTGTCGCCTGCGTAAGTCTCTATATGGATTGAAACAGGCACCACGTTGTTGGTTCGCTAAGCTTACTGCTTCTCTGATATCCTATGGATTTATTCAATCACATTCCGATTATTCCCTTTTCTCTTTTTTTAAGAGGAATGTTGAGTTACATGTTTTGATCTATGTGGATGATATGATTGTGTCTGGTAATGACACAGGTGCTTTAGATGCTTTCAAAAAGTACCTTAGTTCTTGCTTTCATATGAAGGACCTTGGTGTGTTGAAGTACTTTCTTGGCATAGAGGTGGCTCGGAGTGCGGAAGGAATTTTCTTGTGTCAAAGGAAGTATGCTTTGGACATCATTTCAGAATGCGGTTTGATGGGGTCTCGTCCTGCCGGTTTTCCCATGGAGCCCAATCACAAGCTGGCAGAATCGACTAGTCCAAGGATAGCGGATGCAGAGACGTATCGGAGGCTGGTTGGGAGGTTGATTTATCTATCATTTACTCGCCCTGACTTGGCCTATGCTGTGCATATCTTGTCTCAATTCTTACAAGAGCCTCGACAAGATCGTTGGCATGCTGCTTTGAGAGTTGTCAGATATCTCAAAAATACACCAGGACAGGGTATTCTTTTGAAAGCCGATTATGATCTCCGTCTTTCTGGTTGGTTTGATTCCGACTGGGCCAGTTGTCCTTTGACTCGCCGCTCTGTTACAGGCTGGTTGGTGTTTCTGGGGGGGTCTCCTATTTCTTGGAAGACCAAGAAGCGATCAACTGTTTTCCGATCTTCCGCTGAAGCTGAATACCGATCTCTTGCTGCGCTCGTTTGTGAGTTGAAATGGTTGAAGGAGTTATTGGTGTGTTTGGGCGTTCGCCAGGAGTCTGCTATGTCGGTGTATTGTGACAGTCAGTCAGCCCTGCACCTGGCTCAGAACCCGGTATTTCATGAGCGCAGTAAGCATATTGAGGTGGATTTGCATTTTGTTCGCGATGCTATTAGAGATGGCACCGTAATAGCCTCGCATGTTCCTACTTCTTCTCAACTGGCTGACATCTTCACCAAGCCCCTTGGAAAGCAAGTGTTCGATTCTTTTCTTTCCAAGTTGGGCATTTGTGACTTACATGCTCCAACTTGAGGGGGGGTGTTAGATTATAAAATAATGTTTGCAATGTAAATATGGCCCATACCCATAAGCCCAAATGTAGACACTATATATATTGTAACAAACCCTAGCAATAAGAACAAGGCATTATTATTTCCTACACACCCCTATCATGGCAACCACATGGGCCACCATATTCCATGTGCATACCTCAATACAAAGCATAGTTATATACTGAGATACTCATTTGGAGTTTTTTTTTCTTTCAATATAAGACTATTTTTGCTAGTGAGCAAGCAAAACTCTAACACAAATTGCGTAAATTATCTAATAAAATTACGATCAGTTATAAGAATTTGGATGGAAGCTCCTTTTACTGTACCTCTATGGGAGCACAATATTTTTAGACTTTGATCCATGGATATTACATATTGCTAAGATTTTAAATTAAGAGCTAGTGACTTCAGAAAATGGTTGAGGGAGAGAGAGAATTTAGTTTGTTGTGTATATGAATGGCTCCCCCACATCCTTTATATAGACTAAAATTTACAATGTTCAGAAATCGATATGTTACCATAGGACGCCAATCCTAGTGGCATTGACAAGAACATTCATTTGGAAATCCAAAATCAAAATCTATTCGAGTTGAAAATGAGAGATATTTTGTTACATCATAGAGAATTTTTTTTTTTTTGCGTCCCAAACAATTTCCATGGAACACCAGAAAAATCTTAACAGAAATACAAATAATGTATAGTAATTCAGAAAACTCCCCCCGGAAGGAGGCCTTCTTCGCCTTCCACCTAAGATGCGCAAAAAAGGCCCAAAGCCAATCCTAGGGAACAATAAAGCTTCATAGGGTCTTTCTTTCCAGGTGCACTGTAGAGCTGTCAAGACGGGCCGGCGGGACGGGCCGGCCCGTAACCCACCATAACCCACCATTTGGCGGGGCGGGGCGGGGCGGGTCGACCCACCATTTTGGCGGGCTGAAAAAATTCCAACCCAGCCCAACCCACCGGCGGGCCGCGGGCTAGGCGGGCCGGCCCGCTTAATTTTTTTTAATTTTTTAATTATTGGTTAGTTTCTTAAAAGGAAAAAAAAATCATATATATAATATTTTCTACTCGCTCTCATATGCATCAAATTACAAGTAAAATACAAGAAACATTATAATAGTAGATATTTCTTTAAAACACCTTCATACATGTAAATAAATGACCAAATTTAAAATTTTATACGTCATTACTTGCATTAAATGAGAATTTTTATTATTTATAATACATATCTCATATATGTGCTAAATAAAAAAATTAAAAATTTTATAAAAAATAGATGGCGGGCCAACCCACTTGGCCCGCGGGCTAGCCCACCGCGGGACGAGCTACTAGCGGGCCAGCCCACCGCGGGACGAGCTACTAGCGGGCCAGCCCACCTAGGCCAGCCTGTTTGGCGGGCTCCTAAATGCTCGGCCCAACCCACCTTTTTGGCGGGCGGGGCGGGCCGGCCCAACGGGCTTAGCCCATTTTGACAGCTCTTGCAGGTAGTCCGCATCTTCACAGACATAGCCTCTTTTTTTGAACCTATTTATAAAGAAATTGAAAAAAAAGAGAAGTAAAAATGCAATTGTTTGGGGTTCCTCCATTGATCAAGAATTTCGTCTTTGGGAAGTACAAAATACAATCAACTTTATTTCGACTATCAAAAATTCTTTTTATAATAAAAATATTAGTCATAATGATAAAAGTATTTATTGTGACTTATCTTCGTTGTCTCAAGCATATGTATTTTACAAATTATCACAAACAAATACGGTCGTTCATTTTATTCAAAAAGTCTCCGTTCCAGAACCGTACGTGAGATTTACATCTCATACGGCTCCTCCCTTCTATGCATAATACTAAGGAGAATAATCCATAGAATCAAATTCCTCTTAACTTCTAGGGTAGGCAACAAATCAGTCTTTGCACAGTTGGAGGGAAAGCCTGAATGAACTTCATTAAATATCTCTAAGACTTTCTACATTTTTTTTTCTTTATTCTTTTTGCATCCGGTGCCGTAAATCGATCATGTGACCATCCGTCACCCAACCGTGCTTAGTCTTATATATCTCCTCATTGACCACTAGGATTACTTGAGTTCGATTAAAACTTTCTACATTAATTTCCATGCTTCATTGATTTTTTTTTCTCCATATTTTGAATGATTTTTTCTTCTTCCATATTTTGCGGAAACACCTGAGGCCTTGTATTAGTTGGCATGAGTCTCATGACGCTAGATGGTCCATCTTTTGTTACGACTTTCGAGTTGTTGGCTGTTGACAATTTAATTGGCAGCAACATGTAGATTCGGATGGACAATTCAACAGCAGCAGCTGAGTTACATCAGATTGGTGCTGCCATCTGTGTGTGATAGAGACCTCTCCTTCCACATTTTCGTTCGATCCCTTCAACACGGTTAGCACTCGGACTCAATTAACATCCACTCACGTGCTCTGGAACTAAAGTCTCGTTTGGTTCACGGAAAGGAAAGAAAAGAAAATAAAATTGATTCCATGATATTTTTTTTCCATTTTTTTTTTTTTTTGAAATCCCACTCACACACACAACTGGGGGGCTCGAACCTTGCCGGCCCCTCCGGATGTCCGCTCTAATACCATTAGGCTAGAGAGCTCGGACATATTTTTTTTCCATTGAGAAATTATAATTTCAATTAATTTTTTTAGGTGTTTGAAAAAATTAAAGAAATTAAGAGGAAAAATGAATCCACAGAGAAAAAAAATAAATTCTTGGATTGATAGGAGTACCACTTTTCTCCCTATTTTTTCTTCTCTTGGGAATTAAATTTCTTTCCTCCTCATTTCCTTTGACATCAAAACAAATGAAACGAATCACTTTTCTTTCCCAAAGTTCCAATTCTGCAAACCAAAAAGCCTCCAACAAAGGCTTCTAACTTCTTCGATAGAGCCGTCCAAACCAGCCATGCAACCATGTGGTCTGATACCAATTATTGGAAATGCGGTGTGATCCGAACCGAACTTGGTCCATGAGGTACGATATTGAATTTAGTCATATGTCTTAAAAGAGAATCGAAAACGAGATACAATCCAACACCAACGTATTCAACCAGGCACGCTTCACCACAATATGAGTTACACCAACACTCGTTGCTGCTGCTGCTGCTGAAGGGATCGTTGGGGAATCAAAACCACCGCTCACTATCGATCTCAGACTCCCTGTTGGGCAAATTCGTTCCGCCTGTGATGCTGGTTTTGACGCAACCATTTTCATGATTTCAGAACAGAGGGAATTAGGATTCGATACGACTTGCTGTAGGCCCTCCAGCTGCATTCAAATGGGCAAATCTCAGTACTAGAGCATTCATACAACAATGAAAAAACCCATAAAAAACAAAGCCAGTTATCGAAGATTTTGTTTGAATTTCTTCAATATTCTTTGATTTAAAATCTGCAAACAAAATAAATAAATAAATTGTTATCGACCTCCGGAAAAGTCGCGCACGTAGCACTGTCTTAAGAGTTAGCTCGGATTTATGTGCAGACCGTATCTGAACGCTCTTAGTGGTAAAATTTTTGCTCCACCGGAATTTTCTTGTCGCACACGACGTAGAGAGAGTGACTACCGACTTAGCTCTGCCCAGAGCAAGAAACGAAGAACGAAATTTGAAGGAGAGGAGAATTTTTAAAAGAGTTTTGGGAAGGATTTTTTGTGTAAAAGAAGAGAAAGAGTGACTCAATATTTATAGGATGATTTGGTCTTTTGTAACGGTCAGAAATTATGAAGAATAAATTTGAACGTTACAAATGTAAAAAACGTGAAACATTGTATCTGGACAGAATTTCAAGTGTCCAACGTTACAAAAATAAATGAATAGTAACGGTCAGAAAATTCAAAGAGGAGCAAAATTTTTTTTAGGGTCTCAGCCTGAACTCAAAGAGAAAAATCAAATCATCATTCAGCATCCGCAGATGTGGGCACGTATCCGCATCTGATACAGGAACCAAACCGGACGACGGCAGAGGCGCGCACATGTGGTCCGTGGGGCTCCAACACAAGACTTTAAAGAAACAAAGAAGAGCAAAGGGCTATATGTATTGTTCACTCCTCTCTTCCAACCGATGTGGGACTCTCCCAATCGATGTGGGACTAGAAAGTGGGAAATGAACTTTTGTTGCTTTGTGTGTAAGAAAAAAAATACACACAGAGCTAACAGATTTATTAAGCAAGCATGAATGATGAAATCTTGCAGGAAAAAGGACTGCCCACTAATCATTAGCTAGTCAAGATTTCATTATGGGTAACAACGACCAGAAAAGATGTAATGCATTCAAGTTCATTGAGCTTTATGAAGAAAAAAATATGAGTAACTCTTCACTCTTCGATGCTCAGAGCAGCTTAGATAGGAGCGTAGGACAGAACATACCTTTCTCTCTAACTCGCTCAAGACACCACTGAGAGCCACTTTCTCAATCTTCCTTCAAAGTCAGAGCCAGTCCTGATTGCCACCAGAGAGACAACCATACTGAGACAGCCTTCTGACAATATGGAATAGCCAGAGCCAGAATTTAAGTTTATTTCGGACTGAAATTAAAATATACTAAAAAACTCTATACATAAATTATTTCTTATAATGCTATTATAATCCAAATTTCTGAATTTCATAAGTAAACATGTTGTTTAAGACAGCTACAAAAAGTCAAAACATCATTTTCATACATAAAATGAGAAATGAAAAAAACACTGTTAGAATAAAGATAGAGCTAATGATCTGCTTTCTTTGCTTCTGCCTTCCAAAACTCTCCTACAACTTCTTATATCTAGGAAAGTAAATCTACCACAAAATGAATTCCAATCACAAACAAATAAAAAGAATTATAAAACAATAAATACCAATATAAGATACTTACTAGCGAAATTGGACTCGTCGATCCTTCCAAGAAGCAAAAGTATCTATTATCGAATATGTATCGATCATTTCTGTTATTTCTCCTTCGATGTAAACAACCATTGAATCGCTCAAGTACTCATCTTCCATCTTGTTACGAAGAGTAATTTTGATGTATTTCATAGCTGAAAAAATACGTTCTGTAGTTGTCGTAGAAACAGAAAGAGTCAAAACAAGACTAATCAACCTATCGATCAAATTATAAGTCTCCGCCTTATTTGTTTCAATTAACCCACGACACAATTCTGAAATTGTTGACATATTCTGAAAGTTCTCATGGTGAACCACATCAAGTCGATAATGATCTAACCGATACTTCAAATGATGCATGTCTTGTCCGCTAAAATCACCTGGATAAAACTTCTCGGCAAGTAAAATAATACGATCAGGGTCGAAAGCTTTGAAATTGTCCTAGGATCCAAAGCAGAGTTAAGCATAAGCAGTTCCATCGACTCTTCATTGAATCTATAATGTAACTCGTCCAACTGATAATCAATTCTCAATTGTGATGTTATCATTCTGTTGGCAAGAACGTCCGGTAGCTTCTTTGTACCGACTTCTCATATCAGGTATATCGACATCAAACTTCATACAAATTGATTTAACATGCCCAAGCAGATAATCAAAACCTTCTTCACGTAATGTTTGAAGTAATACTTTTGGGGATGAGACTAAATTCACTGCATTCAAAATATCCATAGATTTATGTTGCAATGTTCGATAAAGCATATATGTAATCCCCGTAATTGTAAGCCCCTGAATTTAGGGCTTATTTTTTTAATTTGAATAATCAATTAATTAGAATATTATTATTTGATTTAATGCTCTTTACCGTGACTTGGAATTCTAGAGCATCAGGGATGCCAGTCTCTGGAAACTTTCTTCTTGGAGTTTGTAGTAGACGAGATTATCTTCATTTTGATATATCCTGTCCCACTCGAACTTGTTCCCTTGCGCTCCTTTTTGCTTCGCGCAAGTTCGGGTCAATTTAGACCATTTAAATTATTAATTGATTTCCCACTCTTTTTCTTGATCCCCATAAGCACGTTACCGTGGCTTTTAATTTAGGAGCATCAGACTAATCATTCTCTCGAAACCAACTTGTCATGCCTGATCTACTCGAGACGCTCTTCACCCCTGACCTTCGTGTCCCACTCAGACACTCCATTTTGTGCTCCATTTCCTTCGCACAACTTTCGGTTCAATTTAGGCCAATGAATTATCTGTCGTGAAACCTGATTTGATTTCCAATTTAATTTCCGGACCCGATATCGGTCCAATCAAGTCGACCCAAAATATGGCCCTGGCCTGTTTTGAGTAAACTATGCAGGTGTCACTTGCGTCCCACAATTTCGATCTCCCTTGTGCTCCTATTTTATCCATGATTTAATTTGGTTTAAATTATTAAATTAATTTAATCTTGGCCTCGACCTTGTCCAAACTTGGCCCAACGTCCAACCCAGTTTAGTGTGGGCCCTGTCATGACTGCCCATACACCTCACTGGTATTTTTCCATTTTTGCCTACTCGAAAATATAATACGTTTATTTTATATAAATATCTATTCCTCCATCTTTTATATAATATATATATATATGCACATAATATTGTCTCTCTCATCCTCCCCTCACTCTCTTTCTCTCTCCTAACACCCCATGGCAGCCGACCTGCACATCCCCCCCTCTCTCTAAATAAATATCTCTCTCCTTCTCTCTAAATATCCCACTCCCTTTCTATATATATATAATATACACACACATATTATATATATATATATCTCTCTCTCTCACTCTATCACACACAACCCATCACCCCCTCACCTCTACAGCACACCCCCTGTGGACCGACTACTCTCTCTCCCTCCCTCTCAAATGTCTATTCTCCCTCTCTCTCACTACATTCTCTCTCTCCCTCTCTCATTAATATTATGACACACACACATATACACATTATATTTTAACTCTCTCTCTCTCTCCTTATTCAAACAAACACACACCCCCTCTCCCATCAGGACAGCACCCCCTCCCCCCTTCGAGTACACGAGCAGCAGCCCCCCCTTTTTCCTCTTCTTCATCATCATCATCATCATCTCTCTCCTTCTCAACTCCTTCATCTTCTTCTTCATGTTCTTCTTCTTCTTCTTCTTCTTCTTAAGTCACCAACGCCACCACCTTCCCCATCACCCGCGCCCCGCCGTGCCTCCACCGTCGTCAGGCTGCGCCACTCGCCGCCGCCTTGCCCCGCGCGGCCAGCAGCGAGCAGCAGCTGCGCGCAAGCGCAGCAACACAGCAGCAGCAGTGGCGCGCGCGGCAGCAGCCACTGCCGGCCGGCCGCGCGCCGCCGAGGCCAACAGCCGCCGCCGGCGAGCCCCAAGGCCGCGCGCGAACCCCCGGGCAGGCCCCCATGGCCGTCGCCCTCTTCCCCGGCGTGTACGATAGCCGATTCGTGCGTTTGGCACGGGTTCCCGTCGACGCGCGCGCGTTACAAATTTCAGAATTCGCGTCTCGGGGCAGCAACTTCGCGCCGATTTTCTGGAGAATCCGACCGTTGGATCGGCAATTTCTTCGCTCCGTCTCAATCTCGGTATATACCCCTTCATCCCTCTCAAATTTCACCCGTTAATTTCATCGTTTGATACATCAAAACCGGCCACCAAGTTGACGTTTTAAATTGTGTTATTTTTGGACAGTTTTGCGACGCCAACTTCGCGGGTTCGTATCTTCGTCATCGCAGCTCCGTTTTGCGCGCCACCAGTTCCGGTGCACAGCTGGTATAACCCTCTTCCTGCCCCCTTTAGATTTCATTTCAGTTTGAGCATGTTAGGTCGGTCGAATTCGACGCCAAAGTTGGCCGTTCGAATTCTTAGTGTTGCACTTGTAAAACTTCATTTTTGAACCCGGGACTCCGGATTCAATTTCTGACACCACCAGTAGACTCGTGGCGTCGTTCTGGCATGTTTTCATATAAAGTTTGCTTGATTTGGAGAACGTGGGCCCTGGCACGCATTTCGGTGCAAAGCGGGTCCCACTTTCTGAGTCAACGGGACTTTTTGACGCCGGCTCATCGGAATCCAATTCTGGATATACCGTTGAGTTCGTATCGTCATTTTGGACTCGTTGACATATAATTTGCTGAGTTTTGAGGACATTGGCTCCGACACGCTTTTTCGTACAAATTGGTTTCCAATGTCCGGGTCAACGGACCAATTTGAGATCGGGTCAACGGAATCCAATTCTGGATATACCGTTGGGTTCGTATTGTCATTCTGGATTCGTGGACATATAATTTGTTAGGTTTTGTGCACTTTTATTTCGGCACGTTTTTCGGTGCAAAGTGTGTCCAACGACGGACATCATTTTGGCCCGAAATTACCGTTTTGCCCCTGTGTCCAAATTGGACTTTTGGACAGGCTATCCTAGCTGATTTGACCATTCTGGACACGTTGGTGATGTTAGTTTCATCATCCGACAACATCTGTAGATTTTTTCCCTTTTTGTGTCATCCTATTATTATAATATTTTCTCCTTTTGGTTGTTTTAGAGACCCGTCGATTTCAGTGATTTCTAAATCATTGAAATTCATAAGTTGACCTTGTAGATGTTTATAGAGACCAGCTTGACCATGGTTGACTACTTTGACTAGACGTCGAAGTAGAGTCAACAGTTTGACCTAGGTTTGATCAGACTTGACCAACGTTGATTTTTTGACCAAAGTCAACTGTACGTCAACTTTGACCCAGTTTGTCTTAGTTTGACTTAGTTTGACCTAGATGTTAATACGCCTTTTGACCCTGATCAGCTCTTGCATTATTTCATCTTTAGGTCTGTGGCTTTACTCTGAACCCTGATTCATATTGACAGCAGGACCCCAGGCGAGTACATTCTCTGATAATATTTCTGTTTTATGATATAGTTTATGTTTCTTGTATTTAGTGTAGATATGCTTGTTCTCGACACATTGGTCACACGGATTGGTATTCATGGATCCCGACGAGAGATGTTTCTCCTTCTTAGGTTGGGATGTATTGTGCAAGCACCCTTGTAGCTCTTGCTCGATATGTGGTCACTGATTCTAGAGAAGGTTCGCGACCTTCTCATTAGAATCCCGTGCAGTGACGTGTCCTGTTTGGATCCACTATACTAGTCGGGGATGGGGAGTATTAGTGTAGATGTGTGGTCATTAGCCACCTTGTTGTTCTTGTAGATCTTGTGAGTGTTAATCATACACTCCACGTATGATTAACCAGGCCAGTAGACCTTGTGCAAGACCCAAGCCGGCCACATGTTGAAACTAGTACTCACATACTTAGATAGATGATTCTTGATTCTTGTACATGCCATGATCAGTTTTACTTGCCTTGCTCTAGCTCTAGATTTACAGCTTACCTTGCCATGATACTCACATGTACATTTCATGATTTCTTGTATATTCTCTCTATTTACTGCTACATGTTCAATATCGTATAATTAGAACTGTTATTTGAGATTTGTGCTCGTTCCGCTCCTGACTGGATACGTTATGAAATTTTAGGAGTAGTTGTGCCCTCATTATTGGACTTCATGATGTTGCTAGCTGAGGTGGATCTCACTATTCTTCTATGTGAGTTGCCTGGTAGTTATTCCTTAGTTAGTCTTGTTGTTCCTTCATTATCTTCCTGTCTTATGATCATTGTAGATTCTAGTTGTTCTAGTGATATTGTTATTATTTCTTGTCTTATCTTCTCCTTAGTTTTCGTGATGTGACATGAGTACATTTCTAGATATAGATTCATAGAAGTTGTAGTTAGTATAGTATACTTGACAGCGTTCTACCGCCGATACCGCGGCGTAGGCTGGGCGTGGCCCACGTATTCGTACCCGTATATCCGGGTGCGGGTCGTGACAGTAATCTTCTGCATAAAATGGCTGTGCTGTGCTGCTGGTTTGATTTATCCAACTCAGCAACTCTATATAAGGATGTTAATTCCTATATTTTTCTGCATCCAGTTTGTTTTCCTCTGCTAATTTATTCGAGCAGGGGACATGGGTTGATTTTAAAACTTGGCCGAGGCAGGGGGAGCCAGGGAGGATTTATTTGGACTTTAGAGTGTTGTGCTATGCTGCTGGTTTGATTTATCGTTCATAGGCATTATGTTAATATCTATTTTTTCCTCTGTTAATATCATTCATAGGCAGAGGCAGGTTATTCAAAATTGTTATTTGATTTAGAGGCTTCTGTTTATATCTGTTCTGTTCTGATTACGAGATTGTTGAGAGACTTCTATTCCGATTCAAATGTTATTTGATTTATCATTAATAGGCAGGTTATTTGATTTATAGGTAATTTTAGTTGTGATTCAAAAATGTGAAACTTGCAATCTAATAGGATGGAAAATCATTTAGGATGATTCATTTTTTGATTCCTTCAACTAATAAACTTATCTTCTATTTTATTAGGATGGAAAATCAAGAACCAAAAAAATGAAAACTATTTTTTTTTTGGTTCTTTAAAAATAAACTTGGAGAAGAAACATCAACAATTGGAGCATCTTTCGGCTCCAAATCTACAACTCAAGTAGAAACATCAACGAGTGTCGATGTTTCTATGATTACTATAGAACCTAAACATCTTGCAAAGATTCCACGAATTACATTTGATGAGAATGAACTTGAAGGAGATTTTGCACTGCGTATTCCAGTATGGAAGCATCCGGTTTACAATCAAGATGAAGTTAGATGTGCTTATATCAAATGGGGACCAAATCAACCTATCTTGGCTGAGTATCAGAGGACTAAAACCGGAGTTCAAACCCAACGATTTCAACAAAGTTGGTTTGTAAACTTTCCATGGTTAGAGTACTCTATATCAAAAGATGTGGCATTTTGCTTTGGTGCTTTGTTTTTCAAGATCGTGAACCTCTACATCCTATATTTCCCGTTGAAGGTTTTAATAGCTGAAAATGAGTAAATAATGGAGCCAAATGTGTATTCTTAGCACATATAGGATGTCCTACTTCTCCACACTACAATGCTGTGAGAAATGTTGAGGCATTGAAGAATACATCTCGGCACATCGACAAAGTCATGAATGTTCAAGTTCAGAAAATATCGAGAGAAATTGATTGTGTCTTAAGACTACTATTGATAGTATTCGTTGGCTTACTTTACAAGGATGTGCTTTGAGAGGTGATGATGAATCTTTACAGTCAAAGAACCGTGGTAACCTAATTGAGATGATTAGTTTGATGGCAAACTTGAATCTTGAGTTTGATAATGTTGTCTTAGAAAAAGCTCCGGGAAATGCAACTTATACGTCTCCTATGATCCAAAAAAATGTTTTGCATATTCTTGCTACAAAAGTGAAACAAAATTCGTAAGGAAGTTGGCGATGCGAGATTTTGTATCTTGGTTGATGAGGCAAAGGATGCATCTAGTAAAGAACAGATGGCGATTGTTCTTAGATTTGTAGATATTCATGGAAACTTGCAAGAACTGTTCTTTGAGATTGTACATGTTAAAGATACTAGTGTTTTAACTCACAAGAAAATATCAAAAGTTCTTACTCGTCACAATTTGCACATCTGAGATTCACGAGGCCGGAGATATGATGGTGCCAACAATATATGTGGTGAATGGAATGGACTGCAAGCTTTATTTCGTAGTGATTGTGCGTATGCATACTATGTTCATTGTTTTGCTCATCGTTTACAACTTGCATTAGTTGCAGCTGCCGGGAATCAAATGTCATTTTGGTTGTTCTTTTCAAAATTGACATGCATTGTCAATCTGATTAATGCTTCTCCTAAGCGGCATACCGAACTACGATATGCGCAAGCTATTGAGATTGAATGTGACATAGCTAGTGGTGAACGTGAGACAGGTAGAGAGACTAATCAGATGGGTAGTTTGTATCGAGCTGGTACTACTCGTTGGAGCTCATATTTTGACTCCATTTGTAGTTTGATAGATATGTATGGTGCAAATATCATTGTACTGAAATCCTTGGTTAAAGAATGATCTATAAATATAATTAGTGGGGAAGCAGGTGGTTCTATAATGGCAATAAAATCCATTGATTTTATATTCATATTACATCTTATGCAAAAAATTATAGGGATTACAGATATGCTTTGTCGAACATTGTAACATAAATCTTTGGATATTTTGAATACAGTGAATTTAGTCTCATGCACAAAAGTATTACTTCAAACATTACGTGAAGAAGATTTTAATTATCTCCTTAGGCATATTAAATCAATTTGTATGAAGTTTGATGTCGATATACCTGATATGAGAAGTCGGTACAAAGAAGCTACCAGACGTTCTTGCCAACAGAATGATAACATCATATTTGAGCATTGATTATCAGTTGGACGAGTTACATTCTAGATTCAATGAAGAGTCGATGGAACTGCTTATACTTAGCTCTACTTTGAATCCTAGGGACAACTTCAAAGCTTTCGACCCTGATCGTATTATTTTACTTGCCGAGAAATTTTATCCATATGATTTTAGCGGGCAAGACATGCATCATTTGAAGTATCAGTTAATTCATTATCGACTTGATGTGGTTTGCCACGAGAAGTTTCATAATATGTCAACAATTTCAGAATTGTGTCGTGGGTTAATTGAAACAAATAAGACGGAGACTTATAATTTGATCGTTAGGTTGATTAGTCTTGTTTTGACTCTTCCCGTTTCTACGGCAACTACAGAACGTACTTTTTCAGCTATGAAATACATCAAAAGTACTCTTCGTAACAAGATGGAAGATGAGTACTTGAGAGATTCAATGGTATCTACATCGAAAGAAAAATAACAAAATGATCGATACAGATTCGATAATAGATGCTTTTGCTTCTTGGAAGGATCGACGAGTCCAATTTCGCTAGTAAGTATCTTATATTAGTATTTATTGTTTTATAATTCTCTTTACTTGTTTGTGATTGGAATTTATTTTGTGGTAGATTTTTTTTTTCTGGATATAAGAAGTTGGAGGAGAGTTTTGGAAGGCAGAAGTAAAGAAAGCTGATCATTAGCTCTATCTTTATTCTAACAGTGTTTTTTTTTTTTTTCCATTTATCATCTTATGTATGACAATGATGTTTTGACTTTTTGTAAGTGTCTTAAGCAACATGTTTACTTATGAAATTCAGAAATTTGGATTATGATGGCATTATAAGAAATAATTTATGTGTATATATTTTTAGTATATTTTAATTTCATCCGGGGATAAACTTAAATCCTGGCTCCGCCCTTGAGTTGGAGACTTAACTCTCGGCTGGTGGCCCGACGCCTAGGCAAGCTAGCTGTCGAGATGGGACATTCAACATTGGATGTGCAGTGCGGGGCCTCACGCAGGATGCGGCTACACCTGTGCGGCTGTGCGGCTCCAGCTGTCCGACGGGACGGTGATGTGAGACCTCCGCGCGGCGCCGGCTTGTGCGGTGTGTGGCACCGCGTGGCCGCATGTGCCCTGACAAAGGGGCGGGTTATGGGCTGCCTGTTTGTGGCCTAAGAAAAGGAGGAGTAATAAACTAACGGGTTTGGGGCGTGGTGAATTGCTAACGGGTTTGGGTTGGGCTGGACGGGCTGAAGTTGAACAAGATATAAAAAAAAATTGGTTGGGTGGGCTCCTTCAATAATAGCCTCATCAACCTTTCCTCCTACCTCCAACACCAAACATTACCCTAAAATATCTGGTCATCAAAGAAGAGAACTAGAAAAATCAAAGTTGACTAAAGCAGATTACTCTCTTTCCAGAACGGAAACATTTAGAAAGTTGATTACTTTAATTGCTTAGGATACAATTCAACTCTCCATCATGCCAACCAATTGAGCCAACACTTCTCATGGGTTTAAATCAATAAATGATATCCAAATATTGAAATAACACATTTAGGGTTAGCCACAATAGTGGAACCGGGTCACTAGTGACCAAATTCAAATATATAAAACATCCTTATGGTGGTAAACTTAGCCTCAACCCTATCTATCTTTGGTGAATTATGATGTATTAGCAGGCGATGCACTTTTCTAGTAATATTATTCTAGAAAGAACATCGTATAAGCTTTATAACTTAGAAGACTCTTCTACATTTCAAGAACGAATAAAATATATTTAGAAATATCTAGAAGGTGTATATAAAATGTTCTTTTTTAAACTCACTAGATTTTTAGTGAATATTGTAGATGATTATAAACACCCCAAGGGGTGACCAAAAGAAGGCATGTCATCAAGTCTTCAATACTACTACTATCTTTGTAGTAAGTTGGATACAAGTACTCCAAATTAAAGATTCTATTTCCTTTCAATCCGTCCCTCTATTCGACTTATAATTTCCATTCTTCTACGACTAGTAGTCTGTCACTAAAAATCCTTTATTCTATTTCCTTTAGGCAAGGTCTCAACTTGGCTTGACTCTGTTCACTCTACTAGGACTCAACTAGACTAAAGTTTTAACAAATATAATTTTTAAGAGAAACGGGCCTAAAGGACGACCTGAAACTAAAATTTCTATTTGCCAGTGTTAATATAATAGACTAGTTCGCGGTATTGGCTGATATTGGTACCGAAACCAGCAAAAGTGCCAAAATTACCAAAACCAACCACCAAAAACCTCCAAAACCATCCTGAAACTAACAATTAAGAAGGGTCCGATATCGATATTCTGACACAGCTAATAAAACTAGCCCATCCCACAGCCTAGTGGGGGCTTTCTCCTTTACATATAATGCAATTAGCTTGACTGAGCTCGAGTCAATCAATGTGTTAGTTGCTCTAGAGTCGAGTCTGGGCTTCTTGTGAGCCTAGTCTACTTCGAACGTAGACACAATTTTCATGCTCGAGATTCATCTCCACCTCGAGCTTAAAGCTAGCTCATTAATATCTTTAACCCATAAAAGAGCAGAGATTGAACATGCCAAGCTCGACCGACTCGATAAAATTCCTTACTTATCCGCTTCCTTTCCCTCTTTGCCATGGCGTCATGGCCAGCACGCTACCACCGAGAACAAAAGTTGTTATATACACTAAAAAAGAAATTTTTGACTTTCGTCACACTTATTAATATAAATTTGTAGTTACATTATATTAGACTTACATCCCACCTTCTATCATGGAAAATATTCGTTGTCACGAAAAAAAAATTTCGTGACAAAAAGTGAAATGTAAGTCTAATAACCACAAAAGTGGGATGGAAGTACATTCATATTAATAAATGGGTGGGATGAAAGTGAAAAACAATCCCATAAATCCATAAAGAATGCAGAAATTAAGAGAGAAAAGAGGGAAAAAATCTCTAATTTTCGAATAAATCCACCGAATTACTCCAATTCAAAGAGAAGAAGAAAAGAATAGGAAATTGTTAGTCCCAGGACGTAATTTTTCGATGGAAAACTAATATTGGTGTAGCACTTCGAGGAAGGTGCACAATAGAGATTCCGGAGGATTATGATAGACGAAATAAAGTTTTTTAGTCCCACATTGGAAAAGTATCATGAAGTGTATCTCAATATATACTTAGTGTGTTGTTGAAATATGAACATGGGGTGGTGACCCTAAGGAGGGAACCATGTGGATGATTTTACTAGGAAGTAAGGATAAGACTCCATGTTAAAGTATTAATGCTTTTTTCTCTTAAAATTTATTCCATTGGAGCTAAGCCCCATAGGGGCTTAGCGACTCTGACTCGGGCTCATGGGCTCATGAGGCATAATGTGGCATTTTGTTGGCACACTTTGTACTTAGCTTAAGTTGCACGAGCCTATTGTGCGGCCGTTCGCGCGACCTGATCACGTGGCCAGATGGTGCATACGGTGCGCGTTGTGCACAAGTATGCATGGGCGCAATTAGCGCAGGTCACACAAATGGCACGCGTTGTGCTCCAATTGGCGCAGTCGTGTCTGTGCATGATTTGAAAGATTACGTAACGTCCTGGAACAATTATTCCCACATCCCGAACGTTACGTAGACTGGGCAGTTACTGTAAGCACCTATATATGGTTCTCTCTTCTCTCTCTCTCTCAGAATACAGAGTTCATAATTTCCTTAAAATATTTTCGGAGTTAAGAGCAGAGAAGAGAGAAGCATAGGGAGCCCGCACCGTCCGAGGAGTCAGAAGTGCAGAGTTTTCCAAAGTTCTCCGTCGAACTTGCTGGTTCATGGAAGATGTTCGTGTGGGGGCGAATCAAGCTTTGAGCGCCGATGATCATTCACCCCAGCAGGCCATTTCATTATTCTGTTCATTTCTTCTTCCGTCCATCTACTCTCCACTTAGAACTCGTTCTGAACGAGTCCATTTCTGATCAAATCAGAAAGTTTCTTAGTGGATTTTGCTGCTGCTATTACGAATTCTTTTCTACCTTCTTCGAAGTATCACACTTGATTTCATCTATCAGAATTTTTCGGGATCTCTGTTGTGCACCTTCCTCGAAGTGCTGCACCAATATCAGTTTTTTATCGAACAATTATGCCCCGGGACTAACAATCTCAAAGCTTGATTTCACAAGATGGAAAACTTTCGTGCTTCACTCATCAATCCTAACTTCAACAAGTTAGAAAAATTTAATGGAGAGCGCTATCAAGTATGAAAGAGGAAGGTTAGCCTCAATCTTCAACTTGCGGAAGTTGATTACGTGCTAACTGAGGAAGAACCAACTGTTCCATAAACTGGGTCTGCAGTCGCCATTACTGCTGCTACTAAAAGTCAGACCAAATGGAGAAGGGAGAATAGCCTCTGTAGGCTTCTAATTCTTAATACTATGGAGGACTCCCTGGCGGAATCCTATTCTAAGAAGACTATTGCCAGAGAGAAATAAGAGTCTCTGGAGAAACTGTACGATGATGATATGAACATAAGCAAGATATTTATGGTTGAAAAATATCACAAGTGGCTCTTTGAAGGCGAAAAGACGATGCTGCCTCAGGTAAAGGAATTTCTGAAGCTGCGTCAAAAGTTGGAAGATGAGGGGATTGTAGTGCCCCGCTCCACGAAGGTACAAGATAGACAAAAAAATCGGATTGCTGGCTCTGCAATTGAAGACGAATGATCTGGGTGAGTGGACGAAGTTTCATTTGCTGATTCGCTTACGCCTAATAAGAATCTGAGTTTTTGATTGAATGCTATTGTTAATAACAAGATAGTAAATCATTGAGTATGCTTTAAGAGAATTCACATGTTGCCTTGCTAAGAAATGAATGTTGCCTTGATTAAGAGAACCTTGTCATGCTAATAACAAGACAGTATTCAGTATGTATGCTTATAAGAGATTTCACATGTTGCTATGCTACGAACGAGAAAAGAAATAATCTGCATGCTAAGAAGAAATTTTGTTGCCTGCTAATAAAAAATGATATAATACTTGTCATGCTTGATAAGATAAGAGAAGACAAATGAATTGAATTGAATGCTTGATCATATGCTTGTTGTTAAGTATGCTTGAGATTTGTAGACATGTATAGACGGACTTGTACATGTTGACACGAATAAAAGAAAGGCACGAAATGAACGTATCGTACATCTGCAAAGGCATGAAATGAACATGTCGTATATCTGAAAAGGCATGAAAAGAATATGTCGTACATTTGATCACAAATCTGTCTCATCTGATAGAACTGCTAGAGCATGCATTTGGTCTCGGACAACTCGTGCACGAGTAAAATTTGTCTCTCGGGTAGAATCTGGGGGCGCCTGGACCACTCGGCCTAGGAGAGATTAGGGCCTCCATGTGAAAATGGGAGTCGATATCTGAGTCCTTAGTGACGAGCTGAACCGGAGAGTCACAGCGGCTAATCATGAGATTTTTCATGGAACATCATATAGATAGGTGTTGGTTGGTGCAGAGCTGAATCGGAGAGTCACAGCTGCCAATTGAGTCTGCATGTGTCAAGAATGTTTTGCTAAGAGCTAACGATGTAGAGACGAACAAAGAATAATAATGTTGGTTATATTATGTTTATGCTAATCCTTGTCTTGTGCAGGGATGGACCGTCGGCTATGGTAAGAATCACTTAAAAGTGATACATATGTATTGCTTGAGTTTGATATATGATTTGCTTGCAAGGATTAATCTGTTACAAAGAAGTGCTATGTTCTCTTTAAAGAAAAGATATGATATCATGCTTATAATTATCTCTAAGAGATTGCTTGAACAATGAAATGATTATGCCCATAAAATACGCTGCGCACTGCACTTGAAATAAATAGTCATCGTGCTTGAATTAATTAGTCCCTTACATGTTCGAAATGAAATGAATTATGGCTTTTCAAAGATGTTTTAAAAGAATGTAAACTGACTCTGTATGCATGAAATGAACATAGGTAAAAAGTAACAAGATCACATCACAATAAATGTTTTCTCACTAAATGAATAGTGATCGTTTCAGACAAATGTAACTCTTTGTTCACAATCACCAGTATGCTGATATACTGACCCACCATCAGTCTGCATGCAGGTGCAATATGCATCGAGAAGGATAGTCCGAAGCGATAGTCCGAACCTCATCCTCAGGAGCTAGAAATCGAAAGAGATGCCAAGAAACGGACATCTGTTGCAAGAGTTGGTTTTGTATATAAAGGGATGTAATATATGGGAACGGGATCATTGTTATCTGTAAAATTCTGAGAAAATGTAATATTGTATCAGAGAGAATCGAGAACTTGTAATCTGTTCAAATAAAATCAATAAAAAAAATTGTTTCTTGTTACCATTGTGTTCAATGCATGTATTCTGAAATATGTCCGCCGCTGTTTTAATTATCTGCAATATATTCCGTTGCGTATTGTCAACCTTTTCTATCTTATCTTGTTACAGGTCTTGGCCTTGTGCAAACGCAACTTAGGCTTGCACGACATCACGCCTTAGCGAGGACGATCGATCTTAAAGAGTCCGAAGCGAGAACGAAAGGACTATGCGGGATTGGGGCATGACAAAATGGTATCAGAGCAACACGATCCTCTGACAAATTTTGATTCAATTGAATTCGAACATGTTCTTTTGATCAAAATTTCCTTGTCTGCTTGATATCATCAATGAGATGAACGTTCCATACAATAAGTCCATAAATATTTTTATGATGCCGGCATATGTTTTATCGATTTGATTGATTGAGATTGAAATGCTTTATTGAACACGAGTTTTGATATGATCTGAATTATGATTTCATGGATTGATGATGGCGAAGGATGAGGATTATCGCTGCTATGGATATCGTAAGTTTCTCCTTATGTTTCGAGGACGAAACTTCTTTTCGGTGGATAAATATATAGTGTCCTGCTCCGCGAAGGCACTAGATAGACAGAAAAGATCGGATTGCTGGCTCTGCAATAGAAGACGATTGATCTGGGTGAGTGGACGAAGTCTCATTTGCTGATTCGCTTACGCCTAATAAGAATCTGAGTTTTTGATTGAATGCTATTGTTAATAATAAGATAGTAAATCATTGAGTATGCTTTAAGAGAATTCACATGTTGCCTTGCTAAGAAATGAATGTTGCCTTGATTAAGAGAACCTTGTCATGCTAATAACAAGACGGTAATCAGTATGTATGCTTATAAGAGATTTTACATGTTGCTATGCTACGAACGAGAAAAGAAATAATCTGCATGCTAAGAAGAAGACTTGTTGCCTGCTAATAAAAAATGATATGATGCTTGTCATGCTTGATAAGATAAGAGAAGACAAATGAATTGAATTGAATGCTTGATCATATGCTTGTTTCTAAGTATGCTTGAGATTTGTAGACATGTATAGACGAACTTGTACAAGTTGACATGAATAAAAGAAAGGCACGAAATGAACGTATCGTGCATCTGCAAAGGCATGAAAAGAACATGTCGTACATCTGATCACAAATCTGTCTCATCTGATAGAACTGCTAGAGCATGCATATGGTCTCGGATAACTCGTACACGAGTAAAATTTATCTCTCGGGTGGAATCTGGGGGCGCCTGGACCACTCGGCCTAGGAGAGATTAGGACCTCCATGTGAAAATGGGAGTCGATATCTGAGTCCTTAGCGACGAGCTGAACCGGAGAGTTACAGTGGCTAATCATGGGATTTTCCAAGGACCATCATATAGATAGGTGTTGGTTGGTGCAGAGCTGAATCGAAGAGTCACAGCTGCCAATTGAGTCTACATGTGTCAAAAATATTTTGCTAAGAGCTAACGATGTAGAGACGAACAGGGAATAATAATGTTGGTTATATTATGTTTATGCTAATCCTTGTCTTGTGCAGGGATGGACCGTCGGCTATGATAAGAATCACTTAAAAGTGATACATATGTATTCCTTGAGTTTGCTATATGAATTGCTTGCAAGGATTAATCCGTTACAAAGAAGTGCTATGTTCTCTTTAAAGAAAAGATATGATATCATGCTTATAATTGTCTCTAAGAGATTGCTTGAACAAAGAAATGATTATGCCCATGAAACATGCTGCGTACTGCACTTGAGATGAATAGTCATCGTGCTTAAATTAATTAGTCCCATGTATGTTCGAAATGAAATGAATTGTGGCTTTTCAAAGATATTTTCAGAGAATGTAAACTGACTCTGTATGCATGAAATGAACATAGGTAAAAAAGTAGCAAGATCACATCACAAGAAACGTTTTTTCACTAAATGAACAGTGATCGTTTCAAACAAATATAGCTCTTTGTTCAAAATCACTAGTATGCTGATATACTGACCCATCATCAGTCTGCATGCAGGTGCAATATGCATCGAGAAGGTTAGTCCGAAGTGATAGCCCGAACCTCATCCTCAGGAGCCAGAAATCAGAAGAGATGTCAAGAGATGGACATCTGTTACAAGAGTTGGTTTTGTATATAAAGGGATGTAATGTATGGGAACAAGATCATTGTAATCTGTAAAATTCTGAGAGAATATAATATTGTATCAGAGAGAATCGAGAGCTTGTAATCTGTTCAAATGAAATCAATAAAGAGAATTATTTCTTGTTACCATTGTGTTCAATTCATGTATTCTGAAATATGTCTGTCGCTGCTTCAATTATCTGCAATATGTTCCGTTGCGTATTGTCAACCTTGTCTATCTTGTCTTGTTGCAGGTCTTGGCCTTGTGCAAGCGCAACTTAGGCTTGCACGACATCACGCCTTAGCGAGGACGATCGATCTTAAAGAGTCCGAAGCGAGGACGAAAGGACTCTGCGGGATCGGGGCGTGACAGGGATGCCCCTCAACGACAAGTTCGTTGTTGGAGGGATCGTCTCCAAATTTCCTGCTGGTTGGAGCAAGTTCTATGCAAACATGTATAAGAAAAAACTGGAGATCAGTCTGGAATATCTTCTACAAGAAATCTATGTTGAGGACCAGATGAGGGCTCAACTGAAGGTGGACGTTCTATCTAAACAGATGGCTAACGCCAATTTGCTCTACACCAAGGAATCCAAGGGAAAGCAGACGGCTTTCCACGGCAAGAAGAAGGACCCTAATAATCTGAAAGTGAAGGAGTCTTCTTTCAAGCAACAGAAGCCAAAGTCCTATTTGGCTTGCTTCAAATGTGGCAAGAAGGACCACTTCAAGAATGAATGCAAGTCCAAGCCCAAGCAATCAAAGCAAGGTGAGCCTAGTAAGGTTTCAATGATCACTGATTTTATTGCCATGATTTCTTAGATCACTACGGTGGGGGCTGACTCTGACTGGTAGGTAAACACTTGTGCCACCTGCCATGTCTGCTTAAGCAACGAATGGTTCACCACATACACACCAAGTTCTGAAGTTTTTATGGTGGAGAACCAGGCATAAGCTGAAGTGCAAGGGATCGGGATGCTGGTGTTGAAGCTGACTTCAGGGAAGTCTCTGACGCTTCAAGGTGTAAAGCATGTACCTGCTATCGCAAAGAATCTAATCTCAAGAGGCCTACTCTATAACGCAGGCCAAAAAATGGACATCAATGCTGGCCAGATGGTGATGTCCAAAAAGGAAACATACTTGGGGGCGTTTTATACCGAAGGAATGTTTAAAATTTAGCTTGTAAATCAGTCCAATGTCATTACGACAATCGCTCATTCTGATTATACTCTTGAGTTATGACATAATAGACTAGGACATGTTCGTTGTAAAAGAATAAACAGAATGTTTAGTTCAGGACTGTAAAACCCCTAAATTTCTACTATTTTATTTATTATTAAATTTGCATGGATTTAAAATTTTGTATTGTACGCCACGTAGTCGTATTATACGTCGCGCACGAAATTTTGTTTTTCAAAATTGCTCGACGAGTGCGAATATGTGCGAGCGGACATATTTTTGAAAATATTATTTTTCTATTTTTGAAGTTTTAAAATAATATACATAATAATTATTTTGTTATCGTTCCAATTATTTCCAAGTTTGTTATTTTGTTTATAAAGCCTTACATTTTCGCAATTATTAATAATAAATAATATTTTTATTTGTATGCTAGAAAAGCATAATTATAAGAACATTATTTGTGCATACATATATATTTGTAATTATTTATTGGTTTATTTTAAATATTAATGTAATTTTCGAAATTAATATTATTAGTATTTTTGGAAAGCATATTTTTTATTTATTGTGGAGATTTAAATATTGATTTGAAATTATGTATTTATTTAAATAGTTAGTATTGAAATTTGATTTATTCCATTGATTTTTAAACCAAGATTTTTAATTAGATTTAATTGGATTTGGATTTGATTGATCTAATTTGGATTTTAAAACTATTCTAATCCTATCCAATTGGGAATTCCCACATCCTATAAATAGGCAGGTACTCCTCCAATTCATTATTCATCCACAAAATTCCACAACCCAATGGTGCGTGCCTCGTGTCCGTGTTCCCCGTCCAAATTCTTATTCCATTCTATTTACAATTACATTTTCTTTTCCGTGTCGAACATACCCCGACACCAACAAAAATTCTAACCCTATCCCTATCCCTCTAACCCGTCCACCTTCACCCGCTGCCGACACACCCTGCCTCCTCCACGCTCACCCCCTTCTGTCCAATCCCGACCAGACCCGACCGTCCTCTCCGGTTCATCACCACCTCCCAAAACCGATCGCCCTGTCATCATGGAGAACCCCCGCAACCACCGCCCATGGCGGCCCACCACCGACCGAACCAATACCACAACCACCGTCACCATCTTCCTAACACCAGAACTCACCCCCACGGCTACACCGGCCGGCAAATACAACCACCATCACCACCAAAATCAAACGCCACACCAGAAAAGAGAAGCAAACAGAAACCCTAACCTTGGTTCTCTCCGGCGTCGGCTCACTCACCGTCGAGTTCGCCATTCTCTGCCGCCTCGATGCCGCGACTTGGTCGCCGTCGCTGCGTCGACTGGATTCCCCGACTCTGTCTCCTGTCGGGCTCGAACGTCGCGGTGCGTCACCCGTCTTTCCACGCCGTAGCGGCCTCCAGAACACCGCACATCGTCGGTGTGCTCCGCCACCACCGGCGGATCTGACGCCGCTCACTGACCCTCGCCGCCGGACCTGATTCTCCTCCGCCTGATCGACTGAACCCACGCCAGCCCTCGGTGCTCCGCCCCTACCTCTCTCCACCCCGATCCCGCTTCCCAGACGCCGGAGCCAAGGCCGAACTCCGATCCCCCGCTCCCAAACCCTCAGCGAGTGCCGCGCCCCTCCGCCGAGCGAGCGCCGACCCAAGCCTCCTCCGCCGTTCCCCTTTCCCTCCGCGGCCAGCGCTGAGATCTCGCGCCCGGTCCGCCGCCGTAGCCACCTGCTCCGCCCCGAGCCTCGCCGGAACCCCTCCTTCCTCTTCCTTCCTCCTCTGACTTCCCCTGCCGCCCCCATCCGCCGCACTCCGCCCTTCGCAGACTCCCATCCGCCGCTCGCCACCGCCCGTTCCCCTCTTTCTCTCTTCCTCACCCTCTCTCTTCCGCTCTCTCTCTCTAAACTCATCCCGAGACCTCCCCTCCTCTTCTTCTGATTTTTTTCGTTTCTGTGTTGAGAAGAACAGTAGTTTTTGTTAATTATTATTATTATTAATATTATTATTATTTCTTTTATTTTTTTGTTATATATTATTATTATTATTATTATTTCTTTCTCTCTCACTGTTCACCTCTCTAATCCCTTTTGTCCTTTCCCTTCGAATTGGTTGCTGTAGAGAACCACATTGTTTTTATTTATTTGTTTATTTAATTAATTAATTATTTATTTATTTATTAATACTATTGTTATTTATTAATGTTTATCTAATGTATATATGTAAATAGATATATTGTTATAATTAGTAATTTTGTTATTTAATAAATATACAATAATTTCCTGAAACACTTATCTTGTAATAAAATATATGTTATATGGGCTTGTCCTATATCTATTCTTTTCAAAATTTGATTTCGAAACATAAAATATATTATTTTATTATTTTATGATTTTTATATATATGACTTTTGTCCTACAAATTTATTTTGACTTAAAGTTTTTGCAAAGTAATTTTATGTTTTTAAATTATTTATCTAAAAACTATTTTAACTAGTATAATTATTTTCTTTCTAGACTGTTATAAATAATTCTCTAAAAAACCATATATATTATTCTTGATTTTTCTCCTTTCCACGACCAATCCCATTCTCCCTATACCCTAGCCAACTCCGTACCTTCATTATGTCCACCCTAACTAAATTAACCCTTCTGGACCCAATGACATGATCCGTACCACCATCCGAGGTCCCCTTGTACAGTTGTTACACCGAAATTGCAGTTCGTGCCACCGTGATATTTGCAGCACACCAGGCGTCCTACCAGGCAAGCTACCTTGCCATTTGCTGTTTATTTATTTTAGCTCACATTTTATGCATTATTTATTTTCTTTATGCAAAATAAACTGTGATACATGGCATAACTGTTAGAACTTACTGTTCATTTATTTTTCCTGCTATGTATTATTTTTCTCACATTAAACCTAGATTTAAGGGACCACCTTGTGTGTTGCATTCATTGGCATTGACACGTTGTAACACGAGGTTGTGTGTCGCATGTAGAACACGAAAGTGCGTGATTGGCTGGCCACCAGTACGTACAAGCCGTACGATAGGAATAACCGCTAATAGAAGTTGCATGCTAGTTTGACTTAGCGGTTATAGTGGTTTGTGTTGTAGATACAACACAGTAGGCATTGGGCGGGGAGGACAATTCCTTAGCGTATGGGCTTCGATGCACTTCCCTTGTGACCCGGACTCTCCGCTAGAGATACGGGGTTGATGACCCATGATTACTAACGGCCACTGACGATTTTGCGGAACGTCATGCTCTTACTGATGGGGCCTCTGGTGCCCAAGGGGGACTACGTCGATCCTATTCAGCCAGGGCCCATGCGTAGGAAGGATTATTCTTAACAACATTTCACTTAGAATGGATAGGCACCTTTATCCGTTAGGTACGAGTACTTTTGGTTTGGGTACTTGTATCTGACCGTGGCTTGGAACAATAACTTGTCATGGATTAGTTCGTCACATCTTGTCCTTGTTTGGTTGTAGGTGTGACTTACTACTTCGATGAGAAGGTATTGAACCTTGTTGGGGTTCGGATACCATATTGGATTCATAGCATGGAAAGATACGTTACCGTGAATTAGTTTACCATCTTCTGTCCTTGTTTGGTTGGGGGGATGGTACGCTCGTTCAGTAGGTGCGTATTGGACCATGTTATAATTTGATTTACTTATTTATTTGAGCAATATTTATTCAGTTTATATGGCATGCTATTATGTGTCTTGTTACGTCCCTCTGAGGACCTGGTTATCTCTCCAGGTGTGTGTTGTTGTCTTTCGCAGGTGCTTTAGCTCTAGCCGTGTTCATTGCTATTTCTCGAGGATGATTGCACTTGGATCGTCTTCGCTTCGCTCGCCACTCATTACATTTTCTATGTACTTTTTCATATTTTGTTGGTAGTAGATTTGTCTCCGCCCAACATATTGTATCGAGACAATTTATTATCTTTATATGATGTCTTTATTCATTTATTTTGTGTGGATGAGATTAGTTATGGATTCTACTGCATTTTACAGCTTATGTATTTATACGAGGCTTCCATATATTGGAGTATACTTCGTATGAATACAGCTGGCATGTCTACGTTCCTAGTCCTACGTATTTTGGGACTGGGGCGTTACATATTTTTGTGGTGGCCCATGCAGGTCAAGATAAATTGTTTGGTTACTTCACCGTACCAAACAAGCCTGCATATAGGATTAGAAGTCTAGGATCTCATCCACATACTTGACCACTTTCCTTGATTTTATCTACCGTATGACTCATCAATTGCATCTTGCTTGATTCCTTCCATCCCTATTCTTATCTTTCCTTCGTGCTTGCTAGAGATTGACCCTACTAGTTAGTTGTCCCAAAACACCATTAGTTTAATTCTTTAAGTTGGGTAGACTACCTTATGACCTAGCAACCCCTTTGACCTAGTGACCTATATTAGCAAGCTTATTTAGATCCTAGAATCTAGAGGACCTAACCCGTCTAGCCAACCAAGGACTTGGAGACTATAGGACAATTGTATGACTTAGAATCATTCTACCTTCTTTTAATCTAAATCTCTCGTGCCTATGTTTTTACCACTTTGACTAATGTTGCAACTATAATATAGTTTTGCAAACTCATCCATTTATCGAGTTTGTTCATGACTTATGCTATTGAGCGGCCGCTCACTAACATATTGTCTAATCAGAACCGGTGCATGATGGTCTGATCAACCGAGTGCACTTTGGTTCGCTTTTATCTATCGTTCTACGTGGATGGGGACATAGCTAAACTCGTCCTCTAGAGTCCCATTCGCGACTGCCTTGGCAACTCCTTTTGAAATTTTTTTCGGTCGTCCTTGAATCACGTATTCGTATTCGATAACGCCTCCTTCGAACTCTATATTGTTTCGCCTTCACCTATTTTAGGAGGACGAAGGCATTATACAAGAACCTTCTATCTACTATGACTATTCTCACTCGATATTGTTATATCTTTATCCTAAACTACTCGTCCTTCTCTCGGCCCTATCAAGACCCTCTAGTCGCTTAATTTAAGTGAATCTTTTTCATTCTCTTAATCGTGACCCTCAATTATTACCCATGACCATACCGTATTGTTTTTTTACGACCTAGATCGCGATTTCTTACGACATGATTTTGTGAAAACATTGTCATCGTTGGATCCCCATTGATACCCCCTTGTGTCCTCTCACCCCCTACTAATTCTTAATTTCGAGGACGAAATTCTTTTAAGTTGGGTATGATGTAAAACCCCTAAATTTCTACTATTTTTTTATTATTAAATTTGTATGGATTTAAAATTTTGTATTGTACGCCACGTAGTCGTATTATACGTCGCGCACGAAAATTTGTTTTTCGAAATTGCTCGACGAGTGCGAATATGTGCGAGCGTACATATTTTTGAAAATATTATTTTTCTATTTTTGAAGTTTTAAAATAATATACGTAATAATTATTTTGTTATCGTTCCAATTATTTCCAAGTTTGTTATTTTGTTTATAAAGCCTTACATTTTCGCAATTATTAATAATAAATAATATTTTTATTTGTATGCTAGAAAAGCATAATTATAAGAACATTATTTGTGCATACATATATATTTGTAATTATTTATTGGTTTATTTTAAATATTAATGTAATTTTCGAAATTAATATTATTAGTATTTTTGGAAAGCATATTTTTTATTTATTGTGGAGATTTAAATATTGATTTGAAATTATGTATTTATTTAAATAGTTAGTATTGAAATTTGATTTATTCCATTGATTTTTAAACCAAGAATTTTAATTAGATTTAATTGGATTTGGATTTGGATTTGATTGATCTAATTTGGATTTTAAAACTATTCTAATCCTATCCAATTGAAAATTCCCACATCCTATAAATAGGCAGGTACTCCTCCAATTCATTATTCATCCACAAAATTCCACAACCCAATGGTGCGTGCCTCGTGTCCGTGTTCCCCGTCCAAATTTTTATTCCATTCTATTTACAATTACATTATCTTTTCCGTATTGGACACACCCCGACACCAACAAAAATTCTAACCCTATCCCTATCCCTCTAACCCGTCCACCTTCACCCGCTGCCGACACACCCTGCCTCCTCCACGCTCACCCCCTTCTGTCCAATCCCGACCAGACCCGACCGTCCTCTCCGGTTCATCACCACCTCCCAAAACTGATCACCCTGTCATTATGGAGAACCCCCGCAACCACCGCCCGTGGCGGCCCGCCACCGACCGAACCAACACCACAACCACCGTCACCATCTTCCTAACACCAGAACTCACCCCCACGGCTACACCGGCCGAAAAATACAACCACCATCACCACCAAAATCAAACGCCACACCAGAAAAGAGAAGCAAACAGAAACCCTAACCTTGGTTCTCCCCGGCGTCGGCTCACTCACCGTCGAGTTTGCCGTTCTCTGCCGCCTCGATGCCGCGACTTGGTCGCCGTCGCTGCGTCGACTGGATCCCCCGACTCTGTCTCATGTCGGGCTCGAGCGCCGCGGTGCGTCACCCGTCTTCCCACGCCGCCGCGGCCTCCAGAACACCGCACATCGCCGGTGTGCTCCGCCACCACCGGCGGATCTGACGCCGCTCACTGACCCTCGCCGCCGGACCCGATTCTCCTCCGTCTGACCGACTGAACCCACGCCAGCCCTCGGTGCTCCGCCCCTACCTCTCTCCACCCCGATCCCGCTTCCCAGACGCCGGAGCCAAGGCCGAACTCCGATCCCCCGCTCCCAAACCCTCCGCGAGTGCCGCGCCCCTCCGCCGAGCGAGCGTCGACCCAAGCCTCCTCCGCCGTTCCCCTTTCCCTCCGCGGCCAGCCCTGAGATCTCGTGCCCTGTCCGCCGCCGTAGCCGCCTGCTCCGTCCCGAGCCTCGCCGGAACCCCTCCTTCCTCTTCCTTCCTCCTCCGACTTCCCCTGCCGCGCCCATCCGCCGCACTCCGCCCTTCAAAGACTCCCATCCGCCGCTCGCCACCGCCCGTTCCCCTCTTTCTCTCTTCCTCACCCTCTCTCTTCCGCTCTCTCTCTCTAAACCCATCCCGAGACCTCCCCTCCTCTTCTTCTGATTTTTTTCGTTTCTGTGTTGAGAAGAACAGTAGTTTTTGTTAATTATTATTATTATTATTATTATTATTATTATTTCTTTTATTTTTCTGTTATATATTATTATTATTATTATTATTATTATTATTATTTCTTTCTCTCTCACTGTTCACCTCTCTAATCCCTTTTGTCCTTTCCCTTCGAATTGGTTGCTGTGGAGAACCACATTGTTTTTATTTATTTAATTATTTAATTATTTAATTATTTATTAATACTATTGTTATTTATTAATGTTTATCTAATGTATATATGTAAATAGATATATTGTTATAATTAGTAATTTTGTTATTTAATAAATATACAATAATTTTCTGAAACACTTACCTTGTAATAAAATATATGTTATATGGGCTTGTCCTATATCTATTCTTTTTAAAATTTGATTTCGAAACATAAAATATATTATTTTATTATTTTATGATTTTTATATATATGACTTTTGCCCTACAAATTTATTTTGACTTAAAGTTTTTGCAAAGTAATTTTATGTTTTTAAATTATTTATCTAAAAACTATTTTAACTAGTATAATTATTTTCTTTCTCGAGTGTTATAAATAATTCTCTAAAAAAAACCATATATATATATTATTCTTGATTTTTCTCCTTTCCACGACCAATCCCATTCTCCCTATACCCTAGCCAACTCCGTACCTTCATTATGTCCACCCTAACTAAATTAACCCTTCTGGACCCAATGACACGATCCGTACCACCATCCGAGGTCCCCTTGTACAGTTGTTACACCAAAATTGCAGTTCGTGCCACCGTGATATTCGTAGCACACCAGGCGTCCTACCAGGCAAGACACCTTGCCATTTGCTGTTTATTTATTTTAGCTCATATTTTATACATTATTTATTTTTTTTATGCAAAATAAACTGTGATACATGGCATAACTGTTAGAACTTACTGTTCATTTATTTTTCCTGCTATATATTATTGTTCTCACATTAAACCTAGATTTAAGGGACCACCTTGTGTGTTGCATTCATTGGCCTTGATACGTTGTAACACGAGGTTGTGTGTCGCATGTAGAACACGGAAGTGCGTGATTGGCTGGCCACCAGTACGTACAAGCCGTGCGATAGGAATAACCGCTAATAGAAGTTGCATGCTAGTTTGACTTAGCGGTTATAGTGGTTTGTGTTGTGGATACAACACAGTAGGCATTGGGCGGGGAGGACAATTCATTAGCGTATGGGCTTCGATGCACTTCCCTTGTGACCCGGACTCTCCGCTGGAGATACGGGGTTGATGACCCATGATTACTAACGGCCACTGACGATTCTGCGGAACGTCATGCTCTTACTGATGGGGCCTCTGGTGCCCAAGGGGGACTACGCCGATCCTATTCAGCCAGGGCCCGTACGTAGGAAGGATTGTTCTTAACAACATTTCACTTAGAATGGATAGGCACCTTTATCCGTTAGGTACGAGTACTTTTGGTTTGGGTACTTGTATCTGACCGTGGCTTGGAACAATAACTTGTCGCGGATTAGTTCATCATATCTTATCCTTGTTTGGTTGTAGGTGTGACTTACTACTTCGATGAGAAGGTATTGAACCTTGTTGGGGTCCGGATACCATATTGGATTCATAGCATGGGAAGATACGTTACCGTGAATTAGTTTACCATCTCCTGTCCTTGTTTGGTTGGGGGGATGGTACGCTCGTTCAGTAGGTGCGTATTGGACCATGTTATAATTCGATTTACTTATTTATTTGAGCAATATTTATTCAGTTTATATGGCATGTTATTATGTGTCTTGTTACGTCCCTCTGAGGACCTGGTTATCTCCCCAGGTGTGTGCTATTGTCTTTCGCAGGTGCTTTAGCTCTAGCCATGTTCATTGTTATTTCTCGAGGATGATTGCACTTGGATCGTCTTCGCTTCGCTCGCCACTCATTACATTTTCTATGTACTTTTCCATATTTTGTTGGTAGTAGATTTGTCTCCGTCCAACATATTGTATCAAGATAATTCATTATCTTTATATGATGTCTTTATTCATTTATTTTGCGTGGATGAGATTAGTTATGGATTCTACTGTATTTTACAGCTTATGTATTTATATGAGGCTTCCATATATTGGAGTATACTTCGTATGAATACAGCTGGCATGTCTACGTTCCTAGTCCTACGTATTTTGGGACTGGGGCGTTACAAGGACTTATCTCCAAATATGGGATTAAGGTAGAGAAATATGAAGTATATGCTGAGACGAATATCACAAGGAAATCATTTCCTCGGGTTAATCGAAGCACAGATCTTCTGGAGTTGGTACACTCAGATATTTGTGCTACAAAAGCCGGGATAAAATATTTCATAACCTTCATTGATGACTTCTTAAAATACGTATTCGTCTACTTGCTCAAGGCTAAAGACGAAGCGTTCGAAAAGTTCAAAGAGTTCAGAGCCGAGGCTGACCGGCAAACTGGACAACAACTTAAGAGAATAAGAAGTGATCGAGGCAGAGAGTATCGGTCTCATGAATTTGCATCGTTCTACAAAGAACATAAAATTATCAACGAGACTACTGCTCCGTATTCTAATCAATCTAACGGAGTAGCAGAAAGGAAGAACAGAACATTGACAGAAATAATAAATTCAATGCTGTTGACTGCGAGTCTTCCAAAATACTACTGGGAAGAAGTTGCATTGACGGCCACTTTTATTCTGAGTAGAGTGCCACATGCAACTTCGGACGTTACTCCTCATGAACTCTAGTTCAAAGTCATACCTAACTTAAATGTCATTCAAGTGTGGGGGCGTCTGGCATATATGAAGCTTTCAGATCTGAAGATTCAGAAGCTCGGGACAAGGACTACGAAGATGATCTTCTTGGGTTATGCCGAGAAGAGTGATGCTCAGAGATTTCTTGATATTGAATCAAATAATATCATTGAATCTTGCGACACATAAAATTTTGAAGATAACTTTGCAAGACACAAAAATATTATTCTTGTAGATATTCTGGAGAACAATAAGGGTGCGCAGAAAACTGAAGTTTCCAATGAGAATGTTGTCCAAGAAGAAGTTGTTGTCGAAACAACTTTTGAACCAAAACTCGCTGAGCCGTCAACTAAGCGAGTGAGGAGGCCGAAGGACTTAGGAAATGACTTTGTCACCTATCATGTGGAAGCAGATCTGCTTACGTATGATGAGAGACGATGAAGATCAGATACACTGTTTTCTGAAAGGAGGCGATAGACAATAAAATTGATTCAATCACCTCAAATAACACTTGGGTGTTGGTTGATCTTCCTGAATGAGTGAAACCTATCGAATGCAAATGGATCTTCAAAAAGAAGATGAAAGCAGATAGAGCTATTGACAAGTTCAAGTCTATGCTTGTAGCCAAGGGGTTTTCTCAGAAGCAGGGGATTGACTACTACGACACGTATACTCCAGTAGCCCGGATGACCACCATCAGAATGTTAATTGCTCTTGTAGCAATACATAAGTTGGTGATACATCAGATGGATGTAAAAATAGCTTTCCTGAATGACGAGCTGACTGAAGAGATTTGCATGTGTCACTACTACATTTCAAAAATAGGGATATTTTTGTCAATTTGTATTATTTATAATACTTGAATATTTATCAAGTCATTTATATAGAAGGTTTCATTCATTGTTAGTTTAACCCATAAATTGAACCTTAACTTGTAAACCCTCTGAGACTAGACATGACCACTTGAGCCCACAACCAAGGATAAACACAATTAGCTTCATTTAAGTAATGATAGACTTAGTTTAGACTAAAATTAATCCCATACTTAGATCACATTTAACCCTTAAGTTAGGAGATTGTTCATGATGACTTGGGAGGGCCAAATCGATATTTTAAAGGGGATTTTAGAGCTCCCATGTTGGCTAATAATAAAGAGCCATGAAACCCTTTTCTTCTTCATTTGGAAGCCTCCATAAACCCTAGAAGAGACCTACTTCAAGCCCCCTTCAATTCCATTCAATCCTTCCACCAAAACTCTCCAAATTTTTTTTCCAAAACCTTCATTCTTCAAGGCTAGGAGCTAGGAGATCAAGGGAGCTCATGGGGAGGTGTCCAAGGAGGAGGAAATTGTGTCCAACTTGATACAAGAGCATCCCTAAGAGTTTTCATTAGGAAATCAACCACCCAATAGGTAAACCCTTGTATTTTTATAGTTTTAGATCCTTCTTCATGCATGACACCTTGTAGGAACACCCGCATTGGTTAGGGATACCCTTGGGGAGGTGAGCAAGGCTCTAACCCTTATTTTTGTGCATTTTATTTGGAGATTTTGAGCCATCCATGGAGAAATCCGAGGAGAGCCCCCAAGTGTTTGGTGAAATGCCCCATAGGCTAGTTTGTGCTTTGTTTTCAGTTTTGCTGTTTGATTTGGATAGGTTATTCTTGTTTAGACTCTCTAATGGTTTTCTTAATGATTATCTATATAAATATATATATATATATTTATGACCCACATGTTATATATATGTAACTACAAGTATATATATACAAATGTGTACTATTGTGAAATTGCTCTGTGGTTGTATCTCAGAATTGGGAATATAACATAGATATATATTGTATGTTATGTATTTGTGAGTGTGTGTTGTGCAATGTGAGAGAGGGGCTCGAGCAAAACAGCAGTAGGATTGGGTCGGGCTAGACAGGGAGATGGGTCTTTGGTTTGGCCATTGTTCACTGTACAACAGCAGAGGATTGGACTGCTGTACTAGGTAACAGTGTACAGAGAATGGGGTTAGGTTATTTTGGCCTTGGCCAATGTTTTGCAGAGTAGCTGCAGAGTGTTGGCTTTGAGTGGCTCGAGTTGGCTTGGCCATTTGGTCATTTAGCCATTAGCTTCAGGTTCAGAGATTTGGGGTCGGGACATGCAGTAGGCAGTGGCTAAGCCACTGCTGGCCAGTGGGCATGTGGCAGCAAGGGTACACTTGCTTGCTTGCCTTAGCAAATGGTGACTTTGGGAGTTAGAGTTTTGTGTTGAGTGTTTGAATGAAGAGTATCAGAGATATTTGAGTGTATCAG
Organism: Iris pallida; assembly: GCA_029216955.1. Taxonomy (NCBI): domain Eukaryota; kingdom Viridiplantae; phylum Streptophyta; class Magnoliopsida; order Asparagales; family Iridaceae; genus Iris; species Iris pallida. The sequence continues at coordinate 4,436,916 of JANAVB010004798.1, forward strand.
TTGTTAGAGAGTAAATGTAGTATCTTGCTTTTGTTAGTGTGTGAGGTTAGTATCCTAAGTTGTATCAGTGGTGTTCATATGGGGGTATGTGTCAGTGGAGGCCAGGGTTAGCCACTGTATAGTGGCAAATGGTTAGAGGTTTTAGAGTATCTCAATTTGGGAAGGTATCATAGAGTGTGTGGGTACCTCATTGAGAGTATCCTATTTTGGTATGTGGTTCAGATTTGTGTTTGTGCGAGTGTCCAGTAGGAGCACGTGTCACGACCCGCACCCTGATTAGGGGCACGAGAACGTGGATACGTCCAGTCTACGCCGCAGTGTCGGTGGTAGAACACTGTATAGATCATCTATAACATCTAACAACAAGATATATAAACATGTCATCTCCGCACAGAGGTATAATATAACATCTCAACTCTATATTTCAATCACAAGTCTAGGGAAGATAGAGCACGATATGAAATCAGATAAAAGAAAGAAATTGAAATATAAATAGAGTTATCGCACCACACAAAGTAGATGTTCAACACAAATAAATACAAGTCCTGAATATAACTAAGTCTCAACTAACAATCGGAACAATCCGATACAAACTGAAAACTAAAAATACTAGACTAGACTAGGCACCCTCTACTGAGCTAGATGCTCCTCGGGCTCCTGAATGCCACCCTCAGGTGCCCCATAGAAAGTAGGGCAGTCACCATCATCATCTGTAATATTTTTAACAGGTCCAGTCAGGACAGGAGCGAGCACAATATATCTCACGCAGTTCATATCATGTTGGGAAATATAAAGCATGCAAAGAGTAAGATACATGGACTGTAAAGAAATATATATAAAAACGAGAGAGATTTGATAACTGGAAATATCTATATACATGATAAGTAAGAACTGTAAGTAACCTGTGATTTAGAGCATGAGATGGTTATATAAACGGTTTAGGACATATACAAGATTTCACAAGATTGTTCAAGATTTCACAAGATTTCACAAGATTGTACAAGATGGGATTTTGATCACATAACCATTTCCTACTCACCCACCCCAATCAATACACAAGGATCTAGTCAAGTTACGTTACCTTGTACAAGAGATTTTTATCATGTTTAATCACGTGATCATGAGAGTACAAGAGTGCACAAGAGTATACATGAAAGCGGTGTACATAAAATACAAGATGTTCGTGAAAAGCACATGACAACTATATCTGATGCACATCGAGGGAGATAACATCGCATGACAAGATCCATATAGTACCAATCTGTGATAATAACGTGACAACATCATGTAAAGTAATATAGAGCAAGAATATAAATCCTAACAAGTATGAAATGATCAGAGAATGTACTCGCCTGTCACCCTGAATGACTTATATGAATGGATGTCCGAACTAGTGTCACAGAGTCCTATTTAGAGCAACACAAGTCATGATATATACAAGGGGTTATAAATGAAGTATACAATGCATCTACATGATTTCTAGGTCAATCTAGGTCAAAGTCAACTCTTGGTCAACTCTGGGTCAAACCAAGTCAACAACTAGTCAAACTAGGTCAACAACAAGGCTATCTTGGGTCAACTAAGTCAATTGGTCACTATTGACTCAATGTCGACTTTTGGTCAACTCTAGTCAACTATATAGTCAACTAGGACTACTAGTCCAAGCTAGTCCACTTTAGTCTAGGTTTAGTCAAATCTAGGTCTAAACCCATATCTAGCCTATGCATATGTATATCAAGTATACCATGTCTACATATAATCTACACTAGCTAGTTATGGGGCATATAGCCTAAACAAAAGTATACACTATATAGGCCTATATTATAGAGGCTAATATATACATAGCCTCTACTATATAGACTAACCTATATATATATATATATATATATATAATCATCAATATATATATAGATACATACTAGCATACATTACTACATACATGCTTCACATATGCATACATTGCATACATAAATTCAGTTTTATACTACATGTAATCTAAACTCTCAAGTTCCCTCCCCTAAACTCTAACATACAATACACAAATATGATATCCTCACACACAAGCTCATACTCACACTCTACTTAAACTCAACTCACATAATAGATAACAAGGGGCTGCCTAGTGCAGCCCCTACTGCTGTTGTCAAGTCACCCTTGCCCTCAACTGAAATGCAAGGCTCATGCCAAGGCAAGCCATAGTCCCTCATATTCTCTCAACTGGGCAGTACCCCTCCCTCATAGGACTTAAACCAAACATAGCTAACTGATACTCAATGGTCGAGCCATCCTTCCTAGGCTGCTACCACTTGTCCTATTCTAACATCCTTTACTGATACAACAATTTCTAACTAACACTAATATTCTAACAAAACCAACTGATACTCAATGGTACTAACTGATATCACTAAATTCCTAACCAAACATTCCTATAGACGCTAACTGATATTCATCTAACACTCACACAACCTCTCAACTGAGCACCCCTCATCTCTCGCTATTATACCAAAAACCTAAACAACCCTCACAATCATCCTCCAACCTGAAACAATTTTTTCAGAAAAAACTATTCATTTGAAGAACTCAAACATCTCAACAATCCAAAACTCAGGACATCACAAAACCAATCTCTCATATAAACCCAACAATCTTTCATAAATCGAAACCTAACCATACTACATATATACAGCAAGGTAATGAACGTGTTAGACATATGAATTAACATGTTAAACTGAACTAATCATTTTTAAAAAAAACTCAGAAATAAACTCTGATACTGAGCCATTTCAGAAAGAGGGGTAAACGAGATTTAGATATCGAATTCAAATTAAACTAGCAATTTAATGGTTGGAAATAGAAGTGCAACATGTGTACGTGTCCAACATGTCAGTTCGTGTCCAAAACAGTATGACACGACGTGTCCACACTCCACGAACACCTTCCAGGCACGCACAGACACACGCTGTACAGCGCAGCATCGTGCAGCGAGGACATGGTGTCGTACACGCAACATAAAACACATGACACTTCGTGCTTGTGTCCATGTGTTCGCCATTTATAGGGCTACACATTGGACACAATACGAGGTGTCCAAGTAAGTCGTGTCAGGTGTACGAGACACGTATCAGAACGTGTATTACAGCGTGTGCAGTGCAGTGTAAATCCGATGCACGCATGTTTTCGTATCCGACACGACACGACGTATCCTGAAACTCGAGGGGGGGGTCTGTCAGTGATGGCCCCCACCTCTGTGCCAAGTGGCACGTATCCACGAAAATTTAGGGTCGGGTAGCATGGCATGTGCATGGGGTCTGTGCGCATGCGTGCGTGTTCAATTTTGACACGAAAATGACACAATCTTCGACTCAGTCGAATAGATTTGGGATCTACACACCAAGGGCTACACAAACATGTATTTAGTTTTGAAAATTACCAAAATTTATTCCTATGTGGCATTTCATCGAACACTCATTTAAATACACCGATACGTGTCCGATACGGACACGAAATGGACACGATTTTCTACCAAACTTGGGCTACACCTAGGGGAACCCTAAATGAAGGCATCTATGGGAAGAAATCAGGAATTTATTAGAGTTTGTAGGGTTTTACCTATTGAGTGTTCAAACTCAAAGTAAAGAGCCTCGACTTGACGTCTTCCTCGATTTGCTACGGTTCAAACGTCCTTCAACCTCGCTAGCAAGCACCCATAAGTCTTCTCTAATGTTGGGGATGATGATGCAATTGATTTGACTCAATTTGGGCTCAATTTGGATTAATTGGGAGAAGTTTAGGAAAAAACAAAGTAGGGTTCTTCTATTTTTTTTTAAAGAGGCAAATGCTTCTAAGTGTGACACTTATAGGAGGGAGGGGGGCTTGTATGGCTATTGAAAAGATTAGCGTTAGGATTTTAGATGAGTGGTTGAGGTTATTCCACCCAATTTCAAGCCTTCCTATTGGTTCAAGGCTTCTTTTTACAAATATCTCAAAGGAAAAATATCCTACCTAGGAATATCTAGATATTACTAACCTTGGTACTTAGTAGGAATGTTCTAACCATGATTCTAACATCAAGACTAATCTAGGTTAGGTTAAACTTCTAGGTTAAGGCTTAACTAAAAGATTAGCATAATATTTAATTAATCAAAATTACAATTTCACAAAATTATCAAAATGACCAAAATACCCTTAGGCTAAAAAATTGTAATTAGTCATCCTAATCACATGACTAGGCTCCCTTGGTCATGGTTAGTCTCTAGGCTTAGCCAAACTCTAGGGTTACACTAGTCAATCATCAAAATCATAAGTCGTGGTTTTAAATAGTTTTAAATTAATTAAAAATCACCAAAAAGCATAACATGGTTTAAATATCATTATTAAATGATCAAAATTACGAAATTTCAAAATTATCCTCATTTTTAGAAATTGAGTGCTACAAGTCTACCCTCCTAAGAAAAATTTCCTCCTCAAAATTAAGATGGTCGTACTCCTTCTAGGTCAAACACCCCCAACAATCACAGTCTCAACACACAGTCCGATAATCATATGCGTCTGTCCAAAATCATGATACTCGGAATCTTCGTCATGCTAGTGAGAAAGGCTACGATATTCACAGAGTCCTTGACTAAGGTACATACCTCTAGAATCATGCTATTTAAAATTTTCGCATTGCCGCATACTTGGCCGCGAAAACCTTAAATTCCCACACCCGAAAAATATATCCAAAATCAGACTGTATGTCCTCACCATGCTTGCTAATGTGACTGTAGAAGATTTTAGATTCCATAACTAAGTCGACCTAGCCCATACGATTCATCTTGGTAGAATATTTCAAATTAACCTTGATTACCAAGAATCAAATTCATCAACAAACAAGGAAGATAAACATAAGCTGTTGGAATCGAATTTCGAGATATTCATAATGAGATTCTCAAGGGTCATCCAAGGAATCTCTCAAGTAGTCCTAACAGTGATTGAGTAACTCTCTATACTGCCTAATCCTATATCCTAACAGCAGGCTCGTAGCAGCACCCTAAGTCGAGCACCACTACGAAATCGCATTAGTTGCGACTCTGACATGCATGGGCCACCACAAAAACGTGTCACGACCCGGAACCAAATTAGAGGCACAAAAATGTGGGTACGTCCAGCCTACGCCGCAGTGTCGACGGTGTAGAAGCATAAAAAAGAATAGTAAATCATATGCGGCCCAGATTCAGCATGCGGCTCAAAAGCTTGAAGAGCTTTATGCAGCTCGGAAAGTCCCAGAGAGCAGCATGCGGCTCAGGAATCTTATGCGGCTCAGGAAGTGCCACATGGCCTCATGCGGCTCGAAGAAGGCCAAATACAGCTGGCCATAATGACTACAGCAGGCCATTAAAAGCTCTGACATAAAGTGGCAGTTCTGACGGCTCTGACATAATGAAGAGACGCGTCATGCTCATCAAAAGACGAGAAAATCTCTGAGATAGCCGGCTCAGTTCACAAATTCCAAGGAGGATTAATTACGCGGACAGCCTAGGCCACCCTTATGCGGTTCAGTTGGGGGCCACCCTTATGCGGCTCACCACCCTTATGCGGTTCAGTTGGGGGCCACCCTTATGCGGCTCGCCACCCTTATACGGTTCATTTGGGGGCCACCCTTATGCGGCTCGCCACCCTTATGCGGTTCAGTTGGCTCGCCACCCTTATGCGGCTCAGTTGGAGGCCATCCTTATGCGGCTCGGTTGTAAGGCCATCCTCATGCGGCTCGGTTGTAGGGCCACCCTCATGCGGCTCGGTTGTGAGGCTATCCTCATGCGGCTCGGTTGTGAGGTTATCCTCATGCGGCTCAGTTGTGAGGCCTTCCTCATGCGGCTCGGTTGTGAGGCCACCCTCATGCGGCTCAATTAGCAGACCACCCTCATGCGGCTCAATTAGCAAACCACACTCATGCGGCTCTGCCAGGACGCCCCGTTCATGTGGCTCATAGCATAAATGACAGTTGGGACACGTAGCAGAAGATTGACTAAGATTTATCCACTCGGATTTAGAAACCAACAAATCATAACAATGCAGAATTATTACAATCATCATAACTGCCCAGATCGATTTCCAACAAACAATGCAGATTTGTTACAATCAACATTAACTGCCCAGATTGATTTCCAACAAACAATACAGATTTGTTGCAATCAACATAAACAGCCCAGATTGATTTTCAGCAAACAAAGATCAAGGCTAATCTTAACCAATCCCCAACCGCCCGCTTTTCAAGGAGCAATTTCTGCACACCCTACTTATCACAAAGCCCTATAAATAGCAGGGGATTATTCCTTTACAACACACAGAGTTATACGCACAGAGCCCGAGCAGAGAGGCTAGCAACCCCCGTACACCCAAAGAGCATTTCTTCGCCAGAGCAGAAGCTACGTCCGATCGTCCAAGGAGTAAGGCAGAGTTGATAGCACTCTCCCGAGCCTCTACCGTCGCCCCCCAGAAAAACTAAACAATTGTACTTAGATTGCTTTTCCTAGATTTTGTTCCTAGGCTCTCTTTGTATGAGCGAGTTTGTATTATGAATCAAAGTCCAGTCCTCCCATAAAACTGTTCCGTTCTTTCGATAATCAATGACAAACTGGCGGTAGAACGCTGTATAGATCATCTATAATATCTAACATCTAACAACAAGATATATAAACCTGTCATCTCCGTACGGAGATATAATATAACATCTCAATTCTATATCTCAATCACAAGTCTAGGGAAGATAGAGCACGATATGGAATCAAATAAAAGGAAGAAACTGAAATATAAATAGAGTTATCGCACCACACAAAGTAGATGTTCAACACAAATAAATACAAGTCCTGAATATAACTAAGTCTCCACTAACAATTGAAATAATCCGATACAAACTGAAAAATAAAAATACTAGACTAGACTAGGCACCCTCTACTGAGCTAGATGCTCCTCGGGCTCCTGAATGCCACCCTCAGGTGTCCCATAGAAAGTAGGGCAGTCACCATCATCATCTGTAATATTTTTAATAGGTCAAGTCATGACAGGAGCGAGCACAATACATCTCACGCAGTTCATATCATATTGGGAAATATAAAGCATGCAAAGAGTAAGATACATAGACTGTAAAGAAATATATATATAAACGAGAGAGATTTGATAACTGGAAATATCTATATACATGACAAGTAAGAACTGTAAGTAACCTGTGATTTAGAGCATGAGATGGTTATATAAACGATTTAGGACATATACAAGATTTCACAAAATTGTACAAGATTTCACAAGATGGGATTTTGATCACATAACCATTTCGTACTCACCCTCCCCATTCAATACACAAGGATCCAGTCAAGTTACGTTACCTTGTACAAGAGATTTTTATCATGTTTGCTCACGTGATCATGAGAGTACAAGATTGCACAAGAGTATACATGAAAGCGGTGTACATGAAATACAAAATATTCGTGAAAAGCACATGACAACTGTATCTGATGCACCCCGAGGGAGATAACATCGCATGACAAGATCCATATAGAACAAATCCGTGATAATAACGTGACAGAAAGGTCTCATTCCACCCTATATATAGACCCCTCTTGCCTCCTTTGAAAAGGGCACCAAATAAATAAAAAAAGGGAGCCCGTTATCCAGGGAGCCCGTTCGAGCCACAAAAAGTTGCAGCAGTTCTTCTCTCCGTCTGGGTTGGCTGCAAGTTCTTCACTCGCTGTCATGGCGAGGATAATTTGGATTCTGAGTACTATGCGCCCCACGGGCTGGTACGAAGAAGTCCAAGGCGGCACGGGCCATGCGCCTCAAACGTGTTATGCCAACGGCAAACCAGAAGCATGCGCTCGCAATCATACGCGCTGCTGATGGTAAGCTGTATAAGGTCGACTCGGGTGCTTCTGCGCCAGAAACGAGCCGACCTTCAAAGTCCTTGTCTCACTTGGGCACATCTACTGCGTTCGCAACCAAGTCTAGCAAGGCAAACCCTGTGGTCTTGAACTCCCGTGCCACCACTGGTTGTGCGTTCGAGGTTCGTTCAAGTCACTTTAAGTGCTGTACCCCTACTACTGATCTGAGCGCCTGTTTGGTGTTGGATCAAGGGGCGCATCACTCACTTAACCACCCCGGCGTTTGGCCTTGCCATGTGCCTGATGGGGGTGTAAAGGTGGCACTCTCACTTGATCACCCCGACGCTTGGCCTTGCCATGCGCCTGATGGGGGTATAAAGGTGGCACTCTCCTCCAGTGATTTGCGTAATGTGATCATTCATAAACGCCGATCAGGAGAGCCGAAAGACAAGCATAATGCGCCCCTCACAGGGCACACTTGTGCTACTGTCTCCATAACTACTGCTGTCGCAAGACAGTGGCTCCACCACCAAGGCAGTTTGTGTTCCAGCAGTTGCAACATGCGGTGCCTGTCTCCCAGCACATCACTCCGCCCCGTCAGAGTGAATCACTTCCTCGTCAATGCACAGGCGCATCTACCAGCCTGGGGATCTCATCTTCTGAAGGAGTTCACCGTCAAAGCTTCTTCGAACAAGGAGAACCATCATCCACAGTACAACGTCTTGCCAAGGAGGAGGATCAGTCGAATCCATCTTCGTCAAGAAGTCAAGGAAGAGACAACAAAACTCTCTCAAACTGTTGCTATTCATAGGCCAGGGCAAATCAAATCCATGCGCCAAGTGGCAACCTTCCCGAAGTCAGTACAATGAACTTGTATTTATGATGAATGAACTCGCCTCTTCGAATTCAGCTTAATGCTCCGAAGAACTCAACAGACGGGCCCATAAAGACGTGTCATGCAAAACAGATACGCCGGCCAGACCGCGCATCATACTGATGCGCCCATCAGCACCAAGCGCCATACGAGGATGTGCTCCCATGCGTCCCTACGTGCCCAGTGGAACGCCGATCGATGCGCCCACTCAACAGCCCATCACCTGTCAAAGAACATTAAATGCTGAAGTCTGACAGAGTTGGCAGCACGTCCCCCGAAGACTGCACAGTTGACAGCTTTTGCAGAAGACGAAGCGTCACCAACGTCCGCATCATTATTACTTACCTCCGACGGTTACAGCCACGTGGCCGTCCAACCATCTCGCATGCGTCTCCGCAGCCATGCGCCCAAAGCTCTGCATGCGCCTCAAAAGCCATGCGCCTCAGACTTTATCTCTGATCCCTAAAGACAGAAGTAAAGTCACTACTGAAGTTCTGTATGCGCCTCAAAAGCCGTGCGCCTCAGACTTTTCTCTGATCTCTAAAGACAGAAGTAAAGTCACTACTGAAGCCTCGCATGCGCCTCAAAAGCCATGCGCCCCGAATGGTTCGTGACTCCCAACTGTTACGAGCCAAAGTCTCCTCATGCCCCCAATCTCAGGCGCATCCTATCAGATCACTCTCCACCAAATCCGAGATCTCCGAGCCATGGGCCTACGACACGTGTCCTTTGACTCGATTTACCCAAGATCTCATCAACAGAATGATTCTTTCCCCTGCTACGTGCCAGCCCACAACAGTGGCATGAAGTATTCAACCCCTCAATCAGGGCGCATCATCCATACGCCTCCATCAGCAATCACCACGTGGCGTCCCCCCGCACAGGAGCATCCGACATGCGCGCATGAACAGCCAGCCTACAAGACTATAAATAGAGGGACCATTTCCTTCTTCCAGACACGAACACACATAGACAGACAGAGACATCGCACAACCAGAGAGACAGATACAGACATTCAACGTCTTCCTCCTCTCAGCAAGCTCCAGCACCCAGAGCAATCCAAACCTTCAGAGAACCGATAACCGTCGTCAGATCGTCAATGGAGTCAAAGCATTACCAATCGCTCCATCGGTACAAGGGACCCAGATAAACAAAAGTGTACTCCTAGGACTACGTCTAAGTCCTATATTGTAACACTGTTCTGTTTGTATTGAAATTTGCAATCAAAAGATTTTAATGGCAAACAGCATCATGTAAAGTAATCTAGAGCAAGAATATAAATCCTAACAAGTATAAAATGATCAGAGAATGTACTCGCCTGCCATCCTGAAAGACTGATATGAATGGATGTCTGAACTGGTGTCACAGAGTCCTATTTAGAGCAACACAAGTCATGATGTATACAAGGGGGTTATAAATGAAGTGTACAATATATCTACATGATTTCTAGGTCAATCTAGGTCAAAGTCAACTCTTGGTCAACTCTATGTCAAACCAAGTCAACAACTAGTCAAACTAGGTCAACAACAAGGCTATCTTGGGTCAACTAAGTCAATTGGTCACTATTGACTCAATGTTGACTTTTGGTCAACTCTAGTCAACTATATAGTCAACTAGGACTACTAGTCCAAGCTAGTCCACTTTAGTCTAGGTTTAGTCAAATCTAGGTCTAAACCCATATCTAGCCTATGCATATGTATATCAAGTATACCATGTCTACATATAATCTACACTAGCTAGTTATGGGGCATATAGCCTAAACAAAAGTATACACTATATAGGCCTATATTATAGAGGCTAATATATACATAGCCTCTACTATATAGCCTAACCTAAATATATAATCATCAATATATATATATAGATACATACTAGCATACATTACTACATACATGCTTCACATATGCATATATTGCATACATAAATTCAGTTTTATACTACATGTAATCTAAACTCTCAAGTTCCCTCCCCTAAACAATAACATACAATACACATATATGATATCCTTACACACAAGCTCATACTCACACTCTACTTAAACTCAACTCACATAATAGAGAACAAGGGGCTGCCTAGTGCAGCCCCTACTGCTGCTGTCAAGTCACCCTTGCCCTCAACTGAAATGCAAGGCTCATGCCAAGGCAAGCCATAGTCCCTCACATTCTCTCAACTGGGCAGTACCCCTCCCTCATAGGACTTAAACCAAACATAGCTAACTGATACTCAATGGTCGAGCCATCCTTCCTAGGTTGCTACCACTTGTCCTATTCTAACATCCTTCACTGATACAACAATTTCTAACTAACACTAATATTCTAACAAAACCAACTGATACTCAATGGTACTAACTGATATCACTAAATTCCTAACCAAACATTCCTATAGATGCTAACTGATATTCATCTAACACTCACACAACCTCTCAACTGAGCACCCCTCCTCTCTCACTATTATACCAAATACCTAAACAACCCTCACAATCATCCTCCAACCTGAAACAATTTTTCAGGAAAAAAACTATTCATTTGAAGAACTCAAACATCTCAACAATCCAAAACTCATGACATCACAAAACCAATCTCTCATATAAACCCAACAATCTCTCATAAATCGAAACCTAACCATACTACATATATACAGCAAGGTAATGAACATGTTAGACATATGAATTAACATGTTAAACTGAACTAATCATTTAAAAAAAAACTCAGAAATAAACTCTGATACTGAGCCGTTTCAGAAAGAGGGGTAAGTGAGATTTAGATATCGAATTCAAATTAAACTAGCAATTTAATGGTTGGAAATAGAAGTGTAACATGTGTACGTGTCCAACATGTCAGTTCGTGTCCAAATCAGCATGACACGACGTGTCCACACTCCACGAACACCTTCCAGGCACGCACAGACACACGCTGTATAGCGCAGCGTTGTGCAGCGAGTACATGGTGTCGAACACGCAACATAAGACACATGACACTTCGTGCTTGTGTCCATGTGTTCGCCATTTATAGGGCTTCACATTGGACACAATACGAGGTGTCCAAGTGAGTCGTGTCAGGTGTACGAGACACGTATCAGAACGTGTCTCACAGCGTGTGCAGTACAATGTAAATCCGATGCACGAATATTTTCGTATCCGACACGACACGACGTATCCTGAAACTCGAGGGGGGGTCTGTCAGTGATGGCCCCCACCTTTGTGCCAAGTGACACGTGTCCACGTGTCCTACACAGAGAGAATTTAGGGTCGGGTAGCAGGGCATGTGCATGGGGTCTGTGCACGTGCGTGTGTGTCCAATTTCGACACAAAATGACACAATCTTCGACTCAGTCGAATAGATTTGGGATCTACACACCAAGGGCTACACAAACATGTATTTAGTTTTGAAAATTACCAAAATCTATTCCTATGTGGCATTTCATCGAACACTCATTTAAATACACCGATACGTGTCTGATACGGACACGATTTCCTACCAAACTTAGGCTACACCTAGGGGAACCCTAAATGAATGCATCTATGGAAAGAAATCAGGAATTTATTAGGGTTTGTAGGATTTTACCTATTGAGTGTTCAAACTCAAAGTAAAGAGCCTCGACTTGACGTCTTCCTCGATTTTCTACGGTTCAAATGTCCTCCAACCTCGCTAGCAAGCACCCACAAGTCTTCTCTAATATTGGGGATGATGATGCAATTGATTTGACTCAATTTGGGCTCAATTTGGATTAATTGGGAGAAGTTTAGGGAAGAACAAAGTAGGGTTCTTCTAGTTTTTTTTAAAAGAGGCAAATGCTTCTAAGTGTGACACTTATAGGAGGGGGGGCTTGTATGGCTATTGAAAAGATTAGGGTTAGGGTTTTAGATGAGTGGTTGAGGTTCTTCCACCCAATTTCAAGCCTTCCTATTGGTTCAAGGCTTTTTTTTTACAAATATCTCAAAGGGAAAATATCCTACCTAGGAATATCTAGATATTACTAACCTTGGCACTTAGTAGGAATGTTCTAACCATGATTCTAACCTCAAGACTAATCTAGGTTAGGTTAAACTTCTAGGTTAAGGCTTAACTAAAAGATTAGCATAATATTTAATTAATCAAAATTATAATTTCACAAAATTGTCAAAATGATCAAAATACCCTTAGGCTAAAAAGTTGTAATTAGTTATCCTAATCACATGACTAGGCTCCCTTGGTCATGGTTAGTCTCTAGGCTTAGCCAAACTCTAGGGTTACACTAGTCAATCATCAAAATCACGAGTCATAGTTTTAAATAGTTTTAAATTAATTAAAAATTACCAAAAATCATAATATAGTTTAAATATCATTATTAAATGATCAAAATTATAAAATTTTAAAATGACCCTCATTTTTAGAAACTGGGTGCTACAGCTTGGCTTGGCCATATTGTAGTAGCAGTGGTGTTAGGGGCTTGCTTGTGGCAAGGCAGCAATGAGTGAGGGCTTGGGTGTGGCTCGAGTGTGGCAGCTAAGCCATCTTGGCATTGATCATGGGCACATATGAGATTAGGTGAAATATTGTGCTTGGCATTCGTGTGTGTGTAGGTGGCTAGAGCTTTAGAGTTACTTGTTAGTTGGTTCATAATTTGGTACTGGTATCCAAATGTGAGCATGGGAGGGGTCGGGTTTTGAGTGCATAAGTATCAGATAATGTAGCTCCCCTTTTCGAAATTTTTTGAAATATTTATTTATTTATTTATTTGATTTAAATGGTGATTTTTAAATTTGTTTTTATACATAATTATTTAGTTAATTATTACGGTTGATGACGTTAGCCATGGTTGAGTTTTGAAGTATCAGGTGATTAGAAATTATGGCACGGATAGTGCAATGGCGTGCTTTGACTAGTGTATTAGCCCTGGTAGGGAAGGCCGAGCCATAGGGACGTCCTAACTAGGAAAACCAGACCAAGTTACGACTTAACACTTACCGAAGATTTTATTTATTATTTAATTATATTATTGAGTTTTAGGGAACCCGGTTGTTCCGAACCTGTCCAGATTGGGCCCATGTCAAATCCAAGCCCATGTAGGCATGTAGTGGGACCAAATACGGCATTTTAGACATGTTTGGTAAATGCAAATATTCTTGTATATATTTTTAGGAATTGCAAATTATTTTCTAAACATTTGTTATAGGTAGATTATAGGTATTATTATTTTAAATAGTGTTTTATAAAATTTGTATGTTCTTCTGGAGCTAGATAAGTAGTGTGCATGTTATATCCATCAGAAACGAATTTTGGGCTATTTTAATTGTTATTAGGATTTTTATTATCATTAATATTATTTGTTGCTATTAAATGATAACGATTTATATTTATTAAATCATTTATTATATAAATGATATGTATATATATGTGTATATATATATTTCTATAAATAAGACACTATACTATGAAGTTATATTATTAGGATATTAATTGGTTGCTGTTAATATTTATTGTTGTTGCCATTATTGATCATACCTAGAATATTGTATTACTTATATTTAGATTTATGGTGTATATGCATATATCATTATATATAGATATATGTATATGTATAAATAAATAGATAAATTTATAATAGAGAATCTATATGTGGATATGTATATATATATGGTTATATATATTTACATGTATGGTTTTATTTAGAAACCTAATAAAATAAAACCCCCAAGCCAAAAGCCAAGCAAAGCAGCAAGCCATTCGGCCCAGCCCAAAGTTTCCCCGAAAACCCACATCAGCCCAAACAAACTTCCCCATGCACACCCCTCCCAAACCATCAGCAAACCGAACACCCAAGCCATCTCTCGAGCTCAGCCCAGCCAAACTTGGATAAACCAAAGCCCACCTCCTGTTCGGTCAAGCACAAAATATATACGTATGAGTATATATATCGGGAGATCGGTAGATCGAGAGACTAAACCCTAACAAAACTCTCGCAAACACTTCGCCACCACCCACCTGGGCGCACCCGCGCGCACACGCGCGCCGCCGAGGGCCACCGCCGGCCGGCCGAAGCCGTCGGACAGCGCACAAACAGAGAGAAAACAGAGCAAAGCAGCAGTAGCAGCATGCATCGGGCTGACTTCGTGACGATTTTCTCGCTAGATCGCTCGTTCATTCTTCGAGCTAGTCATTCAGGTATGCACACAACATATCCGACTTGACCTCCCTTCAATTTGTTTAGAACCTAGATGATCGAAACCCTATGGAAATCGAGTCGAATCTCGACAAAAATCAGTATCGAATATGCCCTGTTTTGAGTACGAGGATACTGAATAGGAAGGCCATTTTCGGTTGAACCAGTAACAAACTTAGGAATTTTATTAAATAGCCTTGTAGCCAACATATAGGGCTATAGAACCCTTTTTACAGAAATCAATTTTGATAACTGTACGCCGAGAAATTGGTTTCCCAATATTGAAAAAATTTGGTTTTAAAAACTAAAAAATTCATCGATATGACGTGTGTTCCGCCAATCCGGGCGACGTGGTCGCGAACCGAAAGCATCAAAAAGTGCGTAATGATTTCGTGGACGTGTGGGCTTTGACGGAATTCAAATTGGTCGCGTGTACGCGTCGAATTTGATGCGTATCCGTAGAAATTTACCATATCGGCTTCTGTGCAAATTTCTCAATTACTTTGTGCATGTTCATCAGATCGAGACGAAACTTACGCCAATAGGACCGTATCATTTTTTTGGTCGTATATACCAAGTTTGGTCCGATTCTGAGACAGTTGATCGGATCGCCATTTTGCGGGTCCCACGATCCGCTTCGACGGACGATTTTGTGCACGGCCCACCGGAATCAAAAATTGGACATAATGTTAGATTTGTATCATCAAAACAAATCTTTAGATATGTAGTTTGATGACTTTAGAGACCATTAACCCTGGCACGCTTTTCGGTGCAAAGCGGTTCCAACGGCGGACACCGTTTTGGCCCAAAATGACCGTTTTGCCCATGTATTCAGAATTGGACTTAAGGACAGGCAATTCTAGCTAATTTGACAATTCTGAGAATGTTGGCAATATATGTTTCAACTTTCGGAGACAGTTATGATGATTTGGACTTTATGGCTCACCATTTTGTGGGATTTGCGTGCAACCTCCTGGCAAGATACCTTGCCTCCCTCTACAGTTTATTTATATGCATATTTCTATTATTATATAGTTTTACTAGTTGATTATTGATATGTGATTTGTATATCGTGCATGCTAGTATTTAGATATATAGTTCTTGTTCATAGTTAATTTTGTAGTTCATATTGGATTGGTTCTCTCGTGTATCTTGATTGGGTCGTGTCGTGTCATCACCTGTACTTGGACTGAGTCGCATCATATCATAGGATGAATAAATTATAATGGAACTGCTGTACCTTGAATTCTTGAAGCTAACCTATGAGTCCACACTAGGGGCGAGGGTTAGTAGCTATTTGTATCTTGATTTCGTGAAGCTAACCTGCGAGTCCACAATAGGGGCAAGGGTTAGTAGTTATATGTTCCATACCTGCAAGTCCACACTAGGGGCGAGGGTGATTCTTGATGCTAACCTGTGAGTCCACAATAGGGGCGAGGGTTAGTAGTTATCTGTATCTTGATTCCTGAAGCTAACCTGCGAGTCCACACTAGGGGCGAGGGTTAGTAGATATCTGTCCGCACCTGTGAGTCCACACTAGGGGCGAGGGTGATTTTTTGAAGCTAACCTGCGAGTCCACACTAGGGACGAGGGTTAGTAGTTGTTCAAACCTGCGAGTCCACACTAGGGGCGAGGGTTTGAGTATTCTATTGGTTGTCCGTTGACCTCGTGACATCGTGTTCTCTTGTTCTCCTCCAGCAGTTCGTTTATGCGTAGTAGTTCTTCCAGTCGTGTATAGTCGTATTTCGTGTTGATTGATCTTTTCCTGTTTATTTCCTGTATTTTTCTTATTGCATGATAAACTGCTAGCTAGGCATGTTTTTATGTATCTTGCTATGTCCCCTGAGGACCTGATGATCTCTTCAGGTTTAGTGATTACATGGAGTTAGCTATTAGTGCTGGATGGCGGATGTGATGATACGCTTGCGGGATTCAGGTATCGTTATTACGTTTGTTATCCTTTCGTGCTTTACATTCCTTATCATGAGTTATCATGCTTATTGGTTCAGTTTAGAGACTTGTTATTTTCCTTGGAGTCTCATCGGACATATTTACTAGTGGGCTGCAGACCACGACACATAGTGTTCATTCATGTTCGTACACTTATTGTGGATTTGATATATAGATTTGTTTTGCCATGATTTGGCAGTATACCATAGCCTTGACAGCGTTTACGTATTCGAGAGGGGCTGTAGTTTGCTCGATACGTAGCTGGCTTGCTCACGTGCTTGCATCCGAAAAGTGGGTGCGGGCCGTGACAGATAATGGGAGTTAGAGGGAGGCATGTATCAGTGGGATATGTTAGGAGATTAGTTAGTATCTTAGTTTTATAAGGTTTGTTAGTATCAGATATGTAGATACGATATGGGAGTGAGTTGGTATTGGTTGGATACATGTGTATCAGACTTCCATGTGAGTTTGAGTGTCCTTGTGTTAGTGTCATGAAAGAGAGGATGAGTGTTGGTTCAGAGCAGTAGAATGTTATGATTAGTTAGTGTATCAGTATATTGTTAGTATCTTGGTTAGGCTTGAGTGTATCAGTCAATAGTAGGTTTTTGGCCATTTAGCTCAGTGAGATTCGGGGTTTAAGTGAGGGAATGAGAGTATCACAGGTCAAGGGGGGTCGGGACAGAGCTGGAGCATTGGCTCTTGCTTTGCATAAGTATAGCAGCAGCAGCCATCGATAACAGCAACAAGCAAAGGGCAATGCAGCAGCAACAACAACAGCCATTGCAGTTGCAGCATCAGGCCAATGGCCTTTGTTTTGGCACAGGGGACTGAAACCCCTTCCCAAGCTTAGCCATTGCTAGGCTTTCCATAACAGCAGGTTGAGAACTTGGCCAATGTTGTGAGGAGAGCAGGGTATGGGGGTTTCCATCTTCCTAGAATTGTATCAGTTGGACAGAAGGAACTAGAATAGAAAAGGTGAATATGAAGTGTATCAGTGAACAGTATTAGTATCAGAGGACTAGTTTAGGTTGGGGTTTTGGGGTTAATGTTTTAAGAGGGATTTTGACTTAGAAATTAGTTGATAGCATGAGTGCAGATGTTAGTTCTTGGTTAGAGGAATTAGGATTTGGATATGGTTGTGTCAGTTGTTAGTTTGTATTAGTTAGATTCAGATGAATAGTATAGGGTATTATCTATTAACTAAGGTATGGATAACTAACTATATTAGCTAAGGTAATAGAGGGTTTACCTATTAGCTAAGTGTAGAGAGGTTATCGATATACATATAATATAGGATATTATATATCTATATTAGCTAAGGTACGATAGATTAGCTATTAGCCTAAAGAATTGGCTATCTATTAGTCTCGTCTAAGGTATAGAGTAATACCCTCTAGGATGTAAATATTTTATTACCAATATATAGGGTGTATCATGGTGCAGGGACACGACAGGGGAGAAGGCATCTTTGGCGGCATCTTCTGGATGTCCAAGCCAGGGATATTGTCTTGCCCTGGGCTGTGGGCGGGGACTTTAATATCATTGATTCTCCGTATGAGAAATTTGGAGGCCGGCCGCCTGACACGCTGGCCATCACAGATTTTCTCGACTTCCAGTTGGCTGCCGGGCTTTCTGATGTTGGATTTAGAGGAAGCACATTTACCTGGGTGAATGGCCAGTCTGGGGTAGATCGGCAGGGATCTCGCCTTGATCGTATGCTCGCGACGGGTAGTTGGCTGGATGGAGTCCAGGTCTCCTGCGAGCATCTCAACCGGGCAGAATCTGATCACCTACCTCTCTTAATATCCTGCCAGCCAGCTTCTTCCATTAAGCGTTGAGGCTTCCGGTTCCTCAACTTTTGGACGTCTCATCCTGACTTCCTCACGGTGGTTGCCCGGGCGTGGGAATCCTGTTGGCATTATGATGCACTAGAGCGTCTGGGTATGCGCTTACGTACAACGGGCAGGTCCTGGCCAGCTGGAGCAGATCTACTTTCGGTGACATTTTTCAGGAGGTCCGTCAGGCAGAGGACGTTGCTTTGGCGGCGGAAGAGGATTATGATCTTCATCCTTCGGAGAGAGGAAGGGCTTCTTGGATGGAGGCTGTAGCCAGACTGAAGCAAAAGGTCCAGGTTGAGGAGTCTTTCTGGAAACAAAAGGCCAGACTGAAATGGGATCTGGAAGGAGATAAGAATACTCGATTTTTTCATGCGTGCACCCGGAGCAGGCAGCGAAAGGCGGCTATTCAGAAAATTATTCGTGCTGATGGTTCAGAAACAGGATCTGATATGCAGGTGGCGGCGGAGGCTTCCTTATTTTACTCTAAGCTATTCCGGGCTGAGTCTACTTTCGAGGATGATGCCTTCCTCGATGTCATCCCCAGCATTATCTCTGTGGAGGATAATTTTGATCTTGTCCGGTGTCCGGATAGATCGGAATTGTTGGAGATTGTTCATGGGATGGACCCGTCTAGTGGTGCAGGGCCGGATGATTTTTCTGGGAGATTCTTCTCTTGTTGTTGGGATATTATCGCTGCTGACGTGGAGGAAGCCATTGGATCTTTTTTCTTGGGTGCCCGCCTTCCGGATTCAATATCCGATACTTACCTATTCCTTATTCCCAAAGTCGAGCACCCGAGGAATCTTTCAGATTTCCGTCCTATTAGTCTTTGTAATTTCTGTAACAAGATAATTTCCAAGATTCTTGCTTGCAGGTTACGGGACGTTCTTCCCAAAATCATTTCTCCGGAGCAAAGTGCTTTTGTTATAGGGAGAGAGATTGTTGACAATATCATCATTGCCCAGGACATGGTGGCATCTATGAGGGAATCCAATCATGGTGGCAACGTTGCAATCAAGCTTGACATGCAGAAGGCTTATGACAGAGTTAATTGGCATTTCCTCCTACGTGTTCTTCGGAGATTTGGTTTCAATGAAGCCTTATGTGATCTCATTTATCGTCTTCTGGCGGATACCCGGTATGCGGTTCTTCTCAATGGCGCTCCTACTGATTTCTTCCCGACGTCTAGAGGGATCCGGCAGGGGGATCCTCTCTCCCTCGCTCTTTTTGTTATTGCCGCGGAGGTGCTTTCTAGGAATCTTAAGCTTCTACAACACACAAATAGGAGATCTTCTTTTCATACTCCGATTGGGGGACCGCGTATCTCGCACCTGGCATATGCGGATGATGTCCTTATCTTCACTTCGGGGGATATTGCTGGCTTGCGTGCTCTTCAGCAGGTGTTGCATCGCTATGAGGCTGTATCAGGTCAGAAGATTAATTATTCCAAATCTGCCTTTTATACTGCAAATCCTTTGGCAGAGGCTCGTGCACGAACTATCTCTACTCTATTTGGATTTTGCACCGGTACTCTGCCACTTGCTTATTTGGGTTGTCCTTTAACGTGCGGGAGACGGAATGCAGGGATGTTCAGTAATTTACTTGATAAAATTAGATCGAAGCTGACGGGATGGCAAAACAAGATACTATCTTCTGGGGGTAAGCTGGTTCTTATTAAGAATGTAAAACCCCTAAATTTCTACTAAATATTTTTTATTTATTAATATTTGTACGAATTTAAATTTTCGTATTGTACGTCGCGTACTCGTATTGTACGTCGCGCACGAAATTATTTTTCTTGCTCGTCGAGTGCGAATATGGACGAACGTACATATTTTTGAAAAACATTATTTTTATTATTTTAATGTAGATAAAAATTATTTCTAGCTAAATATTTTCAAGTTTACGATCTTAATTATGAAAAGCCTTTCATCTTTCATTTATACAGTTGTAATAATAAATTATTTTTCCTATAAAATAATATATTAGAAAAGTACATTTTCGTAAACATTATTTGTACATACATAAATATTTAGTAAGTATTTATTAGTTATTTTAAATAAATAGTGAATTTTCGAAATTTATATTAATAGTAATTTAGAAAATATATTTTGAAATTATTGGATCATTAAAATCTTGATTTAAAAATTTATTGGATTTATTTAGATAGTTAAATATTTGAAATTGGATTTATCTCATGGATTTTATACTAAAGATTTAATTAGATTTAAATTAAATTTAAATTAGATTTGGATTTGGATTTTGAATTTTATTTGATTTGATTGCTTTTAATTTAAATTGGAACTATCTATTATTGGGTTTAAAATAATCCTAATCCTATCCAAAGTGGGAATTCCCACATCCTATAAATATAGGCAGGTACTCCTCCACATTATCATCCACCAAATTATTCCACAAATAAATTCTCCAACCATGGTGCGTGTCCCGTATCCGTGTTCCCCGTCCAGCTCTTATTCCGATTTTTACAAATACATTATTCTCTCATTCGTGTCGACAATCCCGACACGATTCCTAACCCTAATTCTGCCTTGTCCGCTGCCATCGACCCCCTCAGCCGTCGTCTCCGCTACACCCCGACCTCTTTCAGCCATACCAGAAACCGACACCGCCATCTAAAACCCAGCCTCGGCAATTTAGCCGACGTCGCCTTCCCGAACTCCGTCACCAACACAACCCGTCCATCAACCAAATCCCGACCGTCGTCACCCTCACCCTAACCGTACACTACTACCACCACCGCGGCTTCTGCCGCGGCAGCCCCGCCACAATCACAACCACGGCAACCGCCCATACCAGAACCCACCACCATCGGAAAAGAAAGCAAGGGAGAGACACCTCACCTGAGTCGGCGCGCCACCGCGCCGTACAGCCCGGGACTCCTCCGCCATGATTTCCCCTCTCCGGCCAACCGCGGCCACGGCCGCGTGCGGCCAAGCCAGGCCGAGGCCGACCACCGCTTCCGACTTCCCTGACCCGCCTCCATCCGCCGTGCCCGAGCCCGTGCCTCCGGCGCAGCACCGCCAGCGACGCCGTGCTCCTTCCTCTCCCTCGGCTTATCGTCGCCGCCGGAGGACTCCACCCCTCGACCTTTCCCCTTTTCCCTCCAAGCCCGAGCTCGAGCCCGACCCTCTCTCGGAGGCCCCTTTTTCGCGCGCAGCCCTAACCTCCACCAGAGCCACCCGTGGCCAGCGCCTCCACCGTCGGCCATCACGAAACCCCTCCGGCCGTCGCGCGCTACTTCATCCGCCGCGTCCAACCGCGTGCGCCGACGCCGACCGCTCCTCGCCGAGCCGCGCGCCAAGCCGGAGCCCCTTCCTTTCCGTCCGATCCCTCCGGCCATAGCTCCGACCCTCTCCTCCGCCCTAATTCCTCCCTCTCCCGAGTCTCCCCCACTCCGCCTCCTTGCGCCGTCCGCCTTCATCAGCCACTCCTCGCCGATCGACCCCCCTCCTGCCGAACGCCACCTCCACCGCCCGCCTTTCCGACCAACTCCCCTCTTTTCCGCTCTCTTCCCCCTCTCACTCCTCTCTGATCTCTTTTCTCTTCCTCTCTCTCTGTCCTTTTCTCAGTACTCTGTGGTTGGACTCCTCGAGAGAGGAGAATCAACTCACAGCTGTAGTAGTTATAAATTTATTTATTATTATTAAATTTTTTTTTGTTTTTGTTTGTTATCATTATGATTAATTAGTAAATGGTACTATTGTTATTATTATTATTAATATAAACTTTATTATTATTATTATTATTATTATTATTATTATTATTATTATTATTATTGTAGTACTAATGGTTTTGAGATTTATAAAATTATTATATTTAATATATCTATTAAGATTAATATTTTTACCTAAAATATTTATTCGACAAAATGTAGTTTTTTTTTTAGCACTAAAAAGTTTATCTAGATTTTCATGTGTTTAGCTAAAATATATATTTGACAAAATTTAGATTTTGCCTCAAGAGGATGTTCTTAGAATTTCAATATGCTTGTTTATAAAACATAGATTTTGTTTACTTACAAAATTTAGTTTTCTCCCTAAAATATTTTTCTGGATTTTCACACTATTCTTGATTAAGTATAAATATGACTTTCTACTTAAAAACATTATTTTGATTTTAAGTATTTTTTTACTAGTAAAATATAGTTTCAAATATTGTAAAAATATTTTCTCAAATAGTATACGTATTTAACTATCCAATTTCTTTCGATTATCCTCCTATGACTAATCCCATTGTTCCTATTTCCTCGTTAATTCTATACATCCTCCTATCGTCCCTAGCTAATTCAACTGTCCTGGACCCGAGAGAATAATTGGTGCCATCATCGGAAGGCCCCTTGCGTGGTTGTAACATCGAAGTCGATCTTGTGCCACCTTTACTGTACCACACCAGGCAGCTCACCAGGCGTCGCAACAGGCAAGTATACCTTGCTAATTTTACTGTCAAATTATTTATTTTCTGCATTATTTATTTTGTTTCATATTGTTAGTTCCCCTTTGTTATAAACTGTGCGTCCAAGCCATACTTGGGTGCAAGCGACTTTATTAGTCGTTTTATTTTATTTTATGCATGATGACTTAGTGTTAGCGGACTACCTTCTTGTTAGGGGATATCCTTATATCTCCTTTGGCTGTGACACTCACACTACACGGATGGAGACATGTTGATAGGGGCACGACTTATTGACTAGCTATCTTTAAAGTCGTGTGACGGTAGATATTCGTAAATGCTATGAATAAGGTTTTAGAGACTCAAGCAGTTACAAAACTGGACGAGCCATGGACATGACTTGAACAGTGTGGGATATATTGGGAGAGGACAGTCGCTAGTGCGTATGGGAAGCTAAACAGGTAACCCATAGTTTTCGAAAGGAACTATGGCGATATTTTGCAGTTGCCCTCTGACGTTTTAGACGTTACGGACGGATACGGATCACTGGATGCAAGTTACGTACTTATAGCCACAAATCCCACCCATGCGCATGAAAGTTGTCCTCTAAATTGCACATTAGGCGGTTAGAATCTCCTTTGCATATTTTTGTCTAGGATAGTCATTTATATATTATTTTATTTTGACAGTTCATATTAGCTTGTTCTTCATGTATCTTGCTACGTCCGTCTGAGGACCTGGTTTTTCCCCAGGTGTGTGTTTTCGTGATTTCTTGCAGGTGCTCTAGCTAAGGTCATAACTTGCGCTCTATTCCGTCGTGATGATTACACTTGGATTCGTCACTTGCTCTCGCTTGCTAAATTCTTTCCTTGTATATTTTTCCATATTTAATTTGGTTGGTAGTGGACTTTGTCTCCGCCCAACGATTGTATCATAAATATTCGAGTTGATATTTATATTATTATTCTTTTCATTGTGGATGAGATTTAGTTGTCTTGGATTACTGCATTTTACAGCTTATGTATTCATACGAGACCTACGTATTTCGTATGAATACAGCTGGCATGTTTACGTACTTGGTCCTACGTATTTTGGGACTGGGGTGTTACAAAGAATGTCCTCACCTCTATTCCTATGTATACGTTGGCAGCATGTTGCCCACCCAGGGCCGTTATCAGGGCGATTGAGAGGATGTTTGCGGCTTTCTTTTTGGGTAGCAAGGATGGTGTCGCTAAGAGGAGTTAGTTGGCGTGGCGTTTCGCTACTCGGACTAAATCTGAAGGGGATCTTGGGATCAAGTGTCTGAATGATATTATGGATGCCTTCTCTTTGAAATTATGGTGGAAGTTGCGACATGGGAGGGGACTTTGGGTGGATTTCCTTAAATCGAAATATTTTCGTAAGCGTCATCCTTGCGAAGCCTTCATGACTTCCAAGTGTTCTTCCATTTGGCGACGGATTTTGTGGGGAAGGAAATTGGCGGAACCGCATATATCTTTCAGACTGGGACGTGGTGAGGGCTCAGCGAGGTGCGAAGCGTGGATCCCGGGGGGTATCAGGTTGGGTCGCGTTGCTGATCCGACGGTTGATGGAGTGGCTACAGGGGCCAGGAGAGGTACGGCGAGACGGACACGGGTGCGGTTGGGGGCCCAGGCGCTGGCGCCTAGAATTTTTTGCCTGGCGGGCCAATCCTCGGCCAGCATTGGAGAATGTGTCGGGGGGGCGGGCGCTGATTCGGCGGCTCCTTCGGAGCGTCGGGCGCACCCTCCGGGGCGGGTAGCGGCGGGTGGTGGCATCAGAGAGCTTAGGCGGTCGGCCAGATTGGCCGAGAGGATGGTGCTTCATCCTCATCGACCGGTGATTGTGAGGGCTCTATCGGAAAGGGGAAGGAAGATCCGAGATTCTAGGGCGAGGAACTCTGACAATGGCGGTCCTGCTATCCGATCGTTCTGGTCCGCCGCGGGCTGGAATTTGCCTATGATCTCGAAGCATTTTGGGGATGAGGCAATGCGGCATCTCATTGCGGCAAATCTGACTTGCACTCCGGTTCCTGATTCCTTTGTCTGGGGTGATCGGCATGGATCTTTCTCGCTGGCAGCGGCATGGAGGGTTTGTCAGATCCACCACCCAACCTCCTCCTTATTTTCTCATATATGGGGCCACTGTATTTCGACAAAATGGAGCAATCTGATGTGGCGGGTCTGCCATAATCGGCTTCCCACTGATGACAACATTCAAAAGATTGGCTTCCATCTAGCATCCAGGTGTCATTGCTGTCAGGCTGGGCAAGGGGAGGCTCTTCAGCATATTTTCTTCCACGAGAATCTTGCTTTGGAGGTATGGTCTGTCTTCCGGGGCTTCTTCAAAGCATGGATGCATCATGACTTTTTGGCCTTCCTCCAAAGGTGGTAGCGTGGTCCGGACAGTCACCATAGGAGATCCTTGGCCGGTGCAATTATATGGGTGCTTTGGAAGAACCGAAACAAGCATCGTTATGAGGGGCGTAGTGCTGGTGCTGCTTTCTTGGTCCGGGAGGTGAAGCGGAAGTTTAGGAAGTCGCTTTCGCGTTGTTGTCACCTTCCGCCTATTCCACAATGGTCGTTTGATTAGTGTTTGGTTTGGTTTGCTTTTCTTTTTCTTTGTTATCTATGAGGTCGGATGTACTCATTACCCTCTTTTTCTAATAAAGGTAACGGTTCCTTTAAATAATTATATTATATATATATATATATTTTTTATTACCAATATATAGGGTGTAGCATATATATATAGGCTAATGCGGGTATTTGGATACCTAGATTTGGTATCTTGGTAGGTAATTGTTGGTATAGGATACTAGACCCAGATTTGACCATGGTTGACCAAGGTTGACTATTTTGACTAGAAGTCAACTTTGAGTCAACTTCTAACCTAGATTGGACTAGGAGATTGACCAGTTAACCAAAAGTCAACTGTGGGTCAACACTTGACCTAGTTTGACCTAGATTGTATATCATACACTAAAAAAATCTTGTCTAACACTGTTAAATCCTATTTAACACATGTATATCTTATCTTTAGGTATGTGACTCCACTCTGAGCCTCGATTCATATTGACAGCTCAGGACCGCAGGCGAGTAAATTCTCTGATAGTTTTTATTGCTTTGATATTTACTATATCCGATTCAGCTGTAGTATTTTACTTGATTCTCGACACGAGGATACACGGACTAGTATACGTTGGATCACGTCATGAGATGTTATTCTTGGTTTACCTGGTATATTAGTACATTGTTCGATCTTGTATATTATACTTGTATAGACACCAATTTGGGAGTGGGCATGACCCCCTGCTTTTGAATCCCGTGTCATGACTTGTCATGGTTGGATCTATTATACTATTCGGAGGATTGGGGAGTTATTAGAAGTTATGTGATCAATACCCCTCATGTTTACTATTTGTGCATAGCTTCACCCTCACCACACGTATAGTGTAGCCTGACCTAATACTACTGGAATAATAGCTTTCTATTTTGGTCGGCCTGATCTCCAGGTGTACCTGTCCTTGTTCTTATGCATACCCGGTCAAATAGAACAGCCTGATCTGGACCTAAGCCGATCACATAACGTTCTAATATCTCATGGTACTGTTTAAATTTACATTGTACATCAGATGTTCATGTACTGCTTGACATTTTAGTATTTCATACCATGACATGATATTCAGTTCACCTGTATTATTTTACTTATAGTCTTCATATTTTATCTTGTATTCCATTATAACTGTCTCTTATAGTATTTGTCAATTCATTAGGACTACTGTTGGCGTTTGTACTTCGCTCATATCCTGTCAGGATAACCCTACATGTTTTTTAGAGGACTTAGATGCAGATTGCTCGACCTTCTATGGGTTTGGCATTGATGGAGACTATGATAAGGACCTTCCTGTGGAGCCGGTGCCCGTAGAGGATGCACCATCTGTAGTGACTTAGATTAGATAGGCTTGACTGGATTGCATTCCAGCTTGATACTTTGGACTTGTAATATTTATTTGGGATTTGTATTGTTTTAAATTCTGAACTTCTGTTTGTGACTTTGCATCTATTTTAGTCTATCTATTTCCATCTTTATCTCTATTATAATCGTGCTTATCTTCCTTAGATTTCATGTGATTGAGTTGTGATTATATTCCTCCATACGGAGATGATAGGTTATATACAATTGTGTCTTAGATGTTATATGTTCTAGATGACCTATACAATGTTCTACCGCCGACTCTGTGGCATAGACTGGGACCCACGTGCTCGTGCCCCTAAACAGGGTACGGGTCGTGACAACATGCAACAACCAGAAGGATTTGTCGTCAGGGGTCTTGAAAAAAAAGTCTGCAAGTTGGTAAAATCTTTGTACGGACTTAAACAGGCTCCCAAGGTGTGGCATAAGAAGTTTGACAAGGTTATAAGGTCAAAAGGGTACAGGGTCTGCGATACGGATAAGTGTGTTTGTTCGCTAATGGAAGAGGTAATCGTTTGTCTGTACGTGGATGACATGCTGATTCTAGGTACGGATATGGGCTATGTCACGGAGATAAAGAAGTTCATCTCGACTTAGTTCAGTATGAAGGACTTGGAGGAAGCTGATGTGATCTTTGGGATCAAGATCATCCGGACGGAAACTGGACTAGCGTTGTCACAGTCTCATTATATTAAGAAGATGATCACACGCTACGGGTATCAGGATCTTCCAGTGATCGATACGCCATATAGGTGTGATCTGAAGCTGAAGCCTAATTCGAGGAAAAGCGTCAGGCAACTGGAGTATGCAAGCATTATCAGAAGTTTGATGTATGCTACTACTTCCATAAGGCCTAACATAGCTTTCGTCATGAAAATGCTGAGTCATTTAATTCATGAGCAACCCATGCGTTGAGCACTAGAAAGCTGTGAAATGGGTAATGAGATATCTCAAGAAAACTCAGACATATGCATTGCACTACATCAGAGATCCGCCGGTAGTAAAGGCTTCAGTGATGCCAGTTGGTACTCAGAGTTGGAGAGCGAGAGATCCACAGGTGGATTCATTTTCACAATAGGTGGAGCTGCTATATTATGGAATTCGAAGAAGCTGACTATGCTCTCTCGTTTCTCTATGGAATCTGAGTTCTTTGCACTTGATACCGTATGAGAAGAAGCAAAATTGCTTCGGGAGCTCATATATGATCTTCCAGTGGTTGGGGCACAAATACCGGCAATTCTGATATACTGCAACAACCAGGCAACTGCAGCGGTGGCATCAAATGATCTCTTCAATGGAAAGAAGAGAACTGTGCGGTTAAAGCATAGGACAGTGCACGATCTCAGCAAAAGAGATATCATTGCAGTGATTGATGTTCGAAGTCAGGAGAACCTGGCGGATCCGTTCACAAAGGGCCTCAAGTGCCAGCTGATCGATGACACAGCTTATAAAATGGGCTTGAAGGTATTCTGATATTATGTTATTGTAATCCTGCCATAAAGTTTTATGATATTAGTTCAAAAAAAAATCTACTAGACATCTAACTTTTGGTTCAATGGAGGACTACTAACTGGGAAAATATCAGGAACAGTGGGTACATATCCTCTGTGGCATAGAAAGGTTACGAACCTACAACCACTGTTGTCTACTAAATATTTATTTTACGAAAAACAGATCCTGTGATGAGGATGGCTTAAACGCTTTAATGAGTTCTCAGGCAGAGTGAATGCCTAGTGTGATTTACAGGAAGCACGGTAGCACAGCACTACAAGGAGTGTAACTCCATGATACAGTGGGGTGACTCCACCATGAGGTTCCCAGGTAGGGGTAATGCCTCGGCTTTGCGAGCCAAGTCACAGCGGCGTAGCACCACAAATAGGCAGGTAGCCTAATGCTATATGATAAAATTAAAGAGTTATAGACAGCACTACAAAGGAGAGGATGTCCTCATATTACAGTGGCATGACACCATGTTGAGGTACCTGGATAGGGGTAAAGCCTCGGCATCGCAAACCATGTCGTTGCATCGTAACACCGCAAGGAAGCAAAAGGCTTCATGCTGGGTAGTTTGGCACTATAGAGAGGCTTGTGACCTCATGCTACGGTAGTATGACACTACGATGAAGTTCCCGGGTAGGGGTAATGCCTCGGCTTTAAGCCATATCATAGCGGCGTAGCACCGCAAGGGAAGCGCAAGGCTTCATGCCATGTCTCTTTAATAAAGAACTCACCTATAGTGTATGGATAGAGCATACCGTCTCTTGAGGGTAAACTTGTAGACGCCCAAAATAATACATTAAAACAAGGCTGGCACAGGGCCTTTAATGTGCAGCCAGAAGCACATGTGGCTATATTATGTGAGTGGAAAGAATTGCAGCTATGGTATAGGATTCAAGGCTTAGTCCATTCTCGTATTATAGTCTGTTGTTTGACCCATGCGAGAAGATTCAAGTGGTCATCGACATCTATCCTAATGCATGATGGACAGTTACTGTAAGGAACACTCAAATCCATATATCAAGATATGTGGGGGATTGTTGGAGCTTTTCCTTGACATGTAGAGAGTGCTTGCTCTCAACACTTGTCAAGGAAAAGCTCCAACAGAAATTAGGCGGTGTCCTATATGGCCTTCGACCCCTTCTGGAAGAGCTCGGCGGCTCTCTCTAGGGTTTCCTCCCCAGAGCCCTCTTTCTCGGCAGCGAAGAGGCGCCCCCGGCTTCTTTTGAAGAAGAATCGCCATTTTTTTGGGGATCATGGTCCATTCCCTCCCCGTTTGCATATAGGGTTTTCTCCTCGACTAGGGTTTCTTTATTGGAAGCCATGGCGGAAAGAAACCCTAACTTCAAAAGAATCAAAATTCTCATTTCCTTTTTGGCAGAAAGAAAATTGCTCAAATGTTTTTGCAACTGTTGAGCCCCTTAAAGTGCTCAAATAAATATAGATTATCAATTTTTTATTTTAAAATGTGCATATATGCTTTTTGTAAGTTCAAATTTTAAGCTTACAAATTATGACTTAATTTATAAGTATAAAAAATAATAATTATATCTTCAATATGTTTAAATACTAAATATGTCCAAACAACTATAATCCAAAAATAAGTCAACAATTCATCGTTCAAATATTTTTTTCACAACATTTTTGCTACAACGACTTCATTAAAATAAAATTTCTTCTAAAACTAAATCAATTTTTGCTAATAAAATTTGGTAATTTTGAACATGAGAATTTTAGGTTTGTCAAGATTGAATTTTGTTTGATGTCGTTGTGTTGATAAACTTTATGGTGAATTTATATTTTTATTTATAATAGTGAATTTGTGTTCAAAATAATGTCATATATTTGAGGACAAAACAATCAATTCATACAGTTATAATACACTTTACAATGATAAAAAATTAGCATCACTTTAAAATGCACTATATATTTGTGAAAAACAAACAATATTTATTCTTTAAAGTGCTAGTACTATACATTACTTAGCATTTTTAAATGGTAGCACTACATATGTCACGACCCGCACCCTGTGTAGGGGCACGAGAAGTGGGTATGTCCAGCCTACGCCGCAGTGTCGGCGGTAGAACGTTGTCCTAGGTTACTATCTAATCAACAACTCACGCAATTATATAATGTACTTGTCAAAACTCAACTCCGAACGGAGGAAAAGTATAGATATAATGAAATCTCAATCACAGTCTAAGCACGATAAGATAACACAGAAGTTTATAACTAAAGACTAAACAACAACATTTATAAACTACTAAATAATAATATCTCAAACAAACTCAAATACAAACTCGTATCTCAGTTATTACAATTCAAGTTCTAAAACATAAAAACTAAACCAAGTCTACTAGCTAGTCTCCCGATCACTCCTGAGTATCGGGGCCATAGGTAGCTAAGCCATCTCCTGCTCCATGACAAGTAGGGCAAAAATCCTCAGGGCAAACATCTGTAATATTTTCAACAGGTCCAGTCAGGACAGGAACGAGTACAATTCATCAAGAAATTCCAAGTAAATGAAAGAGAACTATAAAGCAGTTATAGACAGTTGTATTGATGAATATGGCAGTTTGTATGAGTAATGATGTAGAGAGCAGTTAAGGTACAAGGAAAGTAAGGTAACTAAACAAGAAGAGAAACATAGCAATGAAGACTGTAAAATAAGATCTAGCTGAACTAGAGTAACATAATGAGTTCAGATGGTACAATATAAGTCGAGTGTAATCCCAATGTGAGTCTAATATAAGATGAGTCGAATGTGATTCTAATCATTGTTCTAATAAGGTGAATCGAATAAGGTGATACGAATAAGGTAATACGAATAGTGATTCACATGATGTTCTAACAATGATTCGAATAAATTCTCCAAGTGTGTTTTAAAATACTTAGTTAGACATGTAAACGGCTAAGGGTAAATCTGGCACATCACACACCTGGCCGGGTGTGGAATGGCTATCGTTCGAATATTATTCACAGGGGATGGTTCGAATAGTGGGAATGTTCACATATCTAATCAAGTATTTTCCCGTCCATCTAATACAAATGAATCCAAAATTCGATACATCAATCGAATAAAAGTCCAACCAGCTTAAGAAAATACGAATAGGTGGTTCGAATAGTGATTCGTATGGTGATTCGAATAATAGAGGTAAGACGAGTAAGTATGTGTGTCGTATACAGGGATTCAGAAATTACAATACGTGTTTGTAACAGAGAATCACATACAGCTAACTAGAACTAAAGTACAGTAATTGACAAATAAATGAGAGAACTATCAGAGAATGTACTCGCCTGTTACTCTGAAAAGAGTAAGATAATATCAGATGTCTGCACCGGAGTCACAATGTCCTAAATAGAGCAGTATGGGTTATAATATGTTTAAAATAAGGTAAATGAAGTTTATGATGCAATCTACATGATTTCTAGGCCAATCTAGGTCAAAGTCAAACTTTGGTCAACTGTCTAGGGTTGGACTATGATAGCTAGACTAAATGGGGTCTTCAAGCCATATTGAATCCTATTTTCCTTTCCTATGTATAACAAGGTGATACCACTCAAGTCTATCTAAAACAATTTCCAAGGTTCACCTATATACCCTTAGAGTTATCAACCAATTTCCACCCACTAGTAACATGTCCACATAGAATCTACACATTGCATACATATACATTGGCTCAATATACATACCATGTACCTAATTATATAGGGTGTTTGTGTGTGTGCATAGCATGGTGTACATGTATGGAGTTTGGTATATATTCATGACATTTGTGCATATATTTCATTCATACATTTATTATCTATCTTGCATATACATACATACATATATATTACATATATAGATATAGAGAAAGGACTATGTGACATATGGTAATGCAAGAAAATGAAGGAAAATAAAACAGTGTACAATGTGACAGTTTAGGAGTTAGGATGAGTGATATAATTTCAGATTTCAGTCAATGTGTAACATGTATCTAAGTGTGGCTAACCAGTGTACAGTGTCTCAGGAAACTGAAGGCATTGTGTGTGAAGAGAACTTAGTGTCATGTTCTCAGATTTTGAAATGTGTGTGTGTATCCTTCTGAAATCAGTAGTGTGTGTGGGGGTTTGTAGTGTCAAGACAGTTGATATTTGGATAACAGAACAGTGTAGATAATAGAAATTCAGGAAACATTGAATCAAATTAATCTCAGGTTCCATATTAGTTCTCAGTTCACAGGTTATAAAAATTAAATCCCAGTTTCAGTTTTTTTAACATTACAACCAAACCAATCATCCCAACTCAATTTCTCAGTTCATGCCAATAAATCTCAGGTCATGTGTTGTACTTGAATCCCAAAAATCAGGTTTTATATCAAACCTCAGTGATCATACAATTCAATTTAACTCTCAGGTTTTATACTATATTATGAATCCAGTTTTTTCCCAAACCTCCAATCCAACAACCCATGTCTTCCCCGTTCGAATGTGAACATCAAACCCACTTAGAATGAACCACTGTTCTCAGAATTAGGTTTATATACACATGTTAACTGATAATTCATAATAAACAAAAATTGGAAAACAGTGATACATCACAACCCAAATTCGAAAATCTCCAAATCTCAGGTTCAACATATCAATCAAACTCAGGTTTTGATTCTCTGTTTTGGATTGGAAACATTGAACTCAGTTTTGAACACATTCTCAGTTTTCTACATTAACATCATTTTAGTTTTTCATTCAAATTCCCATTTTAGTGCTATACTATGTCAGCCAACCCAAAAACTCAATTTCGAAACCCATTGCTCCCACAATTCACACACTAACCTAATCATCAATCATTACACATGTAGGTGAACTAATTTAATCCTTTAACATCATTAAAATAGTTTTTAAAATATGATCAAATCTCAGAATTTACACAGTAAACCAATGTTTCAGAAAAATAGAAAAAACCAAATTTTCGAATTGAAATCAACAACCAATAATTCGATTCAGTGGTTGGTAAACGAAGATACATAAGTGATGGTGTCAAGGAGTGTCTTCGTGTCCAAGAACTGGACACGAATCGTGTCCAAATCACCATACGAACATAGACTCAAAACTGTGTACAAACAGTGTCGTGCACGCGTGCAAGTCGGGCTAGGACACGACACACGCAACCTTGGGTCTCGTGCACGTGTCAGTAGCTAGATGGGGTGTCAGGTAGGTTTCTAGGTGCCTGAGTCGTGTCCACGAAGTCGCGTGTCCACGTGCGAAGCGTGAAGCGCGTATCAGTAGGGAAATTCCGTGCGTGTACAGTGCGTGTAAAATCAGTGCGCGCGCGTTTTCTTCGTACACACACATCGAGGTCATATGAAATTTTATGGGTGTGATGTCAGTCACTAGGGCCACGTGTCCATGAAGTTTCGTGTCAAACCATTGCGTGTCGTGTCCGCAATCAGTATCGAGCAGCAGGGCACACTGTGATAGTGTCGTACTGCGAGTCCGACCCTGTTTTGGACACGAAAAACTTCTAAACTTCGACTCAGTCACAATGATTTGTGATATAAATATAATAACTAAATTTTCTGTTCATTTAGTTTCTAAAATTTACACTATTTAATTCTAACAAACATTTCATCGAACACCTACACAACACTACGACACATGTCCGATACGGACACCAAACAGACACGAATTTGACCCAAACTTCAGGGACAGCTAGGAGACTCCAAGATCTAGCCCTAAATGCAAAGAAAACAGAAATTTAAATCAATATAAAGGGTTTTACCTATATGTGCAAAAAGCTTGAAAAAGCTTCAAATGGGGGATTCTTCCTTGCTAGCCAAATGCTCCCAAATTGTCCCAAAGCTGTGATTAAATTCCACAATCAGAAAATAGGAGAAAATTAGGCTCTAATGTAAGAAACTAGGATTAAAAAAGAATAACAATGGATTTATGGGGATTTTTGGAAAGAGGAAAAATACCTCTCTTTCTCCAAGTGTTGGAATAAAATAAAAGAGGCAAGCCCTAATGAATAAGTGTTTATATAGGGTGTGATCCCTATGTGGATGGTCAGGCTCAATAATTAGGGTTAGGGTTTACTAAAATGGCCCATGGGCTTAAGTCATGATCAAACAATCATTAAACCATAAGTCATTTCATGAAACCATAAGCCATAACTTAAATTCACTTCAACTAATCCTCCTAATCCAAAATTAGTTTCTAATGACTAAAAGTAGGTTAACCTAAGTTAGACTAGGGTCACCATGGCTAGGGTTAGCTTCTAGGCTAGTTCACTAGGTCTCAACAAGTCAAGGTCAAACTAGAATTCACCAATTCAATAAATCATCAAATAATTCAAATAAGTCAAAATGACCAAATTACCCCTAGGCTAAAAATATTAATTAAATCATCCTAATGACATGGTTAGGCTTTAGGTCATGCAGTCTCTAGGGTATCACTAGCAGCACGTCAAAATCATAAGTCATGACTTAAAGCAGTTTTTAAATAGTTTAAAAATTATTAAAAATCACCAAAAATTATAATGTGAAATAAATATCAATAATTAATAATTATAATTACAAAATTTCAAAATTACCCTCATCTGGAAAACTGGATGTTACAATCCTACCCTCCTTAGAAAAATTTCGTCCTCGAAATTAAAATGATCGCACCCCTTCTAGGTCAAACCCAAACAATCAAGGTCAAGAGATAATCATAGAAACATAATCTTACGGATCATGATTTCACAGTCTCGAACAGGGTAGCTACACTATCTGGCAATCACAAGCAATATCCTGGCAGGCACTAATGGAAATTACACATAAAAGTGGGGAAAAAGAACAGGAAGACGAACCTTCTAACCTATCACCTGCAGCGTCGGTCTCCTCGATTGCCATCGCAAAAGCTCTACCCCTCTGGGTATGGTGCTGCGCTACAGGTGGCCTAGCTCCCTCTCTCTGACCCGGTGCTCCGTCATATACGGGTGCAGTAGGGCAATCCCTGACCTGATGAGCAGCGGATCCACAGAACAGACAAACCTTCCGCCTCCTATAACAAGTCTCCCAAACGTGCCCTACCCTCTTGCAGTAAGCACAAGTCTGCACCGTGCAGTCCTGCCCTCTAGGCTGATGCTGTGCCTGCTATACTCTTACCGGTGCCTGCATCTGCTGAATATGTACGTGAGGCCTCTTGGCCTGGCCTCCGCTGCTGCTGCCCCCAACTGGGTCTCGCCCCCACTTGAGCCTCAGCTCAAGATCGTTCTCAGCCAATAAAGCTCCCGTCAAAATCTTCTCGAAAGTGGCATCCCTGTTGCCCTTGGTCAAGGACTTGACTTCCTTGACCAGAACCTTCCGGAACCTCTGGGCCTTCGCCGCCTCGCTCAAGCCCTCTATGAATCTGCTGAGGCGGCCGAACTCTCCAGCGTACTCCTCTACTGACAGGCTCCCCTGAACTAAGCTCTCGAACTGCGATTCCAAGGCTCGAAGCGCTGAATCTGGAAAGAACTTCTTCTTGAAGAAGCCCTTGAACTCCTCCCAGGACTGTCCAGCTATCCCCACCCTGGGGTCTGACTGATACCAGGTGCGAGCAAGGTCTCACATCCGGCTAGCTGCTGCCTCTATCTGGAGATCTGCCGGTATCCGGGCCAGGCGAAAGATCTCCTCTATATGCTCGATCCACTCATCAGCATATAAAATCCTCTCTGTCCCCAGGAAGTCTCTGGGGCTTATCTTCTGGAACTGCTCTATCCCCGGTGTCCTCGGCTGCTGGACTACTGGTCGAGCTGCGACTGCCGTAAGGGCCAACTCCAGGCCCCTGTCCTGTCGGGCCTGCTGCCGGTCCATAAACTGCTGGTAGTAAGCGAACATCTGTGCCGCATCCACATGTCCGGTAGGCGACGGCTACTAGAACTGCATCTCTGGGATGACTGGGTCCTGCCTCCGAGCTGGTGGAGGCATACCCTCTGCTGCTGCTGCTGAAGTCCCAATATGAGTAGAGGTGGCAGGAGCTGCAGCCTCCTGACCCTGCTGAACTGGCTGAGAGGTGGCAATCCCCTCTACAGCAACTGCTGCACCAGAGCGATGTGATCGTGTCTCCACCATCCTGAAGACAGATCAAACAAGGAAGTCAATACTGAGCAGGAATCGATATAATCAAATGAAGACAGTTTATTTCAAAGAAGGCAAATCAGTACGATATGTAGATGGCATGATTTAAAGCAGAATTTTTCTAACTATGATTGAGTACCTCTCCGGTTAAACCTATCTCTTATATCCTATCGCAAGCTGTAGTGATACTCTAGTTCGAATACCACTACATAAACTCGACCTGCATGGGCCACCACTAAAAACGTGTCATGACCCGCACCCTGTGTAGGGGCACGAGAAGTGGGTACGTCCAGCCTACGCCGCAGTGTCGGCGGTAGAACGCTGTCCTAGGTTACTATCTAATCAACAACTCACGCAATTTCATAATGTACTTGTCAAAACTCAACTCCGAACGGAGGATAAGTATAGATATAATGAAATCACAATCACAGTCTAAGCACGATAAGATAACACGGAAGTTTATAACTAAAGACTAAACAACAACATTTATAAACTACTAAATAATAATATCTCAAACAAACTCAAATACAAACTCGTATCTCAGTTATTACAATTCAAGTTCTAAAACATAAAAACTAAACCAAGTCTACTAGCTAGTCTCCCGATCACTCCTGAGTGTCGGGGCCATAGGTAGCTAAGCCATATCCTGCTCCAAGGCAAGTAGGGCAAAAATCCTCAGGGCAAGCATCTGTAATATTTTCAACAGGTCCAGTCATGACAGAAACGAGTACAATTCATCAAAAAATCCCAAGTAAATGACAGAGAACTATAAAGCAGTTATAGACAGTTGTATTGATGAATATGGCAGTTTGTACGAGTAATGATGTAGAGAGCAGTAAAGGTACAAGAAAAGTAAGGTAACTAAACAAGAAGAGAAACATAGCAATGAAGACTGTAAAATAAGATCTAGCTGAACTAGAGTAACATAATGAGTTCAGATGGTACAATATAAGTCGAGTGTAATCCCAATGTGAGTCTAATATAAGATGAGTCGAATGTGATTCTAATCATTGTTCTAATAAGGTGAATCGAATAAGGTGATATGAATAAGGTGATACGAATAGTGATTCACATGATGTTCTAACAATGATTCGAATAAATTCTCCAAGTGTGTTTTAAAATACTTAGTTAGACATATAAACGGCTAAGGATAAATCCGGCACATCACACACCTGGCCGGGTGTGGAATGGCTATCGTTCGAATATTATTCACAGGAGGTGGTTTGAATAGTGGGAATGTTCACATGTCTAATCAAGTATTTCCTCGCCCATCTAATACAAATGAATCCAAAATTCGACACATCAATCGAATAAAAGTCCAACCAGCTTAAGAAGATACGAATAGGTGGTTCGAATAGTGATTCGTTTGGTGATTCGAATAATAGAAGTAAGACGAGTAAGTATGTGTGTCATATACAGGAATTCAGAAATAACAATACGTGTTTGTAACAGAGAATCACATACAGCTAACTAGAATTGAAGTACAGTAATTGACAAATAAATGAGAGAACTATCAGAGAATGTACTCGCCTGTTACTCTGAAAAGAGTAAGATAATATCAGATGTCTGCACCGGAGTCACAATGTCCTAAATAGAGCAGTATGGGTTATAATATGTTTAAAATAAGGTAAATGAAGTTTATGATGCAATCTACATGATTTCTAGGCCAATCTAGGTCAAAGTCAAACTTTGGTCAACTGTCTAGGGTTGGACTATGATAGCTAGACTAAATGGGGTCTTCAAGCCATATTGAATCCTATTTTCCTTTCCTATGTGTAACAAGGTGATACCACTCAAGTCTATCTAAAACAATTTCCAAGGTTCACCTATACACCCTTAGAGTTATCAACCAATTTCCACCCACTAGTAACATGTCCACATAGAATCTACACATTGCATACATACATTGGCTTAATATACATACCATGTACCTAATTATATAGGGTGTTTGTGTGTGTGCATAGCATGGTGTACATGTATGGAGTTTAGTCTATATTCATGACATTTGTACATATATTTCATTCATACATTTATTATCTATCTTGCATATACATACAAACATATATATTACATATATAGATATAGAGAAAGGACTATGTGACATATGGTAATGCAAGGAAATGAAGGGGAATAAAACAGTGTACAATGTGACAGTTTAGGAGTTAGGGTGAGTGATATAATTTTAGATTTCAGTCAATGTGTAACATGTATCTAAGTGTGGCTAACCAGTGTACAGTGTCTCAGGAAACTGAAGGCATTGTGTGTGAAGAGAACTTAGTGTCATGTTCTCAGATTTTGAAATGTGTGTGTGTATCCTTCTGAAATCAGTGGTGTGTGTGGGGGTTTGTAGTGTCAAGACAGTTGATATTTGGATAACAGAACAGTGTAGATAATAGGAAATCAGGAAACATTGAATCAAATTAATCTCAGGTTCCATATTAGTTCTCAGTTCACAGGTTTTAAAAATCAAATCCCAGTTTCAGTTTTTTTAACATTACAACCAAACCAATCATCCCAACTCAATTTCTCAGTTCATGCCAATAAATCTCAGGTCATGTGTTGTACTTGAATCCCAAAAATCAGGTTTTATATCAAACCTCAGTGATCATATAATTCAATTTAACTCTCAGGTTTTATACTATATTATGAATCCAGTTTTTTCCCAAACCTCCAACCCAACAACCCATGTCTTCCCTGTTCG
Source organism: Iris pallida (assembly GCA_029216955.1). NCBI lineage: Eukaryota > Viridiplantae > Streptophyta > Magnoliopsida > Asparagales > Iridaceae > Iris > Iris pallida. The sequence continues at coordinate 4,476,254 of JANAVB010004798.1, forward strand.
AATGTGAACATCAAACCCACTTAGAATGAACCACAGTTCTCAGAATTAGTTTCATATACACATGTTAACTGATAATTCATAATAAACAAAAATTGGAAAACAGTGATACATCACAACCCAAATTCGAAAATCCCCAAATCTTAGGTTCAACATATCAATCAAACTCAGGTTTTGATTCCCTGTTTTGGATTGGAAACATTGAACTCAGTTTTGAACACATTCTCAGTTTTCTACATTAATATCATTTCAGTTTTTTATTCAAATTCCCATTTCAGTGCTATACTATGTCAGCCAACCCAAAAACTCAATTTCGAAACCCATTGCTCCCACAATTCACACACTAACCTAATCATCATTCATTACACATGTAGGTGAATTAATTTAATTCTTTAACATCATTAAAACAGTTTTTAAAATATGATCAAATCTCAAAATTTACACAGTAAACTAATGTTTCAGAAAAATAGGAAAAACCAAATTTTCGAATTGAAATCAACAACCAATAATTCGATTCAGTGGTTGGTAAACGAAGATACATAAGTGATGGTGTCAAGTAGTGTCTTCGTGTCCAAGAACTGGATACGAATCGTGTCCAAATCACCACACGAACACAGACTCAAACTGTGTACAAACAGTATCGTGTACGCGTACAAGTCGGGCTAGGACACGACACACGCAACCTTGGGTCTCGTGCACGTGTCAGTAGCTAGGTGGGGTGTCAGGGTAGGTGTCTAGGTGCCTGAGTCGTGTCCACGAAGTCGCGTGTCCACGTGCGAAGTGCGTATCAGTAGGAAAATTCCGCGCGTGTACAGTGCGTGTAAAATCAGTGCGCGCGCGTTTTCTTCGTACACAACCATCGAGGTCGTATAAAATTTTATGGGTGTGATGTCAGTCACTAGGGCCATGTGTCCATGAAGTTTTGTGTCAAACTATTGCGTGTCGTGTCCGCAATCAGTATCGAGCAGCAGGGCACACTGTGACAGTGTCGTGCTGCGAGTCCGACCCTGTTTTGGACACGAAAAAATTCTAAACTTCGACTCAGTCACAATGATTTGTGATATACATATAATAACTAAATTTTTGTTCATTTAGTTTCTAAAATTTCACTATTTAATTCTAACAAACATTTCATCGAACACCTACACAACACTACGACACGTGTCCGATACGGACACCAAACGGACACGAATTTGACCCAAACTCCAGGGACAGCTAGGAGACTCCTAGATCTAGCCCTAAATGCAAAGAAACAGAAATTTAAATCAATATAAAGGGTTTTACCTATATGTACAAAAAGCTTGGAAAAGCTTCAAATGGGGGATTCTTTATTGCTAGCCAAATGCTCCCAAATTGTCCCAAAGCTGGGATTAAATTCCACAATCAGAAAATAGGAGGAAATTAGGCTCTAATGCAAGAAACTAGGATTAAAAAGGAATACCATAGATTTATGGGGATTTTTGGAAGGGGGAAAAATACCTCTCTTT
>JANAVB010004798.1:4497127-4706485 GCA_029216955.1 Iris pallida
TAATCTTTCTTTGGGAAAGCTTTTGTTTATATATGGACATCATAAGTAATTCTATGTTTTTAAAAAAAAATTCAGAACTGCTCGTTAATGAATTACCAAACATGGATTAGATTGGTTTAAAAGCTGCTACTTAAAATCGTCCAAAATCGGATCTCTCATGACTAGTAATTAAAAAATACCTCATGCGTAGCCGCTACCCCCGACAATTGTCAAGCAGACCCTAAAAGTATGGAACTCCAAAAAATAGGTGCGCTATATGGTATGATTGTTAGATACGTTGCATGAATAATCACACGGAATACAAATATCTATTGTCGTACGATACGTACAAGGATATCGATATCGGTACCGGTATCGGTATCGGTATCGGTTCGAACACAGTATAGATACGGACACCACTGTTGGAATTAGTCCATGGATGATTCGGCTCCACTATTTTATTTTGGGAGATTAAACTCTACGTATGCCATTTGATTTTTTTTCTAGAGGCACATCAGATTATATGAAGATCTGATTTTTTTTTTTGGGGTATATATGCAGAGTGGCTGGAGTTGCCGGGATCTCTGATTCTCCTCCTGGTGGTTGCACCTGGCTTGTTTGCGCACAGCATAAGGGAGGGCCCTGTGGGCGTCCTCATATGCCTTGCTATCGGTTGTTATCTCCTGCAAGAGCACATCAGAGCGTCGGGCGGTTTCAGGAACTCGTTGACGAAGAGCCATGGCATATCCAACACGCTCGGCATCATCCTTCTCTTGGTCTATCCTATCTGGCGCATGGCGCTGCATTTTCTCTAAACTCACTCTCCAAACTCTCAGTCAGACCATGCAAGCATGCATGCGCGCGAGCATTCTTTTTTGTTTTTGTTTTTTTTGGTTCTTGACTGGCATTCTCAATAAGGATTATTTGCTTGTTATATGAATATTTGTTCTCCTAGCTTAAGTTAATTTTAGGCTTACGTTTGGTTCGCGGAATCAAAATCATAGAAAAGTAAAAGTCATTTCCTTTCAATGTTTGAATGCAAAGGAAAGTAGACAGAAAGGAAAATAATTTTTAAAGAAACAAAAACATGGTTTCCCTATACATTCCAAGTATTTACTTTTCCATTCTAAAGATTCACTTTTTTTTTACATTTTAAACACCGATTTTATTTATAATACAAATAAAAATTTCTCAAAAATGAAAAAAAATAATTGATTTCCTTTCCTCAAATCAAACGACACCACAGTATGACAGGCTTATTAAAAAGTATAAGTACACCTCCACCTCCCACCGTCGTTGCTGTCAGTCCTTCCCTCTCTCCGTCGTACGCGACTGTCGTATGTCGTCGTTGTTGCCGCTACTATGCGAATTCGTTGATGCCGTACACCGTCACCATCGTCAGAGAGAGAGGAGGACATGTTACCGTAGAGGGGCACATCGTCGGAGAGAGGGAGAGGGGGCCAAGAGGGGGGGAGAGGGGGGGCATTGCCGGAGTGAGAGGGGGGCAGTAGAGATGCAAACTCGGGCGGACTAAATCCGAGTTCTATCGAGTAAACCCGTTAATGGGTTGGGTTAGGGATGAAGATACTCGGGCTCAGGTAAAAAAAAAAAAAAAAAAAAAATATATATATATATATATATATATATATATATATATATATATATATATATGTGTGTGTGTGTGTGTGTGTGTGTGTGTGTGTCCATCAAGGATAACTAGCTCAAGTGGTTAGATTGAGGCTTTTTTTTTTCAGAGGTTACAGATAGGAGCAGCGGAGGAAGAAATTTGTTATAAAATATGTTTAGTAAGATAATATCATGTACTTAGTTTAAGCATAATTTAAATATTGAATGTATTTTAATATTTGTTACATGTTCATATGGTTAGTAGAATTTTAAGATTTTTATTTTTTAAGGCTTATTTGCAACTTCATACCCTCAACTATTCATATTTTTCAACTTGATAACTTAATTTTTTACTCTATTATTGAATATTCTCAATTTTATACCCTAAAAGAAAATTCAAACTACTCATGCCTTCTAGGGTTGCAACTTGGGAGGATTGGGTCGGGCTTGAGCTCAGTTCGGACCCAAACCAATGAATCATAAGCCTAATCCGAGCCCGATCCCAACCGCGACCTTGGGTCGGTTCTTCGGGTTGGTTCAAGTCCATCGGATTTATCGGATCCTAATATATTATTTGAAATAATTTGAAATAATATTAATATTAAACACGTAATCAAATAGAAATCAAGCACCAATCATTATAAAATACAAACTGAAATGAGGTTTAGGAGAAGGAGTTGCAATCATTACAAAATACAAACTAAAATAAGATTTAGAAAAAGGAGTTGAAGCGTTTGGGTAAATAAATTAAGTTTGTATTTTGTAGTATTTAACCACTTTATTTTTTCACCCAAACTCTTAAAATTTAAAAAACTTAAAATTCTTCCGACCATTTGAACATATAACAAATCTTAAAATACATTCAATATTTCAATTATACTTAAACTAGGTACATGATATTATCTTACTAAACATATATCTATAACAAATTCTAATAAAAATATATTCAAATTATATTTAAAATATTTTAACTCGAAATTGCTGAGAAACAACCCAATTTCGTGGTTGGTTTGTATAAAAAATCCACCTGCAGGATGGATTTTATGAAATGCCCAGAATTATATATTTTCACGTTAAATATTCTAAGATTCCCTTTAGATGCTTTGTATTTACAAAATTGCCATCTTTATAATACCATAACTACCCTTCGCACAAACTCAGATTTGGATTGCGATTTTCGTCTTCTTCTCACGAGAGATCTGAATTCCATTGCTCTCATCTTCAGCAGAGATCGCAAAAATCGTTCGTAGTTCACTGTGCTTTTCTTCAGTCGAACTCCGACCATCGCTCATCATCATCATCGTGGAGAGATTTGAAGTTTTTCGACGATTAGGTCAATTGTGGAGAGAAAATCTTCTTTTCTTTTCCATAAGAGTTAGCATCGTTTTGAAAGAAGAACGGAAACTCTTGAATTTTTGTTCCTGACAATTTTTTTTCAAAAAAAAAGTTTTTAGGTTTCTGTCGACTGTTCTCCATCATTCTCCGTGATTTTAACACGGAGAATGACCATTATCAGTGTTAAAATGACGGAGAATGACCATTCTCCGTGCTAAAACCATGTCAAAATGACACGGTTTAATATCATTTTTAGGTTTCTGTCGACTGTTCTCCATCATTCTCCGTGATTTTAACACGGAGAATGACCATTATCAGTGTTAAAATGACGGAGAATGACCATGTCAAAATGACGGAGAATGGTCATTCTCATTGTTAAAACCACGGAGAATGACCATTCTTCGTGTTAAAGTGACGGAGAATGGCTCCGTGATAAAATGACTGAGAATGGCCATTCTTCGTCATTTTAACACGGAGAATGGCCATTCTTCGTGGCTTTAACATGGAGAATGAGCATTCTCCTTGTTAAATTGACGGAGAATGGTCATTCTTCGTCATTTTAACACAGAGATTGGCTATTCTTTGTCAATTTAACAAGGAGAATGGTCATTATTCGTCATTTTAACACAGACAATGACCATTCTCCGTCATTTTAACACGAAAAATGGCCGTCATTTTAACAAGGAGAATGACTATTCTTTGTCAATTTAACAAGGAGAATGGTCATTCTCCGTGGTTTTAGCACGGAGAATGGTCATTCTTCGTGCTAAAACCACGGAGAATGGTCATTCTCATTGTTAAATTGACGGAGATTGGCCATTCTCCTTGTTAAATTGACGGAGAATGGTCATTCTCCTTGTTAAATTGACGGAGAATGGCCATTCTCCGTCATTCTAACACGGAGAATGACTATTCTTTGTCAATTTAACAAGGAGAATGGTCATTCTCCGTGGTTTTAGCACGGAGAATGGCTATTTTTCGTGGTTTTAGCACGGAGAATTGATATTACCACGAAAAATGATCATTCTTCTGCATTTTATGTCCAGTTGAAACTTTGAAGGGGCATAACTTTTGACTGGGAGGTCAAAACGAGGCCAGTTTGTCGCAAAAGGAGCGTATTTCCGAGGAGCCGGAGATTAACCGCTTTTTCGTTAGTTTGCCTTCCGAAATTTTAGAATCGCGAAAAAAATGATGTTTGGACCTCCATTTTAACAGTTTTGCCGTTTGTCCGTCTTTTCGAAATTTTTTGACAATTTTTTGAAATAAAGTTTGAAGATTTTGGCGGAGAAAACTTAGATTCGAAACTGAGCGGCGTATGGAAGAAGAGAAAATATCGAAATATATTTTTTGAAGAGTAGGGTTCGGGGTGTTTCCAATAAATTAGAAGGACAAAAAGGTCATTCAGAACTCCCTTTATATATTTTTCGCTAATTCTGGGCACGCGATGAAATGTTATTTTGCGGTGGATTTTTCATAAATTTTTTATAATTTTTGGACATTTCATAATTTTTCCCATATTTTAATAAAGTTTTAAAATTTTAAATTTTTATCTATATTTTTTAGAGGTGGACGTAAACGTGACTAGTGTGCTTTTAAGATGCAAAGGATTCAGACTTTTTGGAAATGGTGAAAGGGAATATCAATTTTAACACCGTCCAATTGTTAGGAAGGAAAGAAAAGACTACGCTACGCACACCCGAACAAAAAAACAAAACAAAGAAGCAGCGGCCACACTTCATTTTGCGCGGGGAGCAGCAACGGAATGACACGTGTCCCCCTACGGGTCGTTCCTTCCTCCTCTCCACGTGGGAATATACATTTCTAACTTCTCTTTGGTTCCGTTGAAATCTCATTCTCACCTAACAAGCATATACCAAGAAGTACTGTAGCTTAGTAGCTCTATAAATATTTGTTACGACCAATGTAACAGTACAACTGACTAAACAACACAAATGGCGCCAGGAGGAGTGAGCAGGTTGCTCGGCACCTGCAGAGCTCTATCATCTCCTAACCATTCCTCTGCGGCGGCGTCTGCCACCGCCGGCGCCGGTTCTTCTCGCTCGGGTGGTATTAGTTTCCCGTGCGGCAGTTGCGTTGGTGGCGGCGGTGTCGGAGGGGGAGACGACACCAAAGTGATCAAGAAGGAGATGATATTGTTGCCAGCTAGCTGCCAAGGAAAGACTAGCAGGGTGGCAGCAGTCGCCAATCCGGCCAGGACCGCGGCCGTCGACGTGATCTTGCCGGAGAAGAAGCAGCAGAAGGAGAGCTCTCCCGGGTTTCTAGTGGCCGAGACGGCGAGTAAGCTCCTTGATAGGAAGAAGTGTTGGAGATTGCAAGCCGAGATGCTCATCGAGAGGGTACGTACGTACGTACGTACTAGTGCATGCACGCATGCGACTGACTTGGTTAATTGAGTTAACAATTAACTTTTTCGTTTTGGTGGCTAATTACTTGATTCATACAGGGGGTTATTGGATGCCAATCCTTCACTCTCATTGCTGTCGCCGGATCCCTTTTAGGCTCAATCTTGTGCTTTCTTGAGGTATATACGTAATCCATCCTTAATTTTCATATTTTGCAGTATCGGTCAATATTAATTCCGATATATGGCATTGATATTTTCTAATCCGATACCGGCCGATATCAATACTGGGATGCTGAATTTGGGATTTTTTTTCCCCTGCTAAATTTGATAATCCATAAGGCTCTAAAAGCATAATAAAGTTGTCAAAACATATAAAAAGAGAAAATATATCTGGTAAACCAATCTTGAAGGGTAACTACTATTTCATTTAATCCAAAATTACTAAGAATTTTTTAGTAAATATTTAAAATTATATATATATATATATATATATATATATATATATATATATATATATATATATATATATATATATATATATAATATTTTAATAATTATTTGTTTTTCGATATTAAATTTTTTGATATTTGGATCCGGAACCATCAATAATGCCGATATCGCACATCCTGATATTCATAGAAAATGTCTAATACCGATTTCGATAACTATATTACGAAATCTTGATAATTTTCTCTTTTTTTTAAGGGTATATATATTCTTATGGAAAAATTGTTATCTATGGTTTGATGGAGTACAGGGGTGCTTCCTTGTTCTCGAGTCATTTCTCCAATACTATCACACAATGTATCAAAGACTAGATCAAGGAGGGGGGATTATTGAGCTACTTATTCAAGCAATAGGTACTTATTCTTCCCTCTTTTTTTCTCCCTATTTTCATTATTCTAGTTATTCTTTTTCGACTACCACAAGTGTGTATGCTCGATGTTAATTACGAGAATTTCTACGATCACGATCAGACATGTTTCTCGTCGGCACCGCTCTGCTCACCTTCGGTATGGGTCTCTATGTCATGTTTGCGGGATCGGACGCATCGAAGAAGAGCAAAGGATGGGATGTGGATGAATCGAACCAGTTCGGGTTGTTCAACCTCAAGGTCAGGATGCATGCATAATTCTAGTGATGTTTATTTGATGCTATACCATATGATTTTTTTTTCTTCTTCTTCTTTGTTATAATGTTTGTAATGCTTATGCAGAGGCTCTCCGAAGAAATGGGGATGAACTCGCTAGCCGACGCTAAATCAAAAGTCGGGCACGCTGTCGTGATGATACTCCAGGCAGGAGTGCTGGACAAGTTCAAGACTGTTCCCCTGACCAGCAGCCTAGACCTGGCTTGCTTTGCCGCAGCGGTGTTTGTTTCCTCAGCCTGCTTGTTCCTCCTCTCGAAGCTCAGTAGTGTTCAGTAGAACCGAAATTGGATAGTTTAATGATCTAATATGTGCGATGAAACCAAATGCTGCTATTTCGAAAATATTCAGAAATACTTAATAGCGGATGTAGAGTTGTAATTATATATTCAGACGATTCTTTGATGTTTCAAACATTAGTTTTGCCTAGAAATATAACAATAAAGGATCGATTCTTAGAAATCAAGGAAGAGTAGGCCCTTATTTTTCATTATATTAAGCATGAGAGATAATATGGATTTGATGCAAGTGTGATCACGCTTTGACACCCTTTGATTCTTGGTACAGTTCATCGATGCGCTCCTGTAATCATCATCATTCAATTCGTCGTGGATCATCAGAATTTAAAATGTCCTTCATAATTCAAATGTGTGATTCAATTATCATTTTCCAACCAAAATAATGAATCCTCTTCCTATTACCACTATTGATGAATATGTGCAGGGAAATTCCATTGTCCTCAATTGAACTAAGAAAGCTACAGGAAGCCTATGCGGAGAGGGCTTTAAAGTATCAATTATTTAGCTTCTTTTCAGTTTTCACACACAAGTATCAGAGTTGTCAAGTATCAGTCTTTACAGAATTCACACACAAGTATCATTTTTCACACACAAGTATCAGTTTTCACGCACAAGCCTAGTAGTATAGAACACGTTAATAACATAATGATTGGAAAAAAGAAGGATTGGATATTGTGCTATCTAGAATATGTTTGGGTAGAAATCTCTGATTAAGAGTTTGTCAGTATCTATTAAGTGGGAAATCATCTCTAAAGTTCCTATTATACACACACAACACAATAGATATATTATCTAAGTAGCCAACGAAAGTAAAGATGTTCTAACCATGGATGCAGATCTAATACGATGAATATCTTGACATTTACGTAGGTCAAATAGTTTTTTATTCATATAGGGATATCTTATAGCTGGAAGGGATTGTGTATATGTTTTCTAGTTTGCAAACAGGGATATCTGTAGAGTAACATAGCATCAGTTAAGTAAAAAAATAATTCTTCAACTCTATTGCCAAGTACCAGTTAACAAAGTCAACATAAATGAGAGTATTCTTTATAACTTTGAAGCATCGTTAAAACCATCATCAAGAGACAAGACCTGGGCTGCAGCCTCAAGTACATAAAAAATAATATTTTAGGGTTGGTTGGGTGGGCTGAAGCCCACCTCAGCCCACCAATAGATCCGCCTCTGCATGAATGATCAATCCAATTTGATGTCATGAACATGAATACTAGCTAAATTGTGTTGGGATCCAGCCTCGATTCGAGGTGCCTGGAAGGGCAGTCTAGACATCGAAGCGTCGTCAGGGAGTGTAGGCAGGAGTTATGTTGACAACAGACCGAGTTCGGTCCGAATTTGGTGGAACTGAATTCGGTTCGAACCCTATCAAACTAAAACAGAACTCGCTGGTCTCGGCCTGACCGAGTTCGGTCCGAATTCGGTCATTGTCGGTCAGTCGGTGAATAATACTAGTATGGACCCCAAATCTGCATCCAATGATCGTGATCAAATTTGGATGTACATGATTAGTGCTGGACTATTTTGGAATTTTCCTAAAATCCTAAATATATAGGTTTCTCAACCTATGTATATATGTGTTGGATGGTTGGCATGAGAAGCACAAGACGGGAGATTCATAGTGCAAGTCCACTGTAAATCCGAGAGAAACTCCATATTTTACCTTTAGGCTTGCCGTTCGAGGCGGTTGGAAGAGGAGATATGTTCGGAGAATCGTCTACTCCATTCAGGGAGATCACTACGGGGTTGGGTGAGTGAATTCATTGTAATCTATTTCTTTCTTTTTGAGTTCGGTGAGGGGATTGAATCAATATTGTATGTTTCGAAAAGTTATAAAGATTGGGATTTGTCCATGTGATACAGTCACCGAACGTATACTGTTTGATATGTCTTGTCTTGACCATTAGACGTTAGTTCGTTATCTTCAGGTGGGTTGGCATCGCTTCCGCGACCGTGCTTCCGCAAACAACAAATTGCAAGTCTGTGAATACTCGTAATGATACTACGTATGGTGAGCTTGAAATTTGCACAACTATGAGACACGACACGGACAGTTCAAAATACACTATGACACAACTGGTTGAATGTACTGCGGTATCATAGATTACTATACCTGTATGAAACCACCCATCGACAAGAACTTCACTTGTGAGGTCCGGACGCTTGTGATAGCCAGAGAACAAGGTTTTTCCCCTCGGGCAAATCTCTCCACGGGGTACAGAAGAGAGCGATTCGTAACCCATGTCCGGCACCGACTCCAGTCTCACCTCTATTGTTGTGACAGGAACCCCCACCGTTCCCGAACTACGCTGGCTATCGATGTGAAGCAACCGGCACAACTTTCTGTAAGACCTGCGAATAGCACAAGCCACATCAAGAACTATAGAACAGTAATTCATTATATCAGTCAACAGTAGTTTGCTTGTTACCGTATCCTTGTATTAAGACGCTGCGACTTGTGACCCTCAGAAACTCCTCCACATGTCTAGGTAAAGGCGCAGCTCCGGATAACATGATTCGTACTCTGCCCCCTGAGTCCTTGTTTGATCTACACAAATTCGCACGAAATATGTGTCGATTAACGAAGAAAAAAGTCATCTAGCAGGAAGAAGGATCGAATGTTCATACTAACTTTTCTGACCTGTCAAAGAACGGTGATGCTTTATCTTGTTTTAGTCCCCTTTCCAACTTCTTGAACTTACTGATGCAATCGAAAGATACATAAAACAAAGGATCAATGAAAGTCTTAACTGTGAAGAAAGATCGACTACAATTTAGAACATACATGTCGTAAGCGTACTGGAATAGCCTCTTTCCGAACCCTCCCCCAGTCGAAATTTTGTGCTGAATACCTTTGATTAACAGGAAAAAATGACTATGATCAAATCAGGTTCTGTAGTTGCAGACTTAGATTACCTATCAGTTTGGAAATGATACTAAAATGGAAAGAAACTAACCTGCATATACGCGGTCATAGACTCGAGGGACTGCACAAAATGTTGAGAGTCAATAAGGGACTTTTAGTCCCACATCGGAATATGTAGTATGTAGAGGAGCTAGACTCCCTATAAGTAGTGTAGTAGTCCATCAATAAAATTTATCCCACCATTATTTTCTACATGGTATCAGAGCCATAACCTCTCTCTCTCTCTCCTCCCACACACAAAAAAAAAAATAAAAAAAAAATAAAATAAAATAAAATAAAATTTCCCTGCCGAAGCCTCCCCTCCCCTGCCGAAGCCCCCCCCCTCCCCTGCTGCCGAAGTCACCCCCCCCCCTCCCCTGCCGAAGCCCCCCCCCCCCCTCCCCTGCCGAAGACCCCCCCCTCCCTCCCCTGCCGCCGACCTCCACCCTGCCCTCCCACCAGACGCCCCCCTCCCCCCTCCCCTGCCGACGACCCCCCCCCTCATCCCACCCTGCCGGCCCCCCCTGACCCGACGACCCCCCCCCCTCCCTCTCCTCCACCAGCAGCCCCCCCCCTCCTTCCCTAACCCTAACCCTAGCCGCCATGTCTACAAACCCTAACCCTAGCTAGCCACCTCTTTTATTTTCCAAAAAAAAAAAAAACAGCGTCATTCGAATCATAAATAAGAAGGCTGTCAAATGATTTATTTGCACCTTCTATGATTCTTAGATTGCGCTGTTTGGAATAAACAAATGCTTTATTTGTTGTTCCTTCACATCAGGATCTATACAGAGACTGTTCATGTCTTCTCTGGTATCCTGACGTGTTCACTTTACATGCGCGCGCCGGTGCTGGTACAGATGATAGCGCATTCGTAAAGTCGAGGAAGACGTCGAAGACGACGACGACCAAGAAGCCGAAGACGACGACGACGACGCCGACGACGTTGGGAAACTGACGACGAAGAAGACGCCGAAAAAGACGAAGAAGACGACGAACAGGGTTCAACAGTTGAAGCAGCGATGGAAAAGATCAGTGGCAAACTGACAGCCGAAGAGATGAAGGCCTTGGTTGATGATATCTTATCAAAGAGATTAACCGAGGGAACCCCGCGTGTGGTCCATACTGATGTGGATCCGTCACCCTACAAAATGGGGAAGCTGGAGAAGCTGGAGACGAAGTTGGACGGCACGTCTAACTACTTGAAGTGGTCGCGGCAGGCGATGCGGACGCTGAAGGGACGTGGATTGGTTGGCTATGTCAATGGCCAAACCAAGGCGCCAGCCGATCACTCCTCGAAGGAGTTTGCTGTTTGGGAGATTGTCAACAACGTAGTAGCTGGGTGGTTGACAGCCTCATTAACCGACCAGGTGTCGGGCAATATAGAGGCGATGGAGGCTGCTGCTGATATATGGCAGACTTTAAAGGATATGTACTCAGGCTCGGGCAACCCTATGCGGGTCTTCCAACTGCAGGACGAACTCGATAGGGTGGTCCAGGACGAACGAACCATCTCTGAGTACGCAGCACTGTTGAAGAAGTACTGGTCGGATCTGGATCACTATGATCCTCTTGGGATGGAAGATGCACAGGTCGAACCAGCATTTGCGAAGTACTTTCAGACGTTCCTGGCTTATATTTCGCGGCAGCGTATGATGAAATTTCTGAAGGGGCTAAATCCTGTGTTTAAGCAGAGAAGGAATATTCTCCTATCCCAATCAACACTTCCGACCTTGGAAGAAGCTATCGCTGTCATGACACAGGAAGAAGCTCGCTTGAAGTTGATGCCCAACAAAGGCTCCTCTCAGGGGGAGCAAGCTGTGGTTGAAAAGTCTGCCCTTGCTGCATTCAATCAGCCTCCATCTGTAGGTGGTGTTTGCCACAATTGTGGTGACTCCGGCCATTACATCAGATTTTGTCCGAAACCCTTGCGGACTCAGTCTGGTGATCGCGGACGGGGTCGTGGAGGACGACGTGGTGGTAGAGGGGGATATGCTGGTAGAAGGGGAGGACACAAAGCAAATCTGGTGGAGGAAGGAGGAGAAAGTCAACTGGCCGAAATAACCCCGCTTGAGCGGGAATTCCTTGAGAAGTTGCGAGGCACTAAGATGGGTTCGCCCGACAGTCCTGGGGCGTCCTCTACCTCGGGGGACCATATCACTTGCTTTGCCCAAACCAGCACAGGTATACCTGCACGTGCTCTTGCGTCTGTCCATCAGCCAGGCTGGATTATGGACTCTGGGGCATCCAGCCATGTCACGGGGTCCCGTGGTGAGTTTCAGGACTATACTCACCTACCGTTGCCGGAGAGTATTCAGACTGCTGATGGTACCTCCAGACCAGTACTGGGTAAAGGCACTGTCGCATGCACCCCTTCCATCACTCTCACTGATGTCTTACATGCTCCGTCTTTTCCTGTCAATCTTCTCTCTATTAGTGCCATTATCCATGATCTTAACTGCACTGTTTCCTTTGACATTCCCACGGTGACTTTTCAGGAGAAGGGGACAGGACGACGACTTGGGACTGGCACATGGCATAAAGGGTTGTGGTACTTGGACAGGACTGGACTGGACAAAGCATTGACATCTCTTGTAGCGGGCACACAACCGAAAGTTTCACGACGTAGTGTAGAAGACGAACTGCTACTCCACCACCAGCGTGTCGGCCATTCTTCTTTTCAAGTTATTAGTCGAATGTATCCGTCCTTATATCAAAGGGCGAATAAGGAGAAGTTATTTTGTAATACTTGTGAGTTGGGGAAGCATACCAGAAGCTCGTATGTGAGCTCGGGCAATAAGAGTTCAGCTGCCTTTGACATGATACATTCGGACGTATGGGGCCCTTGTCCTACAACCGATATTAACGGTTTTCGATGGTTCGTCACTTTTATTGACTGTTATACCCGGGTAACATGGGTTTACCTTATGAAGAATAAAAGTGATGTCCTTGAAGCTTTTCGGGATTTTCATCGCCGAGTGGAAACACAATATGGCGCTAAAATTAAGTGTTTCCGGTCTGACAATGGAACGGAGTATACGAACAAGAGGGTTGCTGAGTATTTTTCCACTCATGGAATACTACATCAAACTTCATGTGCTTATACGCCGGCACAAAATGGTGTAGCCGAACGGAAGAACAGACATCTGCTGGAGGTTGTACGGACGATGATGCTAGCTATGAATGTCCCGAAACACTTATGGGGGCAGGCTGTATTGACGGCCTCCTATCTCATCAACAGAATGCCATCTCAAGTGTTAGACTGGAAGACACCGTTGGAGATGCTTACTGGGGCAACCACATACACTGTTCCTCCGAAAGTATTTGGGTGTGTGTGTTTTGTCCAAGATAATAGGCCAGGAGTTGGCAAACTGGATCCTCGAGCAGTTAAATGTGTATTTGTCGGTTACACGGCAACTCAGAAGGGATATGCCTGTTGGAGCCCAGTTGAGCGGAAGATGTTCGTAAGCATGGATGTTACATTCAGAGAGCTGGAACCATACTATGGTTCGGATGAAGGTTCAGCATTTGGTGACACACCTAACACAGAGGGTGTTAGATGTGAGGGGGAGATAATAAGCCCAAATGTGGTAGTCGGATCAGTCCCGTGTCCGGTCATAGAAAACTGGACGAAAGGGGGAGGAGAAAGCAGTGACTCCGATACAGAGAATGAAGAAGATACATATATTACGCAGGGGGAGCAGCAGACAAAGGAAAAGGAGCTCCAGCAGACAAGGGAAAAGGAACTCCAAGTCTACAGAAGGAGACAGCAGAAGTCCAGTACTGTGCCTGTGCCGTGCCCTGTGCCTACCGTACCAAGTCCCTCGTCTACTCCTGCCCCAACTCTTGAAGATGTTGCCCCCGCCCTGAATCACTCTGATTCCGATGCGGACCTCTCTGACTCGGATGGTACGATCCCTTCACCACCTATTGCTCCCGTAAGGAGATCTTCTCGCAGCAATGCGGGTAAACATCCTAGTCGTTTTGATGATTATGAACATGATATTGCCAACTACTTGTCTTATTCTAACATTTCTTCGAATTATCGAGCCTTTATTGCATCATTAGACTCTACTTCGTTGCCCAAGTGTTGGCAGGAAGCAAAGAAAGATCCAAGGTGGAAAGCTGCAATGATGGAAGAACTTGGGGCACTGGAGAAAAATAAGACATGGGAGCTGATTCCATTACCCAAAGGGAAGAAAGCCGTGGGGTGCAAATGGGTGTACACAGTAAAGGAGACGCCAGAAGGAAAAGTAGAGCGGTACAAGGCGAGGTTGGTTGCAAAAGGATTCACACAGTCATATGGCATAGACTATGATGAGACGTTTGCCCCAGTAGCAAAAATGAGCACCGTAAGAACTCTGGTCTCCATTGCAGCCAACTATGGGTGGAAGCTATACCAGCTGGATGTGAAGAATGCCTTTCTTCATGGGGACCTGCAAGAGGAGGTATACATGGAACTCCCGCCAGGATGCTATGCGACGGAATCAGAAGGAGGGACGTCGCATGGAAAGGTGTGTAAACTGAAGAAGTCGTTATACGGGCTCAAGCAGTCTCCTCGAGCCTGGTTTGACAGATTCAGAAAGGCTGTTACGGGCATGGGATACCGTCAAACAAATGCAGACCATACGGTCTTCCTCCAGCATGCAAGAGGCCACATCACTATACTTGCTGTATATGTGGATGATATAGTGATCACAGGTGATGATGAAGTCGAGATCGCTAAGCTGAAGTCAAAACTCGCGAAGGAGTTTGAGGTGAAGGACTTAGGAGCGATGAGGTACTTTCTAGGTATCGAAGTGTGTGAGGGAGAACAGGGAATTGTTCTCTCACAAAGAAAGTACGTACTAGATCTGCTGAAGGAGACAGGGATGCTGGAATGCAGAGCAGCCGTCACTCCCATTGACCAGAAGTGCAAATTGGGAGCAGAAGCAGGAGAGTCTGTTGATCGTGAAAGGTATCAAAGGCTTGTAGGAAGGTTGATTTATTTGGGACACACTCGCCCTGATATTTCATTTGCGGTGAGTGTAGTGAGTCGCTACATGCATGATCCAAGAACGGGTCATATGGACGCAATATTTCAGATCTTGAGATATCTGAAAGGAACGCCGGGAAAGGGGCTATGGTTCAAGAAGAATGGACGCATAGAAGTTGAGGGATACTGTGATGCAGACTGGGCGAGCTGCATAGACGACAGAAGGTCTACCACAGGATACTGTGTTTTTGTAGGAGGAAATCTGGTCTCATGGAGAAGCAAGAAACAGTCTGTGGTAGCACGGTCGACAGCTGAAGCAGAATACAGAGCAATGGCTCTGGGAGTGTCAGAGTTGCTATGGGTGAAAGCATTGCTGACAGAGTTGAAGCTGGATAAGGGAGCACCATTGCGTCTTCTGAGCGATAGTCAAGCTGCAATAAGTATAGCTAACAATCCAGTCCAGCACGACAGAACGAAGCACATCGAGATTGATCGATTCTTCATCAAGGAGAAGCTGGAACAAGGGATACTGAAGATTGACCATGTCCGCTCAGAAGAACAAGTTGCAGACTGTCTGACTAAGGGTCTTAGTTCATTAAGTCTGTCGAAGCTATGTAACAAGATGGGGATGATCAATATCTATCGCCCATCTTGAGGGGGAGTGTTGAGAGTCAATAAGGGACTTTTAGTCCCATATCGGAATATGTAGTATGTAGAGGAGCTAGACTCCCTATAAGTAGTGTAGTAGTCCATCAATAAAATTTATCCCACCATTATTTTCTACACAAAATATTGTGGGTTTGAGTTCCTGGATATCCTCCATCAAATATCTAACATCCTGTACATCAAGTTGAGTTCAATCAGTAAGTAATTTTTCGAAACGAAGAAGAAGGTATTTACGAAAAGTAGGAAGTATATAGTGACTTACCCCTCTCCAAAATCCTACTGAGGCTCCTTTGTAGATGCAATAGTTTTCTATTATCTGATCGAAAATATGGGCTAGTGGTAGAAATCAGAAGTAAGTCTTCTTCGGTAACCTGAAATTTGGTAATATATAGTAATTGTTCTTATTATATATGAAGTATGAACTTATGAACGTAACACGAAATTATAATTTTTCGTAAGGTAGGATATGTACCACTTTGTCGGTCTCTTGAAGGACATGATATGTAGTTAGGACCTCTGCCACTGCCATTACAGCCTTGTTTGTCAGGATAACTCCCTTCGGGTCTCCTGTTGTCCTGCTGTTGTACATTATTGTGCAGATGTCATCCTTGCACTTCGGAGGAAGCCTAGAATTGGCACTTACCTGAAAAAAATACATACTCTAATTGATCACATTCAATAAATTCACAGGAACAGACAATGAGCCTCCAGAGTGTCAATCTAGTGTAAGGTTTCGTCACGAAGAAAATCGAGGTGTATATAGTGTTGGATATGGCTCGTGTTCGATACTGAGAGGAGTCGATACGCCGATACATAGGCTCAAAACAGTCTGTTTCAGTGTGGCAGTACACTGGAAATATACTGCCAGTGTATTCCAGCTAGTCGGGAGGGTCAAAAAACCCCACACAATATACTAGCAGTACACTGCCAGTATACCACCGTGATCGGGGATGCTCTGAAAGGGTGTATGATTCAGATTTAAAGTGGTGTTTTCGACGGCTATGATCGCTCCTAGCTAATGGTAAAACTTAGGGGTCCTATAAAAGGATCTCTACCTGCCTACGGTTGCTTGAGGCTATCATTGCTAAGACCTAGGCTTTCTAGAGGCCATTAAAGGAGTCATTAAGAGAGAAGGAAATAGAGGTCGTGGGTTAAGAGAGAAGGAAAGGGAGCTCGTCGGAAGTATCGTAAGGAGAGGGTTGCTCTTGCGGTGTGCAGTTGTAATCCTTTCTATGGTTCTCTTTTTGATTCAATGAAGATTTCTCTCATTGTCCCGTGGAGTAGTATCGACCGAACCAAGTAAATCTCTTGTATGCTTTGTGTCTATTTAATTTCAGTATTTGTGCTTTGTTGTTCTCGTCATCGTTAAAGTATTGTGTGTATGATAGCTTCAGCATCGTGCACAACATATCTATTCTACTATATAATGCCAAAAGTTAGGCTTCACCGTGAAATTTTTCTTCCAAAAATACTCTTGAATATCTATACTTATTAAAATATTTCATAAATTTTAATAAGGACAACTCAGTAATTATGAAGACTGCCCTTTGGTCTTTCTAAGTAGTCTTCTTAAGTTAATTAACAGAATGTTAAAATACGTGCAATGCACGTGCATATATGCTAGTAGTATATATACTAAACCACTGAACTATGTTATGTTTTCAATTATCTAGAATAGGTTACTGAATCGATCATCCATAAGAGTTAGGTGCTCACCGACAAACTAAATTCCTCCCATGAGAAGCAAGAGACACCAAGCTGTTCAAATTCTCTCTTCTGTTCTTCAGTAACTAATCCGAAGCTGATAATTGCTGAAAGTAAGAGGAACAAGAAACATGTCACTGGCACAATATTAGTACATTCAGAAGTTGCTTAAATTCGTTTCACAACTTACTCTTTAGATTCGTAGCACATCTCGGGAGGCATGCCAGTATCTAAATATAAAGTCAAAACATTAAGATCAGCTTTATCAAATTAAAGCAATGATAGGATACTTATTTCTAATTCTAAATAACTTAGAAATTGTTATTTTTTGGCAAATTCTTGATTAAGAAAAGATAAAGAGATGCCTATATATAGTGAAGGTAACCTCCAAAATGAGGTTACGAAGAAAGAACATTAAGTTCAACCTACAGAATTGATCTTGTTTTCGTGGACAAAGGGCCAAAGGCTATTGACACTTCAGCATGGTTGATGATGAATTCTACTGCATTAGGTCCTGTATGACAATATATAAGCAATCGATCAGTAATATAATTAGGTGAGGAGCGAAACTTTTTTCAAGAACAGTGGATACTTCACAGGAAATCACTACTTTAAAACACTTTAACATCAGTAATAGAGTAATATATATGTACTGATCTCCATTTTAATAGAACAAAATTTGAACTTAAAATTGTTCTTCGGGCAGTACAACAATTATCTATAGGATATGTAATGCCTTGTTCAGTAATATAATTAGGTGAGGAGTGAAACCTTGTTCAAGAACAGTGGATACTCTGCAGGAAATCACTACTTTAAATCACTTTAACATCAGTACTAGAGTAATATATATGTACTTATCTCCATTTTAATAGGAAGAAAAAAATTAACTTAAAATTGTTCTTCCGGCAGTAGAATATTAATTATATATCTATAGGATATCTAATGCCTTCTTGAGTAATATAATTAGGTGAGGAGCAAAACCTTGTTCAAGAACAGTGGATACTCCGTATAAAACAATTTAACATTAGTACTAGAGCAATATATATGTACTGATCTCCATTATAATAGAACAAAATTTGAAATTAAACTTGTTCTTCGGGGAGTATAACAATTATCTATACGATATGTAATTCTTTGCTTGAAGAATTGTGTTTATTGACAGGCTATTGGTATTGGGTATAGTTTCATGGAAAGTTATCAAATGCAGGCGCTCAGGAACAACTAGATAAGCAATAACTTGTATATATTTCTAATATTGGACTTCAATTTCAATCATCCCTAGAGAACAAGAGGCCATAAAATTTCATGTTGTGTATTCATCTTGCACTAAGAAAGCAACTACATACCGAGAGTATCGTACAAGGGTACATAACAAATTCCTTGACTGTTACATGCCTGGGAAAGAAAAACTTCAGTAGTAAGTAGTAATTAAAGGAAACAATTCAAGTTCTACGCACAATTAATTCCAGTAACTAGCATCAAACCCCACATCCCAACTCATGCACAAATACTACAAAATCATAGTTTGCAGTATCGGCCGAAACCAAACCGATACGGTCGGTGCCAATAAGGTTTGATATGTCCTGATGCGATACCGACCGATACTGATACAGGTCAATACCGATATCGTAGGTCTATTTTTCCGTCAGTTCGGCAAAGGAAATTGAATGAAGAAAACCAATCAACAAGGATGTAAAAGCGTAGTAAGATTTAAAAGTATTTATTTATTTTTTATCTGTAGGAGGTAAACCAATCAGCAACGACTGCTATTTCATTCATTTCCAAAATTACTAAAAAATAACACAAAAAATACTTAAAATTATGCTTAAATGTATATAAAAAAAATCAAGAATTTTAATAACTTATTAATAATTATTTGCTTTCTGATACCAAAAAAAAAAAATCTGATATTCCGATCTGAAACCGTCGATACCACCAATCTGATACTCATAGGACGGGTCCGATATCGATACTGCGAACCTTGTAGCATCTAGTACATGTGATCCCCAAAATACTTTTTTCTTCTTATTTTCTTAAATGAGCATGCAATCCTGTTTATATATGCGCCAAGCATGAGCTATTGTATAGCTACAAAAAGAAGAAAGAGTACCTCCATTGCAATCACCCATTCAGGACGGTTTGTTCCATATGTGCCACAACGATCTCCCTATCAATGGATTTTTCACATTTCTAAGTTACTCTTTAAATGATTTAAAAGGGCGAAAATCCTACCTCATAATTGTTTGTTTAAGAGTCAAATATTTGAGTCTAAAATTTCTTGAAGTTCACAGCGGTTGAGGTTTGCTCACTGGTTTAACACCAAGCCCTCCCATTGCAGCTCCGATCTTGATTGCTTGATCGTAAACTTCCTCATATATACGTCCTCCACTTGTATGAACCAACCTATAAAATTGATGAAAAATTTCATACACGGCATTAAAGTTTAATGTAATTGTGCATACAAAACAAAGTTCCAGCAAATTATAAAAACAGAACCAAAGCACGCATTCGTTGGATGTTTTCCTTGAAAATGGCATCAGTGATAACGTTCATTGGTTGGGTGTATGTTCGACAAAAAATGTCCAAACGTTAGGGGGTTTTTTTTTTGGCAAAAAAAAAGGAACCAAAAGTTGGGCATTTTTCTTATAATTTTTTTAATTTATTGTATACATATCTTACTGGAAAATGCTAAACGACGTGTGCGGAGGCTGACCGCGCGCGTGCCCTCGCCGACATGTCACCCCCCACTACCCCCCCCCCCCCCCCCCCCTCTCCCCCCCGGACACCACACCGGCCCACCCCTCCTTTTCCGCCGTCCCACTCAAATGGAGGGGCGACACTTTGCCCGCGGGTCAGGACTGCGGTCCAAACCCGCGGGCAACATATTACTTTGCTTGCTAGCCACAAATCTCAATTATTCTAATGTTATATTATATATACATATTATATGTATATGAAAATTTCTAAAAAATTATGAAAATGTTAAAAAGATGATAAGAAACGCAACCAATGTTAGGCATTTTCTTACACATGATAACTACTATACGACGTTTTATCACCAAAATTAAATAAAAAATAAAAAATGTAAGAGAAAGGCACAATAGTAGGACATTTTTTTGTGACCATAGGATGTTTTCTTTGATTGTGTAAATTAGTTGTTAATCACCCCCAACTTTTAGGAACTAACCTCGAGTTTCAACATAAACGTCCAATGGTAGGGTGTTTGTTTGGGAAACGTAATTCTGTTAGATGTGTTGTTAGGTCTCAATTTGCAATTTTATAATGTACTCTATGCTCTGAACTTAATTTATTTTTTAATTTAATTCTATGTTCGTAAAATTGAACTTATTCTAAGCACAAGGCCGGCCATGTAACAAGCTAGACAAGACTTTGGACTTGGCCAATCCCTTATGCTAGGGTAATCAGCGTAATTCCACCAAAGATCGGGGTCACAGATAGCCTCCTATGACCGATTCACAATAGGGGTCAAGGGACAACCAAAATTAGCTTTATATAGTGTAATATAGTTTGTATGCAAAATATAGTCCGACATTGGAGGAAAACAAAATTGCTAATGCCTTTAAATATAGATGTCCAATAACAAGACTACTTATGGATTAGCCAAGGAGTGGGCATATCCATGGGCTTTGGCTACTAGGCCTTTGCCTATTATTTAAAAGTCTATGATAGGCACTTGAGCACTTGTTCATTCAGAATAATTTTATTTTAATTTTTGAAATTAAAATGAAATAGCACATTATTTATTGGCAAGGGACATGTCTTTTGGATTAGATATAATTAAACAATTATGACTGTTGGCCAAAAGATACCTCCAATCTCTATATAAGATAGAGTTAAAGCATTGAGAGAGAGATCAAAATTCACTGCTTAATCTTCAAAAGAACTCTTGCTTTGCTTTATCCTGGAGGCTAATTTCCTTTCCATATATAATCAGTATAGTGGGGGAAATATTGCATTTAGAAAAGTGAACTTTCCATCACGACTCAAAGCATTCCAATTCTCCATTCTAAATTCTCTAATAGATAGGGCAACCCAACCCTCCGGGCCGACCCTGTAGACTAAGCGCAGCTGTATGAGCAAGCAATATGTGGATAAAATTTGCATATACGAAGATATATACCATTTTAATATATATATGTTTAATCAATTATACAATAGTATAAGCATACATTTCCGTCGACAACCTCACGATGACCAAGCATTGGGTTGTGAGGATATCCCTTGAGACCGATCCACTGCAAGAGGAAATAGACTGAATCAAGCAACAACGTACATTACAGAACAGAAGGAGAAATTGTTTACAACTATTTATCTCTTCTTCTAATTACATGCCATTTGGAATATGAGAGTTATGTGATGCTCATTGTTGACATATCAATTGAAATGCAAGAGTTTTAATTGTTTGTATGCATGCTTGACCGTAAGCTATTTGAAAACAATACATGTTAGATTATATATTATATTTGTAATATAAATATGGCCCATAAGCCCAAACGTATAGACACTATAAATTGTAAACAACTCCCATCAATAAACACAAGGCATTATTATTTCCTACATGGTATCAGAGCCTCCAGAAAAATCCTAGCCGTCATATTCACCATCATCGATCCGATCTCTACGCGCCCGACGTCGGAGTTGACGGACGCGCTCGATCTCTACACGCCCGACGCGCCTGACGCGTCCGATCCGGAGCTGCCGATCCCCTACGCGCGCCCGCCGCGCCGATCCGACGACCCGACGACCCGACACGCCCGCCGATCAGCGACGACCCGACGCGCCCACCGATTCCCTACGCGCCGATCTCCCTAATTCCTACGCGTCCGATCCGGCGCCGCCGACCCCTATGCGCCCGATCCGGCGCACCGGCAGCGGCCGATTCGTTGGCGTTGTACTTTATTTTGTACACCCGATATCCGTACCGCTCGCCCCTACGTGCCAGATCCGGCGCCGCCGACCCCTACGCGCCCGATCCGGCGCACCGGCCGCGGCCGATTCGTCGACGTTGTACTTTATTTTGTACACCCGACATCCGCGCCGCTCGCCCCTACGCGCCAGATTCGGCGCCCCTGATCGCGACAGGTTCGCCGTGAATCCCGTCTAACAGCGGCCGATTCACCGCCGACCCCGTCCATCAGCGGTCGATTCGTCGGAGTTGTACTTTATTTTGTACACATGACATCCGCGATGGCTGATGATGCAGCGTCCAGCTACTCCATCGCGACTAGCGGTGGCGGTGCACACAACTCAATTATTCTAATCCGAAGGATCCATATTTTCTGAGTTCTGCTGATCAACCAGCAAATATCATTACTCCTATTGTTTTCCGTGGACCGAACTATGCTGAGTGGTCTCGATCGATACGTCTCTCCCTGATCTCTAGGCGAAAGATCACTTTTCTGGAAGGTACTGAAATCAAACCTGTTAATGATGCTAGTAAATTGCTTGATTGGAGATGTGTGCAAGCGCTATTGGTTCAATGGGTTCTTAACACCATTGATCCGTCTCTGAAGAAATCTTTGTCGTACTTTGAAGAGGTTTATCCATTGTGGAACTTGTTGGAGAAAACATTTGTTGTTAGCAATGGCACTCGAAAGCAACAAATTAAGGTGTCTTTGGCTGAGTACAAACAAACGACTTCGATGTCTGTGGAAACCTACTTTAGAAATTTGCAGTCTTTGTGGGATGAACAAGCTGCTTATTTTCCATTGCCTACTTGTACCTGTGGTGAACTTGCTGCAAAGCTGCAGGCTATAAGGGATGAAGACCACTTTCAGGACTTTATGTATGGGTTGAATGCTGAGTTGTATAGTCATACCCGATCTAATCTTCTGGCTCAGGATCCTCAGCCAAGTTTAGATCGGGCATGCCAGGCAGTCCGTGAGGAGGAGAATATGCGAAAATCTTAGGTCCAATCCGCTATTAAGGAGGTGTTGGCGCTGGCTATCAAGACTTCACCTCGTCTTTCTACTGCTTCTAATAGTAGAACCTCAGATTCCAGGGACAAATCAGGTATGATCTGTACTCATTGCAAGAAAATAGGTCATGATGTTGCAAATTTCTTTGCCAAGATTGGCTATCCAGAGTGGTGGGAGACTCGTCCTCGGTGTAAGGACGGACGTGGTGCTGGTGGTGGCAGAGGCCCGGCACCACAGCAGAGACGTGATGGGGGACGCGGTGCTGGTGGCGTAGAGGTTGTTCATCATATCGCCGCTACTGGTCATGGTGTCCCTGCTGGTCTTGCTGGAAGTTCGGCGGATATGATGCATGGAGGGTATCCTTCACCACTCTCAGGTAAACAATGGCAGAAATTGATGAGCTTGCTGGGTAACGACAATCCTTCCAACCCTGGTTCTTCAAACTCTGATCGTCTGATGGGTAAGAATTCTTCTGTCACTTGGATATTCGATACTGGGACTACTCTTCATGCGACAGGTTCTCGTGACTGTTTAGTTGATTGCTTTGAGGGACCTGTATGTCCTGTGATTTTGCCTGATGGGAGCACTATTGAGGCTGTTCTGAGAGGCAAAGTATTTTTGACTACTTCATTGGTGTTGACGGATGTTCTTTATGTTTCGACATTGACTTGCAATTTGATCTCTGTCTCACAATTGATTGGTGCCAGAAATTGTGATATGTTATTTACTCCTGATTTGTGTTTTGTTCAGGACCGAAGTACGAGGATGGTGATTAGAGCAGGTGAACAAAGGGATGGACTTTACTTCTTGGGGGAGGTTCCAGCTTCTTTGGCTTCGGTGATCCTGGCATGCAGAGAGAGTGATTCTGAGGTTTGGCATAGTAGACTGGGGCATCCTTTAGATAAAGTAATGCAGACTTTACCTTTTTTCTCTGGTAGTAGTGTGTTTTCTCATAAGGCTTGTGATATTTGTCATCAAGCCAAACAGACTCGTGATGCTTTTTCGGATAGTAGTAGTCGTGCTTTGAGATGCTTTGAACTTATACACTGTGATCTGTGGAGACCATATCGTGTTCCGTCATCTAATGGGGCATGCTATTTTTTGACTTTGGTGGATGATTTTTTTAGAGCTGTTTGGATTATTTTATTGACGGATAAGTGTGCTGTTTATTCTATGTTTCTTAAATTCATTGCTATGGTGAAGCATCAGTTTGGGGCTGATATACGTCGTGTGCGGAGTGACAATGGTACTGAATTTAATTGTTTACGAGATTATTTTTTATCTCAAGGTATATTGTTCCAAACGTCCTGTGTTGGGACACCTCAGCAGAATGGAAGGGTGGAAAGAAAATATCGACATATTTTAAATGTTGCCAGGGCGTTGAGATTTCAGGGTTCTCTTCCTGTAGATTTTTGGAGGGAATGTGTTCTGAGTGCATGTTATTTGATCAATAGAACACCTTCTAGTATCTTGCATTTTAAGTCTCTTATGAAGTTTTATATGGTTCGGCTCCTTCGTATGATCATCTACGTATTTTTGGTTGTCTGTGCTATGCATATGATTTGAAAACCCGACATGATAAATTTGCTAGTAGGTAGAAAATGTATCTTTGTTGGGTATCCACTTGATAAAAAGGGATGAAAATTGTATGATTTGGAGACTGGTGAATTTTTTGTGTCCCGTGATGTTACTTTTTATGAAAAAGAATTTCCTGGGTGTGGCTCTGCTAGCGAGATGTCTTCTGCGATACCTCATACATCTGTTGAGGTGCCAGGAGACGATATAGAGGCTTTTGGAATGGTGTCGAATTCGGTTGCTGAGGCCGGAGTTGTAATGCCCCGCTCCGCACGGTGCATTATGCTGAGTCGTTGACTCGATGAGTTGCGTTGACCCGATTATGTATCAATGCGAATCGATACAAAGTGTTGAGTTGTCCCGAGCAATGCATCGAACTAAGTCGATGCGAAGAGTTGCCTTGTCCCAAAGAATTCATCGAGTGAATCGATACGAAGCGCCGCGTTGCCTCGAAGGATAAGTGCGTTGAGACGGCTCGAAGATTCTAAGAAATCTAATCGACCAAGGCACAAGTCCGAATCGATGCAAGTATTAATTTTAGTTGGTTTTATGTGCAGGCTATACGTTTACGCTGAAATGTTAGAGGTTGATCTTTTGCCTTATTCAGTAAGGGGTCCGCGGAAGCAAATCGTCGCCTTGCGACGGACTGAGGCATTAGCACGGTAAGCCCAAATCGGACGTATAACTCAATGAAGCACGAAGTGCTCGAATGGCTAAGTCAGGAGAGTTGCCCGTGCGATGAAGTTATGAAATCGAGCTGCAACGGCTCGGCGAAACGATAAGGCATATCGATTCAAGGTGGGGGGACATTAACTCTCTTTCATACTCCGTCATGCTTAACCAAAATACATATCATTGAATGCTGAGTTAATCTATCAATGCCACGGGTGTGGCTCGATAGAGAGATAAACGTAGTGCGTGTCGAATACTAGCTAGAACAATTGAAATGAATCGTACGGCAAACGTACGAGTCGCTATGGAACATTGGATATCGCAAAGACGAGCGCCTCGGTGCGCAAGCCGCAAGAACATGGGATAACTGTACTCGGCGAGTGCCTTAGTGCACGAACCATACCGTGCCTTCGCGTACGCGTTAGAACGGCTAGAACATTGAAAGACAATAGGCGAGCGCCCTAGCGCGCAAGCCACGGACATTGAATACTAAAGCATGGAAATACGGCTTTGACGCGTGCAGCAAGTGCACGACTCGAAGGATAGATGATAAATGTGTCAAAACGTGCCTACGTGCACAAGATCATAAAAGATGGCTTCGTTACGAAAGAATACAGTTGTGACATGAATGTGGCAAAACTGTCGGATATGACATAATGTCTCGAAAGGTGTTCGGGACCTTCGGGTCGTTCGGTTGACGAGCATTGAGTTGAGGCATGATGCCATTGAAACATTGAAACGAAGTATGAAACGTAAGAACATAGAAAGTTAACGAAAAAAATACGAGACGATAATGCGGCATGGTGCCCTTCGAAATGTTCGGGGCCTTCGGGCGTTCGATGAGAACATTCGGGCGTTGTGCCAATTGAAATAGAGATAAGCGAACTTGTTTGGTTGTATGAAAGATACGATTCGTTGCATGGTCAAATGGACTTAAAGATATAAAATCCCGTACATGGGTATTCCCTCGAACGCGGCGCGCCAGGGCGCTGGGACCGTTCGGCCTAGGAGGGATTCGTTTTCGGTATTGTTGGTGCACTTCATTTAGAAGGGTAGCGACCTTCTGGTGAATGTGATAAGCCACTTGCTGCGATTATTTCGGTGGCCTCTGATGTTGGTTAGCAACCGCACAGAGTTAACATCGTCATGTTTCGATTCGATAAATATAAGTCCATTCTAGCCCGAAAAGCTAGTGACCTTCATATAGTTAAGGGCGACGAGCTTGGAAGTATAAGGTATGCATATATCCTGCATGGACGGATCCTGAATAGCGAGCACTTATAATATGACAGGGAAAACGGATAGGCGTATTCACCTTGCGTCGGTGCAAGGGCGAGTGCGTCGAGATTGCTAAGTCGTGCCACGAATCAAACACGAGATTGCTTGCCTGTTTACTTATGCGAATTGAATAACATGCTTGCCATGCTTTACAGTCTTTGAATATGCCATGAACTCATCCTAAGGATAACATAGAAAGAGAACTAAATTGTATGTTTGCATGAATCAATACAATACTAAATGTCGGTTTGTTAAGTGGATTTTTGATCAGTACAGCGAGAATGAAAGTACTAATCCCCCACTAGTTGCTAGCAGGTTCAGGGATTGGTATGCTCGCGGCGGAGCTTCGCTTGAATGCGTTGAGGCTTGGAATGCCGAAGCGTATTGAAGCGTGCGATCGCATTGACGCTTGGATATGCAACAGGATTGATGCGGCCGAGATATAGAAGACATGATGTATGGAACGGCAAAATCCTTTGTGGGCAAGAGAGAACTTGAGTGTTGTAGCCAATCTGGCAAATTTTGTTGGGCTATCGAAAGCCTTTGTAATCTGATTTCGAATATCAATAAAGTGAATCGTTTTCGTATACTCTATTTTGCCTTTCGTTGTTAACGTTCAACTCAAAGATAACAATTTGAGAACTTGTCATCTTGCCTTGCACGAGCGCAACTCCAGGCTCGTGCGGCATCACACCCCAGCGAGGACGATGATTCGGGTGATTCCGGGTCGGGGCGTGTCAAATTGGTATCAGAGCTCTAGGCTCAATTTTCTCTGGACGCTTGCTTCATTTCAGTTCTAAAAGTTGCCCATCACCAATCGAAATCACTCTCGACTCTACTCGATGCCGTCCTGGATGTTCCATACAATAAGTCTAATACAAATCATGTAATTTTGCCGCGTGTTGTTTTGGAAATTATATGGTGTTTGCGGGAAAAGTCAAAAAAGGTTTGTTGCTATAAGCGCAACAAGTTGCGAGATATGAATTCAATAAATTGTTGCTGCGTATGCAACACGTCGTGAATTGCGATTTGAGATATTCGTTGTTTGCAACGAACGATACGAGAAATGTTGGTTGCATCGATACAATGATAGTCATAGAATGTTGCTGCAGCAATTGCCACGCGTTGATTGTAAATGATGCGTTGAAAAGAAAATAAAAGTTGATATTGAATGTGTCGAACGGATTCACATATCGATTTTGAATGTGCGTTGCGATGAAAAATGATAAGTTAATATCGAATACGTTGAACAGATTTGAGTATTGACTTTGAATGTCGAAAATAAAATGTTGCACGAGGTGCAATCGATGTCGAAGATAAATCGATGCTCGAGGTGCGGTAAATATCGGAAATAAATCATTGCACGATGTGCAATGCGTATTGAAAGTAAATTATTGCACGTGGTGCAATGCATGTCAAAAGTAAAATTATTGCACGTGGTGCAACGCGTATCAAAGTAATCGCTGCACGAAGTGCAACGGATATCAAGAATAAATTTTTGCACAAGATGCAACGGAAGAAAACAAAAGTTATAAATCGAGAAACGAAATCGGTTCGGTTGCGCATCGAGCTTGCGTTGGCAAATGAAAACATTTGTCGAGTTGTTTCGGATTTGATTTAATCAGAGTACGGTTGTGATCAAGCACGATCACTGCGAAAATCGTGAGTCGGAAGAGATCGTTGGTTCGTAAAGAGTACGTTGCGATGAAAGTAACTTGATTTCTGGGTGGTATATGGCATACCACCGATGCAATGAATGGCTCGATTCCGAGTGGTATATGTGATACCACTTGTGCGATGAATTACATCGACGTTTTGTGAGAATTGCGGAAGGTTTATCCGCAACGGACGGGATAGCACCGAGACTCGATTGAGAAATTGTACGACGGCATGTTGATGCAAGTGTTCTTCGATGATCGGTTAGAACGGTAAGGCGTGACTAGTAAACATTGAATGATACGTCGATTAAAAATTTATGTGTTGAACGAATGACGGGTACTAGCGAAACGATTATGCCTTGAGGCAACAATCGGATCGACGGAATAGGAAACTCGAAACGTTGAAATCGAACCGCACGACTTGCGAGCTCGATGAAAATGTTGGGCGATACAAATTATAATCGAATCGCACGACTTGCGATCCCGATAGAAATGTTCGGTTAGGCGAATCGAATTGCACGACTTACGATTTCGATAGAAATGTTGGGCAATGTGAATTGTAATCGAATCACACGATGTGCGACTTTGGTGAAGAGTTGGTTGACACGAGTAATCGTGCCTAAGAAATAGTTGGTTACGTTGCGGCGAAACTCATTTGGGTACGACTGAAAATGCGCGAAACTTAGAGGGCGAGATCGTATGACTTGAGGGTTCGATGTTGGATAATCGGTAACTCAGTTACGCGATCGAAGTATAGCGGGATGCGGCAAATCGGAGAACGAGTCGTTGCGTATAGAAAAGTTCGTTGCAAATTTGGATGTATGCGATACGAGTTAAGTTGACGTTGAAACGGATTCAAAGTTGACCCTTACGTTATCGAAATGGATACGACGTATCGAGATCGATACGTAAGGAAATGTAAACGACATGAGAATACAAAATAGAGTGTGCCTCGTACTATGAAATTTTGTAAGCAACGATACGAGAATGAAACGAACTGGTTGATCGTAAACTTTGTGATTAATCAGTGCGAGACTATAAGTCATCGACGATTGCTCGATGCGTATAGCATCTCGTGTGTCGACCGCAAAATAAGATAGAATCGAACTCGATACGAATAGATGTTTCGTAAATTATGGAATCATCGACGGCCGTGTATGACTTTACTCGGAGGATAGTGCGCACCAGTTACGCCGATAGAAATAGTTATGTACGGATTTGGGTAGTCGCATAGAAATCGTCGGAACGTGATTTGGTTCCGAAATAAGATATAGCATGGTTCGTGGTAAACTGTCCTTCGGTGATGATCCACAATTATCGAGCGTAGCTTCGGGGCAGCTGACCCTAGAAGACTTGACCGCCAAATCGAATTGAATGTTGCAGACCGTAAGATGACCCATGCGATATCGCATATGAGATTGCATCGATAACAAATACAATATGGTACATGTTGACGATAAGTCTAGGCGATCGAGAATTGTTGGAACAACTTCGATTGAGAAGGATGTAGCTAGATGTTGAGTATTCGTTGGATAAATCCTCGAATAGTTATATTGGTCGACGATCAAACTAGAAATTCACCAACGAACTTGGTGATTCGGATCGGCGATTGCGAGAATCGTGCTATGCACGAGAGGGAACGATAAGGGAATGACTTACGAGTCATGTCGTTAGATTCGGATTCACCTTGCAATTGAGCTTGTGTGAATTGAACTTATGTTCGATGTTGTGAGACGGATAAGTCAAAAATTTGGCTAGTGAATTTCCTACTCGATAGGTATCGAACGTAAGGCGTATCGTAAGGACCTTCGTGTAAAAGGCGATCGTTGTCTTGAGCACGGTCGCCTCGATGTAAACTGTCATGTCGGATAGATTGTGGCCTTTGTGCAATGTCAATTTAAACTTGCGTCGGAAGGATTTGAGCACGGTGTCTAGGTAAGTCACATAGCGGACGTAGTCCTTGTCACTCCTCGTTCCCGGAATGCGTATTTTTATACATGTACAGCTCATGTGTATTTATTTAGTATTTATCATGTATTATTCTGTATTTAAATTTCTTTAAATTTTTATGTTAATTAATTATCTGCTCTTTAAATTCTATGTTAATCTATTTCCTGCAATTTTATTTCTGTATTTTATTTCCTGTATTTTATTTCCTGCTTTAGTCTTAGTGGGTTTCGGCTTGGATGGATCTGTGCAACCCGGCCCATTAACTCCCACCTACCACCACCTTCCTATTTAAAGCTCCCCTCTCCATTCTCTCTCCTTATTACTCATCCTCACCATTACTTCTTCTTCTTTCTCTCATTACTCTCCACCCACCAGCAGTAGCAATAGCAGTAGCAGTAGGCAAGTGCAAACTTGCTTCTCCTTCATCCATTTTTGTGGATCATTACTCTTCCTCTCATGATTCTGAGAGAGTTTAGTTCTTAGCATTTTGGATTTCTATGGCTGATTTTTCCTAGATCTAAGTTGTTGTATTTCGGTTGTTCATGGGTTTGACCTCCCAACTTAGCGTGTTTTCTGGCCGGGAACTTCATCTTTTGGCTTAGGGACGAAGGCTGAGTCACGCACACGTTCTTACGTGGCTGCGTGTATTTTCAGTCACGCACACGTTCTTACGTGGTTGCGTGTATTTTCAGTCACGCACACGTCTTTACGTGTCTACGTATATTTTCAGTCACGCTCAGTTCTCATGAGCGTACGTGTATTTTTAGTCACGCTCACGTTCTCATGAGCGTGCGTATATTTTTAGTCACGCACACATCCACGAGTCTACGTGTATTTTTAGTCACGCACATATCCACGAGTCTGCGTGTATTTTTAGTCACGCACACATCCACGAGTCTGCGTATATTTTTAGTCACGCACACATCCACGAGTCTGCATGTATTTTTAGTCACGTACACATCCACGAGTCTGCGTGTATTTTTAGTCACGCACACATCCACGAGTCTGCGTGTATTTTTAGTCACGCACACATCCACGAGTCTGCGTGTATTTCTTGTCACGCACACATCTTGTATGAGTGCGTGTATTTTTAGTCACGCTGTGCGTGCGTGTATCACTTTTCACGCTCACTGTTCACGCCCATTTTCTACGCTCACTCCAGCTAGACTTGGCGTGACTTCTTGATCTGGGAGTTTTAGTTGTCCTAAAATTATTCATTTAATGATGGCATGATAATTCTTCTATTATATCCTTACGCCTTTTGCATGAATTTTTTAATAAATCATGATATGTTAAATTTGTTAAAATAGATTGTGATGTGGAATGCGCCTTGTGTCCTGATTGATCCATGGATACCCAGTATGACTAGAACTTAACCCTAAGAGTTATAGACCCGACCCCATGTAATATTGATTGACTTTCATGCCTTGTCACCATTGATAATGATTGTGACATTGACTAATAATTGATCACGCGTTCCTAGTTGGAACTAAGAGACTGGCTAGTCGTCTTATTGAATTGAATGAATGAGGCACGTTCATATAATGAACTATTGTACTCGATTAGCCAATCCCGAATATTGGCATACAGGCACATACAGGCTTCAAATTATTTATTTATTTATTTATTTATTTATTTATTTATCTTACAAAAATAGCATGTGTACTTTATGGTCAAGGCATGATTACTCCGTGGTTAATTTGATTGTTGCATCACGCTATGTAAGACTGAAAACCTAGCCGCACGGGTATCGTTATAGAGTTGCGCATATCGTACCCCGTACGAAAGTACTCATTGAATGACCATGATCCACGGCATGGAAACTTTACTCAACGTAGAGACCATTAAGTCAAATAAAATAACAATGGCATGTAGAGAATGGATTCCCGAGTTCTTACATGGCAGCCCCCTTGGGACTATTAAGTGCCCGACGGGCCGGCTGGTTCCCACAGATACTGTAAATCTGTCACACGGGCAGGGAACAGTATCTGCTTATATTATTGTACATGCTATAACGGTGGGCATCCCGCTGGGACTCGTCTAACTACATGATTGGCGCAATTGATTGACTGGATAGACTAGCCTTGCTCGCACATAGTAAGAACTGAGGAATCCCTATTTTTTGTATAATTCCAGGATAACTTGGGACTCACAATAGCTAGCCGTAGAAATTGATTGGCCGTTCAAGATGATTTGTTTGTGTACTGTATCTACTACCTAACTGAGATGATCAGGATGTCAGGACATGACGGGCCAACTTCTGTCCTTGTTTGGTTGGGAGGTTGGTTCGAAGTGTCGTGACGTTATGTGAATCCTAGTGGGAGGCAGAGATCTATTATTACATTTTCTTACTTACTGGTTTAGTCCTTCATATCGTCCTTTCTTGTGGTACTTGCTATTAGAGGTCTAACCTCTCTGGTTTTGTATGGCCAGATTTAGAGCCGATCCCCGAGGATCCAGCTTACTTCTACCTCCAAGATGGTCAATACTAGAGAGATGATCGCAGGAGGACTCGAGTGGGTTTCCCTACTTCACCGCTCGTTTTGTCATTTACTTTATACTTAGCCGTTTGGCACCGACATGTTGGTCGGATCGTCTTGTACTTACTTTTGCATGATTGTAATTAAGTCAGACTTCAGCTGATAACAATTGTGTGTACCTTACTATACCATCTGGCTATGTTTTGTAAAGCCAGATTTCCAGAACATTCTGACTGAGCGTTTGGGATGCCTTACTGCTTTATCTTACATGTTCTGTATTACTGTTTCTTATTTGAATGATTGAGACAATAGATGCGAAATGACCATAGTGAGACTTTTATGTAGTTTGCACCCCCTCGTTTGGTTAGACAGCATTGATCGTATTATACGGTATTCATCTACCCGTAATACGTAGCTGGCTGAGTCATTCCTCCGCTTTCCAGTATTCTGGTTCTGGGGCGTGACAAGGTTTTAGTGGTTGCCCATGCAGGTCTGATTTCAGACTTGTAGGGTGTTTCGATTTATAGGATGTCTCAATCACACATGTTCCCCCTTGATCTCATGATTCGTTATTCTCAGCCCTTGCTTGACATTTCGGTATCCTTTGGCTTCATTGATCCTTCATGTCCGGTTGTTTGATTGTTCTCTTGTCCCTTTTCTTAGGGGTACTTCGTCCGCATCTGCCAGGACTGGTCAACAGCAACAAGAGCAACATGGACAACCTGACCCTGTTGGTCAGCAACAAGGGCCGGTACTAACCCAAGAGGCTACCCAGGAAGAAGTGATAGTGGAACCAGCGGCTGGATCGCAGTATCCGGATGTTCCACCACCACCGACAGTTCCACCTACCCAAGTGGACACACCAGCCCTTCTGGAGATCATGAGAGGAATGATGGCCACTCAGCAACATCAGATGTTAGCCCAGTAACGCATGCACACTCAGCTACAAGAGCAGAATGTGCTACTCAACCAAGGATTACAGACAGCATTGGAAAGAGGGGCAAGGCCAGATTCAGGAGCATCAGCCAAGTTTTGCAAGTACAACCCCCGCCGTTTCGAGGGCACGGAGGATGCCATCTCAGCAGATGCATGGCTTAAGGACATGGAGGCTATTCTGACAGCAGCTAAGGTACCGGCAGAAGAACGTGTGGATCTAGTGAAGTTGTTACTTCAGGATCTCGTACGTGATTGGTGGGAATCAGAGGAAGTGGGCATTAGACGTCCTGTGGCTTGGGACAATTTCACGGCAAGATTCAAGACCAAGTACTATAGAGTTGTGGCACGGTTTGAGCTACAGCAGAAGTTTATCAGCCTCGGGCAGGCTGGCAAGACTGTAGATGCTTATGCAGCAGAATTCTGCAGATTGAGTATATTTGCCCCAGAGATGGTAGCAACAGAGAGCCAGAGGGCTATGAGGTTTCAGCAAGGGTTTCATCTTGAACTCTTGTAATTGATCGAGGGGCACAATTACCAGACTTTTGATGAGATATTGACGGCGACTCGAAGGCATGAAATCACCATTCAGAGGCTTGCAGTAAGGATTGGGGGTCAGAAGAGATCCCACAGTCAGATTGAAGGAGGAAGGGGAGCAGCGTCCCGAACAACAGCACCATCCACTGGCGTTCGTATCCACGATGTGGCGATACGAGGACCAGCACCACCCAGGCAGCAGCAACAGCAACAGAGGAAGAACCAGCAACCCCCGGCGGGCTGCACTTATTGCGAAAAGATGGGACACACTAGAGATGTATGTCGGACATTGAATGGACTGTGTCTGATATGTGGAAATCCAAACCATCGGGTTACCACATGTCCCATGAATTCGAGGGCAGGAGGACCAAGGCAGCAGTTTCCTACTCTGCCTGCCCCAGGGGCAGGACAATATCGAGGACCAGCAGTGGCAGTAAGGCCGTTGGCACAGCGTCCGCAGGCTCAGATGTTTCGGCAGCAGGGACCGCCGATGCAGCAACACCAGCATAGACTACCCCAGCATCATCAAGGAAGGGGCCAGCAGCAACATCAGGCTAGGCCGCAGCATGGAAACCAGCAAGGAGGTCGAGGGCAAGCGTTCACTTTATCCTTGGAGGAGACATTGGCATCGGAAGATATTGTGGCAGGTAACATTCTCGTCGCCTCATATCCCGCAGTAGCATTGTTTGATTCGGGAGCATCCCATTTATTTATATCTGCACAATTTGTGACACGACTAGGAATGGAGTTCGAGGCATTGCCAGGGAGGTTGAATATACTCACTGGCAATAGGCTCGTAGGAGTTAGTAGAGTTATTCTAGCGTGTAGCGTTGTAGTTTGCGGGCATTCTTTACCTGTCCGGTTGTTATAATTTCATGTCGAAAATTTCGACGTTATCTTAGGCATGGACTGGCTGAAAGACAGTCATGCGACAATAGATTGTCGTAGAGGGAGTGTATCTTTTGATATTCCAAGCATGGAGCGGTTCACCTTAGTCAGATCAGAGGCAACTCAACCAGAGCAGGGAATAGTAGCGGCAATGGAAGAAGTTCAGATCCCGAAGGTAGTTGAAGAATTTCTAGACATATTTCCTGAAGAACTTCCAGGTCTACCACCAGTTAGAGATATTGAGTTCAGTATAGAATTGGCACCAGGAACTAAACCGATATCAGATCGGGTTTACAGAATGGCGGATTCAGAGCATGCCAAGGTATATCAGCATATTGAGGAACTGAAGGAGAAGAAGTTTATCCAAGCTAGCGTGTCACCATGGGTAGCACCAGTGGTACTTGTGGGAAAGAAGGATGGGTCATCCAGATTGTGCATTGACTACAGGAAGCTTAACGCGGCAACAGTGAAGAACAAGTACCCATTACCCAGGATCGACGACTTATTTGACCAGTTGAGCAAGGCTAGAGTTTTCTCCAAGATAGATCTTCGTTCAGGGTACCATCAGGTGAGGGTTCGGAAGGAAGATATTCCCAAGACAGCATTCAGGTCGAAGTATGGGCATTATGAGTTCTTAGTAATGCCGTTTGGTTTGACTAATGCTCCAGCAATATTCATGGATTTGATGAATCGTATCTTTATGCCATATTTAGACCAGTTTGTTGTTGTGTTTCTTGACGACATTCTTGTATACTCTGCTAGTGAAGAGGAGCATGAAGACCACCTCAGGAAAGTGTTGCAGGTTCTGAGAGAGAACCAGTTGTATGCCAAGCTCAGTAAGTGTGAGTTCTGGACGAATCATATTTCATTTTTGGGTCATATCATATCAGGAGCTGGAGTAGCAGTAGATCCCAGGAAGATAGAAGCAGTAGAAAGTTGGCCAGTACCCAAGACCGTAGCAGATGTACGGAGTTTCTTGGGATTAGCAGGATATTACAGAAGGTTTGTGTCAGACTTTGCAAGGCTTTCAGCACCCATGACCCGCTTAACCCGAAAGAATGTACCATTCGTTTGGTCGGCAGAATGTCAGGAATCATTCGAGACTTTGAAGCAGAAGTTGATATCAGCACATATTCTTACATTGCCAGTTGGACCCGGAGGTTTTACAGTATATTGTGATACGTCAGGTAAGGGACTTGGATGTGTCCTTATGCAGCATGGGAAGGTGATAGCATATGCATCTAGGCAGCTTCGGGACCACGAGAAGAATTACCCAACTCATGATTTGGAGTTAGCGGCAGTAGTGTTTGCTCTGAAGCTATGGAGACATTACTTATATGGTGATCGAGTGGAAATGTACACAGACCATAAAAGTCTGAAGTACATCTTTACTCAGAAGGAACTAAACATGAGGCAGAGAAGATGGTTGGAGTTGATCAAGGATTATGACGTGGAGCTTCAGTATCATCCAGGCAAGGCTAATGTAGTAGCAGACGCTCTTAGCAGGAGAGGCGGCGCATTTATGTTGACAACGCAGAAGCACATTTTAGAAGACCTTCAGGAGATGGACATCGAAGTTATACTTCCTAGTGATGTTGGAGTTCTAACGAGTCTGCAAGTTCAATCTGACTTAGTAGACAGGATCAAGGCAGCTCAGGCACAAGACCCAAGGATTCAGAAGCTTAGGGCAGAATGTGAGTCAGGACTCAGGAAAGAGATGAGAATTCATGAAGATGGTACACTTAGGTTTGGATCACGTCTATGTGTGCCTAGTAGAGATATCAGACAGGAGGTTATGGCAGAAGCTCACAGTTCTCAGTATTCTATTCACCCTGGAGGGACCAAGATGTACCAAGATATCAAGCAGTATTTCTGGTGGAACGGGATGAAGAGGGAGATAGCTAGATTTGTTTTCCGTTGCTTGGTATGTCAGCAAGTGAAGGCAGAACAGCAGAGGCCAACTGGGTTATTGCAACCGCTTCCCATTCCAGAATGGAAATGGGAGCATATTACAATGGACTTTATAACCGGTTTACCGAGATCACCAAGTGGTAAGGACGCTATTTGGGTGATAGTGGACCGACTTACGAAGGTAGCACACTTTCTTTCTTTCAGAGTAGGGCAATCTACAGAAACGTTGGCAGAGTTATATATGCAACAGATAGTCAGGCAGCATGGCGTCCCTGTCAGTATTGTGTCGGATCGAGATACCCGTTTTACATCATATTTCTGGAAGAGATTACATCATAGTCTGGGTACCAAGTTAAGATTTAGCATGGCATACCATCCGCAGACGGATGGGCAATCAGAAAGAACGATTCAGACTTTGGAAGATATGTTGCGAGCTTGCACTTTAGATTTTGGAGGGTCTTGGGAGAGTCACCTGCACTTGGTCGAGTTCTCATACAACAATAGTTATCAGGCCAGTATCCAGATGGCGCCATTCGAAGCATTATATGGTAAGAAGTGCAGGTCACCGCTTGCATGGGATGATATAAGGGAGAGGAAGATGCTAGGCCCGGAAATGATTGTTCAGACGGTTGAAGTAGTTAAAGGAATTAGAGAGCGACTTCGAGTTACGCAGGACCGGCATCGTCATTGGGCGGACCAGCATCGTAGGCCGTTAGAGTTCTCTGTTGGGGACCACGTATTCTTGCGGATCTCACCTACTTGTGGGGTCATTAGATTTGGCATTCACGGGAAATTAAGTCCGCGGTACGTGGGCCCATTCGTTATCCTTGATCGGATAGGCGATGTTGCTTATCGTTTATCACTCTCGCCTTCGTTACGAGAGGTACATGACGTGCTTCATGTATCTCAATTACGTAGGTATGTATCGGACCCAAGCCATGTCCTCGATCACTCTGAGCTGGTTGTTGGTACCAACCTGTCTTACGAGGAACAGCCTGTGTCCATTTTGGACCGAAGAGAGAAGATACTCAAGAACCGAACAATTAGTCTTGTCCGTGTTGCTTGGGGTCATCACTCCTTGGGAGAGTCAACATGGGAACGTGAGGATGATATCCGATCACGGTATCCACACCTGTTTGACTCACAAGGTATATCTCTTTCTGTATACCTTGATTGTCCTGATCCTTCATGCTTGTCGCCTTATGGGTAGAGCTACTTGATATCGTAGAATGATTAATTTACATATACAATACTTGCTTTTGATATGATAACAATAATTGCTTGCTCACTAGAATTGCTTGTATTAGTTTACCTCTGATATTTCTATCCGGCTTGGATTTGAAATTCCGAGGACGGAATTTTTCTAAGGTGGGTAGAGATGTCACTCCCCGTTCCCGGAATGCATATTTTATATATGTACAGCTCATGTGTATTTATTTAGTATTTATCATGTATTATTTTGTATTTAAATTTCTTTAAATTTTTATGTTAATTAATTATCTGCTCTTTAAATTCTATGTTAATCTATTTCCTACAATTTTATTTCTATATTTTATTTCCTGTATTTTATTTCCTGCTTTAGTCTTAGTGGGTTTCGGCTTGGATGGATCTGTGCAACCCGGCCCATTAACTCCCACCTACCACCACCTTCCTATTTAAAGCTCCCCTCTCCATTCTCTCTCCTCATTACTCATCCTCACGATTACTTCTTCTTCTTCCTCTCATTACTCTCCACCCACCAGCAGTACCAGTAGCAGTAGGCAAGTGCAAACTTGCTTCTCCTTCATCCATTTTTGTGGATCATTACTCTTCCTCTCATGATTCTGAGAGAGTTTAGTTCTTAGCATTTTGGATTTCTATGGCTGGTTTTTTCTAGATCTAAGTTGTTGTATTTCGGTTGTTCATGGGTTTGATCTCCCAACTTAGCGTGTTTTCTGGCCGGGAACTTCATCTTTTGGCTTAGGGACGAACGCTGAGTCACGCACAAGTTCTTACGTGGCTGCGTGTATTTTCAGTCACGCACACGTTCTTACGTGGCTGCGTGTATTTTCAGTCACGCACAAATATCCTAGGATACGTGTCCGATACGGACACCAAACCAACCCTAAATTTACCAAACTTGACCCACAGTTAGGGTAGACCTATATGCATGCATTTATGAAGAAAAAACAGAATATTAGTAAGGTTTATGGGTATTTACCTATTTGTGCAATTTCAATAGAAAATCAAAGAGAGGGAGGGTTGTCCTTCAACTTGGTGATGTCCAAAGCTTGTAAAATCTGGATTGCTAGTCTCCCTTAGCACCCTTGATGTTGTAGGGTCCTAATGCAAAAGACTAGAGGTGATTTGGATCAAAAATGATCAAGTTATGGAGGTTTGAAGGAAAGGGAATTTTGTAGGCTTTAATTCCTGTAAAATTGATCATGAATGAATATGATGGGTTATATAGGAAGGTGTAGTGCTAGGGGGGTGCCCTATGGCCGGCCATGGCAAGGGGGGGTGTCCTTGGCCTTTCTTCATGGTGAAGGCAAGGACTTTTGGTGCCAAAGGGTTGATATTTTGAGGGTTTCAAGCAAAATATCACATATGTAAATATCTAGATATTTACACTACTTTAACCAAAGACTAATACCCCTCCTCAAGCCTCTAGGTTAGTACCTAACCTCTAGATTAGGGTAAGCTAGGTTAGGGACTAATCATGGTACTTAACCATAATTAAATAATATTAAAAAAAACACATGAATACAAATAATTCCAAATAATCCTAGAAATTTACCAAAATACCCTTTAGGCTAAAAAGCCCTAATTTGATGTTATAAACCTATGGCTCGGCTCACATGATCATGGTTAGTCTCTATGTTATGAAATCTCTAGGGTTTACACTAGGGTTATAATAGTAAAGTCACAAAGTCATAAGTCGTGACTTAGAAAATAGTTTTAACTAACTAAAAATCACCAAAAATCATATCATGACTAAAATACCATTAATAAATAATAAAAATAATAAATTTTCAAAAATACCCCAATTTCAGAAAATTAGGTGTTACAAGTCTACCCACCTTAAAATAATTTCGTCCTCGAAATTTAGATGGTCGTACTCCTCCTAGGTCAAACCTCCAACAATCAGGGACGAAGCTACTACCTAGCAACATACAAGGTCAACAAGTAAAATATGGGTAGTAGACCTATACTGGGTCATGTCCAAAAATTGGCTGGCAGTTTTAGGTCATAAGGTGTCCTTAATTCAAATCGAAATCAAAAGTAACTCCATGGGGTAAATCAGGATGGAGCCTCGGGTCAGAAAAATCGTACTAAGCAAATGAATCACACGATGGTATGCCTTAGTGGGATACTAAGGTCATGGGCGTAGAGTGTCATGTCTGGGTCATGTATGTGAAATTAGTTTTGAGAAAATAACTAGTCTTGTGCTCCAAATTTAAAAGTCACGGTAATGTGCCTACGATGATCATAATTTAGAGTGGGAAGGTCTATGTTACCTAAATTGAACCAGAAATTATGATACAATAGTGGTACCAGGGGGATAGGTTAAATGGGACAGTCTGTGGTCTCATCTAGGTGCACTAGTCATTCTAGATCAAGACTGTCCTATGGTATCAAAACGTACAAGCAATCTAGGGTGTCCTAATTGGAAAGGTAAGGGAACAACAATCATCAAGGCTATAGGACCGTCTACCATCCTATATGAAAATTTGTCATTTAACAAGTGTAGGCCTCAAAAATGAAGTCACGCTGAGTTGATCAGAACAAGTCACGCAGAGTGATCCAAGAAGCAGCACAAAAGATACGCTAAGTTCTGCCTGGCCATCTCCTTTAGAAGTCACGCAGAGTCATTATGATATTTAATAGGTTCATTCGGGTGTTTTCGAAGAACTTCAAAGTCTTTTCGACTTTCGAAAAATCATTTAAGTCATCTCAGCGTGACTTTAACTCATTTCATCATCTCTATTTTCAAAGTATTTCGAAAATATTTTATCATTTTTTCGAAAACTTTGAAGGGGATTTTGTAGGCCTCAAAAATGAAGTCACGCTGAGTTGATCAGAACAAGTCACGCAGAGTGATCCAAGAAGCAGCACAAAAGATACGCTAAGTTCTGCCTGGCCATCTCCTTTAGAAGTCACGCAGAGACAGCTCAGCCATACGTCAGAATCATAATGACTGACAACACAACAGTCGAAGAATGTCTCTTCGTATGCCACGTATGCACAGACTTCGAGAGATCATTGCCGTCTATTGCGTGATTTTCGAAATCTTCTTCAGCAAGACTCAGCCTTCGTCAAGTTGGTGTACCAAAAGGGTTTCTTGTCATTTAATGCGACTGACAAAGCAATCACTGTCAGAGATTTTGTGTCAGACGAAGTGTGCCAAATCAAGACAGCTGGCGGTTTGCGTGGATTCTGAACCTTCTCCTTCCTCAAAACATTGCATGACTTTTGAGTTATTCTTCTCAAAGCCTGCGTGAATTCTGAAGTATTCTTCTTCAAAGCTTGCGTGGATTTCGCCTTCAACGAGTCTGCGTCAACGAATCTGCGTGGATTTTTGCCTGCAGCAAGTCAGCGTAGATTTTATTTCAACTGGAGTACGTGGCAGCCATGCCACCGATCTCTTTCTCGCGTGTCCAGTAACTTGCACACGACCCATGCACTGATGCCATGTGTCCAACAGTTACGGGCCACGTCCAGTAACTACTCACTAACCCTGCGTGTATTTAGAGTCTGCGTGACTTTTCAAGTGCACCAGTGGTGAGGTAGTTATCTTTTCAGTTATTATTTTTGACTCTATAAATAGAGTTCTTTTTCTCATTCATTGTACAGATATATTGATATCTACTGTCAAAATTTTGAGAGCTTTTCTTCTTCGCATAGTCCAAGGGATAAAGCGATCGTCTTCTAGATCGGATTCCTACAGTTGTAATTTTTCCAGAAACACAACAAATAAAGAGAATTTCTTTATGGAAAACAAATTGACGACTCTGCTGGGGAAAACCATCTCCTCTTCTGAGATGGCAACAACTCAATGCGACACTTCGTCAATCGGCTCGACGAAGAAGGTGATGACGATCAAATTCGATCAACTCGCCTATGAAGAAATGCAGCGGGCTAAGGGTGGCAAGCCCACTCCAGCCTCCATCATCACTGCCAAGTCGAAGGGACACTCTGTCTATGTCCCTAAGAATCAGTTGGCAGTCAATGGTGAAGTCTCTGCCACAGTGTCTGCTCCTAACACTGGCAAGAGCTCTACTGCAAGCACGCACACTCTTGTGCACTCGAAGATGACAGCAATCAAAGATCATGCTAACAGTTCTGGCTCCTTAGCCAAATCTGTTCCAGTGTGTATCTCCAAAGTTGAAAGTCACGCTGACAGTACTGGCTCCTTAGCCAAATCTGTTCCAGCGTGCAAATTCAACTCTAAAAGTCACGCTGACAGTACTGGCTCCTTAGCCAAATCTGTTCCAGCGTACAAATTCAACTCTAAAAGTCATGCTGATAGTACTGGCTCCTTAGCCAAATCTATTCCAGTGTGTAATCCCACATTCAAAAGTCACGCTAACAGTACTGGCTCCTTAGCCAAATCTGTTCTAGCGTGTAATTCTAAAATCAAAAGTCACGCTAACAGTACTGGTTCTTTAGCCAAATCAGTTTCAGCGTGTATTTCATCAGAGAAGAATAACTTCTTAGTTATCTCTTCTTCTTTACCGAGTTCTACTAGAACTGGGGGTGGTCTTCCACACAAAGTTCCTTCGAAAAGGAATAACTCTTTAGCTGTTTCTTCTGCTCCTGTAGTTTTTACTTCAGGAACAGCTTTGACTGATACTTTTGTTAGTCAAAGGAAAGGAGATAGTCTTTTGACTACTCTTCCTTCTGGACATTCTATGTCTCAAAATCTGAATGAGTCTAAGAAGAAATATTCCTTAATATCTTCTCCTATGACTTCTTCAAATTGGGCACAGAATCTGTCCATTAAAGAGGGTCTGTTACCAACT
This sequence comes from Iris pallida, assembly GCA_029216955.1. NCBI lineage: Eukaryota > Viridiplantae > Streptophyta > Magnoliopsida > Asparagales > Iridaceae > Iris > Iris pallida. The sequence goes on from JANAVB010004798.1 coordinate 4,539,967, forward strand.
CCTAATCAAAGGAGTGGTTCAACTCTTCCTTCTCTGCAAATATCCAGATCAATGGAAGGAAAACTCCATGTTTCCAAAACCAATGTGCTACCTTCCACTGATTTAAGAACAAAACTCAGCACTTCTGGTGTTAAAAAACCATACCAATTGGATATGAAGATAAAAGATCCAGATGCAGAGTATGCAAGAAACTATGTGGCTCACATTAATCACTCTTTGTATAATCAAGAGCCATTAAGACCTAAGAACAGGAAGTATACTCCTCAATCTTCACAAACAGATTTACGGGAATATCTTCAACAGAAGAGAAGGAGTAATTCTATGTCAAAAGAACATGCTGAATGTGACTTCTATCCAAGAGTCATAATTCACTGCAGATGTCAATCAACGGTTCAAGACCATGGTGATCATGAATATGACTTCCAGCCAAGAATCACAATGCAATGCAGATGTCAAACTAAACGACAGTCTGTCTTCAATAGGATTCAGTATGAACCTATACCTGATGAAGATGAGCCTTTGTTTGCCTCTATCAACATGACTTCTCGGGACACCGGGGGTAGAGTTGATAGTCCAGATGGAGTATATAGAAACACCAGAGTAAGAATCCTGGCTTCTAGTCAAAGAAATTTGATCCCTGAAATTGATTCTGAATTCCTTGGAGAATTTAACTTCCCACCTCTTCCTACTGGGGGTAATTCTCCTATAGTTGACTTTGATGCACGAAGCAATGATTCAGAACATACAACATCCACTAGTTCATCAATAATCCCTCATACAGTCACGACTTACATGGTTGATGGGAATACTAATGAACCTTCTTCTTCCTTGACTCCTCAAGATCAAAGAATTGCTTCTTTGGAACAGCAAATGAAGTCTATGACTGACACAATGAAGTCGATGTATGAACTCATGACAGCTCAGTTGCAAAATCGACAGACTGTACCAGATGCCATACCAGTTGATACTGATATAAGTCCAGTACAAGTTCCTCCAGCAGTACAATCCAATACTCCTGGACCAGCTCAACTAAATCCTAGTCTCTCTGGAGCTGGGGGTAGTGCTTACAATGTTGTTCCTCCTCCCAACTATTCTCTACAAGCCACAACTCCACAATCTTCGGGAGTTGTCTCTGAAGAATTGAAGAATCTCAAAACTCAATTCGAGGCATTCAAACAAAAGGATGGTTTACAAAGGTTAGGCATCAAGCAGCCTTATCTGATAGAATGGAAGCAAGTATCATATCCTCCTAAATACAAGCCTTCTACTATCTCATTCTATGATGGAACCACTTCTCCAAGTCAGTTTATCAATCACTTTAAAATGATGACTGATCAACTGCAGCCAAGTGATGCCCTCCTTACTCGGGTATTTATTGGATGTCTCAAAGGAACGGCTTATGAATGGTATAGGAGTCTCCCAGATGGGAGCATTACCTCATTTGCTGGTTTCAAACAGATGTTTCTTGAAAGGTTCTATGAAGGGCTGAATGACATGACTATGTCTGCTCTTATTAGAATCAAGCAGAAAAATAATGAATCCACAGAGGAATACTTTGAACGGAAGCTCTGAAGATGCCTCTTGGAACTCCTGATGCTGTCACCATTGACACGTGCAAATCAAACTTGTTGCCAATCATCAGTATGTGGACAGGGTCTACTCAATTTCAAGATTGGCCTTCCTTCATAGTCAGTGCCAAAGCTACAGAAATCAGTGCTGAAACCTTCAAAGGTTTAGGAGTGCAGATGACTCCTAAAGAAACAGGACAAGGTGCTAACAATAAAAACAATGCTCGCAAGGGAAAAGAAACCCTTGAAGTTAATCTTCAGAGCAAAGATACATCAACTGTTCAAACTTCTTCTACAATTCAACAATCAAGAACACCTCACCCCAAAGAAGAATATTCTTTCGATGACGACGATGTCCTTGGTATCTTTGAATGTCTGCTGAAAGGTAATAAGATACAATTACCTGAGATCAAGAAATCTGATGAAGCTGGTAAGACAGATCATCCCAAATACTATCCATATCACAGAATGCTGGGTCATACAATTCGTACATGTTATGTACTGAAAGGAAAGATCCAAGAAATGATTAAATCTGGAGCTATCTCTCTTACTCCAAAAGAGAAGACTGTCACTTCTAATGTCGTCTCTATGCAATTCGGAGATTTCCCTCCTCAACTCCTTGAAGGTAGGATTGTTCCTATTCCCAAGGCGACTCTTGAAATAGTAAATATTCCTCTTCCATAGTCTGAAGGATTAACACCAATCACTTTGGAGACTGGAGAAATCATGTGGATCCATCCTGATCTAGTGGCAGATTTTGAATCACCTTCTCCTCAAAAGATTTCTTCTCGAAAGTCCAAGAAGGCTGGAAAGATCAAGTCATGTCATATAACTTCTCTTGGGTCTACCCCTGACACAGAGCCAAAAGATAAAGAAGAAGCACTTGTTAGTGCTACTCGAACGGGGAAACCTTACCTAAAGAATTATTCTAAAAGTCCTGAGGATCCTCTTGACATCTCTCCAGCTGATAAAAATGCTTCTAATGTTCTTCCTGAAGAAGAATCATCCACTGAACCTGTTCTTCCCAAGTCTACAGCTTTGGAAAAAGGCAAACAACAGGCTCGGTTTGATAAGCCAATCAAGAAGTCCTCTCCTCTTGGGCTTCAGAAGCCTTATAATTTTGACATTTTAGCTCAGCTTGCTAATACTCCAGCTAGAATGTCCCTCTTTGAACTTCTACGTCTTTCCAAAGAGACTCGGGAGACGTTAAGTGAAGCACTTCTACAAGCTGACTCTTGTCTTGCACAATTGAAAAAGCCAGATGCGGAACCTGCCACTTGCTTACATTACAACAGTGTACTGGAGATTATCCCAAATATCACCTTTACGCAAGACGACATGCTACTGGAGGATAATCGACATGACCGACCTCTCTACTACACTGGTTATATTGATACGATGAAGATAGATCGTATTCTCATTGACCCAGGGTCTGCTATAAGCATAATGCCGAAGAGTCTGCTGGATGAACTAAAAATCCCTCTTCACAAGCTCTCCAAGACGGTTACTACTATCTTGGGATTCAATCAAAGCCGAAGCGAGCCTTTGAGAAAGATTCATCTGAAGCTTCAGATAGGTAATTTCAGATCTAAAGTCACTTTCTATGTGATCGAGATCGCGGGATCCTATAATCTTCTTCTGGGGAGGCCCTTTCTTCATGAAAATAATATGGTGCCTTCTACTCTTCATCAATGTTTTAAATACATTGATAGCAAAGGAAGAGTACAAAAAGAAGTTGCTGATATAAATCCCTTCCATGGGGTTGAAGCTTATTTCAATGATTCCCGAATGTACAAAGAAGAGTATACAAGGATCATACAAGCTATGGAGAAAGAAGATGCACAAAGTGAGACTTTAATAATCCCTGTTAAAAGTCGAACTACTCAGCAACAATCTCTTAAACCCTCTGGAGAAGATTCTTTCATCATCCCAGTGAGTGGACGGATCTCTCCGTTACCTCAGTCATCTACTCAAAATACATTGATCATTCCTGTCAGTGGGCGTACTACAGTTCCTGTATCTTCACAAGATACTCTGCTAATTCCAGTTGGAGGGCGGATTATTCTTCCATCTCAAACTTCAAGGGAGCTCACCTCTTCTGAGCCATTTGTTATCGATCTTAATCGAAACAACGCTTCTTCTCGTTCTTCTTCCCCCCCCCCCCCCTTTAGTCATTGACTTGGCTAAAATCTCTAAGGCTTAGCCTTCTCCCAATGTAAATATTACTGCTTTTACATTTAATGAAAAGTCTCCACCTTTGCAGTACGTTGATGTGTGTAATTATGTTCATAGTTATTTACATCTGTTAGATGACTTGAACACAATAACCATAGGAGTTGTACAGACTGTTCATACAGATGTATCTCTAGAACCTGTACAATCTTCATACTTTCTAGTTCCAAGCAGAAAGCCAGGAGACATTCCAATATTCTTCTACAAAGGACCTCAAAATCCTTCTGATCTTGAAGATGATGACAAAAATGATGATACTGGAAGATTACAACTACGTCGTTATAGTCAGCAATCTAGAGACATCATCAAAAATATGGGCTATGACTTCAGGACTGGCCTCAATGATGGAAAAGGAAGAAAAATACCTGTCCGGATTCCTCCTTTGAAATATGGAAGGACGAAATGCGGATTGGGTTATACTGCTCCTACTCCTTTCATCAATATTATCCATGAAGATCCCGAGTCTGACGAAGATAAGAGATCTGATTCTTCTAGTACCACTTCTTGGGATTCCGATACAAGTATCGGGGACCTCTACTGTAACATTTTGTCTTCCAACATGGTTTCCATTGACCATTCTGAAGAAAGTGATGAAGACGAAGAAGAGTTTGAAATCTCACCTGAATCAGAACAGTGGGCCCAAAGATTAGATAATCAATGGGAGTTCCGTTTCAAGCAAAAAGAACCTCCGACTGAAGATAAACTTGTTCAAATAGATGTTGGTGAAGAGGGATCTCCCAAACCAATATTCATCAGTAAAAGTCTTTCAGAAACTGATAAGAAAGACATGATCAAACTCATTCATGATTACATCGATGTCTTTGCTTGGAGTTATGAAGATATGCCAGGATTTGATCCTCAAATTGCAACTCACAAGCTCAATATCTTGCCGAATACTAAACCGGTCAAACAACAACAGCGACGATTTCGTCCAGACATCATGGATGCAATTGAAGCTGAAGTCAATAAACTCATTACCTCTGGGTTTATTAGAGAGGAACAACATCCCGATTGGGTGGCTAATATTGTTCCTGTTCTTAAAAAGACTGGCAAGATCAGAGTATGCATAGACTTCCGCGATCTCAATGCGGCATGTCCTAAAGACGAATTCCTTCTACCAATCACTGATGTCATGGTTGATAATACCTGTGGATTTGAACGAATGTCATTCATAGACGGGTATTCTGGGTACAATCAGATCAAAATGTTTCCAGAGGACGAGAAGCACACTTCTTTCAGAACGCCGATTGGTACATACTGTTATACAGTTATGCCATTCGGTCTCAAGAATGCATGAGCAACTTATCAATGAGCTATGAGCACTATATTCCGTGAACATTTGCGGAAAATAGTCGAATGCTATGTTAATGATATTGCAGTCAAAAGTCGACAAAAGGAGGATCATATCCAAGATTTGAAGACTATATTTGATCTAATGCGTAAGCATCAATTAAAGATGAACCCTACTAAGTCCTTCTTAGGCGTCTCTAGTGGTAAATTTCTCGGCTTCGTTATTACCTCTAAAGGTATACACGTGGATCCCGAGAAGATTAAAGCCATCCAAGAGATGCGTCCTCCACGCACCTTAAAAGAGCTACGAGGATTTCAAGGAAGAATCGCTTATATCAGGAGATTCATCTCTAATTTATCAGGACGCTGCAGACCATTCAACAAACTTATGAAGAAAGGTGTCTCTTTTGTCTGGAATGATGAATGTCAGAAAGCATTCGATGATATAAAACAATATCTGATGAGCCCTCCAGTATTGGTACCTCCCGTCTCAGGAATACCGTTCCTCCTCTATACTCGAGCAATGAGTCATTCATTGGGTGCATTACTCGCTCAAAAGAATCAAAATGGCCATGAACAAGCCATTTATTATCTCAGCTGCACTATGACCGGAGCTGAACCTCGATATTCACCGGTTGAAAAAGAATGTCTAGCCTTGATGTTTGCTGTCCAAAAGACACGTCATTATATCATTGGCCAGACTATTCATGTCATTTCCAGGATCAATCCTATACGGATCATGATGAAGAAACCCAGTGTTTTGAATTCTCGATTGGCCAACTAGGGAATCCTACTTGCTCAGTATGACATGCACTATATTCCTCAAAAATCAGTCAAAGGACAAGCTTTAGCTGATTTTCTGGCTGCTCACTCAATTCCAGAAAATTCAAAACTCTATGATGAAATCCCAGATGAAGTCCTAGATTCAAATCAAATTGCTGAAGAAGATCCTACTTGGCGTCTATTCTTTGATGGAGCATCAAGAATTGGTCCTAATGGCGATATTGTCGCTGGAGTTGGAATTGTTCTTGTATCGCCAGAAGGTCTTCCTATCCAAAGAGCTTATTCTCTCGATCAGCCGTGTTCAAACAATGTAGCTGAGTACAACGCATTACTTATTGTTTTCAACTTGCTAAACATCTGAATATTCAACATTTGGAGGCGTATGGAGTCTAAACTCATTACCAATCAGATCAGGGGTACTTATGAAGTTCGCCATCAAGATCTGGTTCCTTATCATAAAACAGCTATATCTATGGCTTCTTCGTTTGAAGAATTCTTCATTAAACATGTTAGGCGAGCATGTAACACAGAAGCTGATGCCCTTGCTAATCTTGCAGCGGTGCTGGCTATTCCAATCAGACGGCAACAAATGATTATTGTTCGTAATCGAGAATTATTTCATCTTGAAAATAACTTGACTCTAGGACTTCCAGTTGACATTGAAGAATCAACATCTCATGACGACAACACAACAAGAGGATTTGGATTCAGTCGTAAATCGATGTCATCTTCATCTGATTCCAGCATGGAATTCATCTTCAGTAACTCGACTGAGAATCAGAATACGGATAAAGATTGGAGACTTCCTTTCTTAGATCTCGTATTATATGATATTCTTCCGGATGATCCGAGTGAGGCAGCATCTATCAGACGACGATCACTCAGATTCTACTACAATCATACAACAAAGACCTTATATCGTCGAGCTTATGATGGTTTACTCCTTCGATGTGTTGCCGGCGACGAAGCTCAACAAATCATTCGCAAAGCACGTGATGGAATTTGTGGAGCAAATCAGCCAGGACCAAAACTTCAAGACCGTATTCGACGTATGAATTATTATTGGCCCACCATGGTATCTGATACCATCGAATATGCAAAGAAGTGTAAAGCTTGTCAAATTCATGCAGATTTTATTCATCAACCCTCGGAATTTCTACATCCGACGGCAGCATCATGGCCCTTCGAAGCTTGGGGCATGGACATTGTCGGCCCGATCAATCTACCGTCATCTAAAGGTCATCGGTTCATTCTCGCAATAACCGATTACTTCTCCAAATGGGCCGAAGCCATTCCTTTATCTGAAGTTAAGACGTCTAATGTCGTCAGCTTTATTAAGCACCACGTCATCTACAGATTTGGTGTTCCTCGACGCATTGTTCATGATAACGGACCACAGTTCGTCAGCCAGAAATTTACTCGATTCTGTGACGATCATCGGATCAATAATGTGGCTTCTACCGCATATAATCCAGCAGCTAACGGATTGGCAGAAGCTTTCAACAAGACTATCATCAAACTCCTAAAGAAGTTTGTCTCCACTAACAAACGTAATTGGAGTGACAAGCTCGGGAAATGTTTGTGGGCTTATCGCACTACAGTTCGTAATGCTACCAAATGTACACCTTTCTCTCTGGTGTATGGTTGCAAAGCTGTTCTTCCATTAGAGATTCAAATTCCTTCTTTAAGGATAGCAATCGCTAATGAACTCACTGCTGAAAATAACGATCGTCTTCGACTTCAGGAATTAGAAGCTCTGGATGAAAAGCGATTATCTGCTCAACAGAATATTGAATTCTATCAAGCTAGAATTTCAAGAGCTTTTAATAAAAAAGTCAGAGTTTGATCATATCAAAAAGGAGAACTTGTTCTAACAGTCAGACGTCCTATGACTATGACTCATATGAGTAAGGGTAAATTTGACGCAAAGTGGGAAGGTCCCTATATTGTGAGCAAAGTTTTCTCAAATGGAGCTTATCAACTCTCAGAATTGGATGGTCGAAAAGTTTTGATGCCTATTAATGGCAAATTCCTTAAAAAGTACTATGTATAAATGTAAATACTTGTAATCATCAGATAAATTCATGTTTTAAAAAATAAAATTTTTATTTTATTTTTAATCATGAATGATGATACATGATATTAAGGAAGATCACTATCATCCTTCTCTACATTTGGACGTGGGCCACTACCGTCCTTCTCAAAGACGTGATCAGCAAAAGAGCCGAGAACCTCCTTATTAAAACCCACGAGGAATTTGCAAGCGGCCATCCTCATGGCTTCCTCTTCTTCAGTCCTTCCTGGTTCGAGCAGAAAATCCAGAATGTCCCTTGGTGGCTTGGGTGCAGACGAACCTTTGCCTGCTTCCATCTTCTTCGTTTTGGCTGGACCAGCAGGGCGTTCTTCAGTGCCTTTCTGAACCTTTGAGGCCATCTCAGTCTTCTTGGATGCTTCTCCAGATGACATTTTTATGTTGAGGAGTAGAAGTATTCGTTCTCGCCAGATTTCTACTATATTTATAGGCAGAAGTTCCTCATTCATCCGACGTTTCACATATTCATTCATCTATTCATTTCTCACATTCATCCGACGTTTCACATATTCATTAATACTTGACGGTTCATCCGTTCATTTATTACATCCACTCGACAGTTCATCTGTTCATCATTTCCTAACGGTTCATCCGTTCATAATCTTCTATCAATTTATTAAAGTGGGGATTCGTTATTGATCATATTTTTATAACCTCTGAATCAATTCTGAATCTGCTTACTCATTTGTCATGTTTTGACCTCTGCATAGAAATCAATCTATTTTCTTTTGAGTTCCTATATATTATCACGTCCATAATACCTCTGATAATATCATATACTCTAAAACAGAAAAGATGATTTTATTATCTATTATGTCCACAATTCATCCACAAATACAAATCATTGAGCATAGAAGAATTATCATTTCCATTCTCATTTTACCACAAAAAAGTCTATTACATTTTCTTAGACTTTCTTACAAATCATAATGGAAATCTATTACAAATCTTGGATTTTCATTCTACACCACAACAATAACCTAATAGATATCTATCTTCTTCTTTGGATCTTCTCCGTCGGACCTTCTCCGTCAGGTTCGTTGTTGGTGGCAATTCCTGACTGTCTGGGTCCCAGTCACGACCAGATCAGCAGGAATCAAACTCTGGTCTTCTCTCTCAGACAAGAGGAGAACCACAGAGTATGGCAGCCCGAAGTCGTGGTGCTGCCAATACAATTGGTGGATTGGAGGTAACCTCTCAAGGAAGACAGGAATGTATCCAAACCTTGGGATACAATTCCTAGTTCTCCCGTGAAAGGAACTCTACTACCCGATTTCTCGGGGTAGAGTTGACTCCACCATCCAACTCTCGTGTATAAAGGCTCTTCTTACCATCTAAAGAAGACCCTTCTATCCCACGAAGAGTTCTGAGTCGTCTGATGTACGCGTCAAAAGCGTATGAGCTCCCTGATGTTGGTGTCAGCAGGATATTCTCCACAGCATCCACATCACCAATGCCAGTTCTGAAGAAAATCTTTAGCCGAGCTTCTGCAGAAAACAGCAAGAAAAAAGAGAATTAATCAACAGAAATGTCATTTGACACGCACTGACCGATCAAGCGTGCATTGTTCAATCAGAAATAGAAAGCCTATATTCAACAGCAAAAATAGTACGCGTACTATACTGGACTTACCTTCAAGTTTGGTGCTAAGGATTGGCAAATTCATGTTTGATACAGTATACAGAAATCGAACATTAGAAGGCATTGCTTTCCTGTTTTGAGAATGAAATCTCTCAAAAATTTCGTTCTCAGAGAAGAAGAAGAAGAATGAGAGATGAGTATCTTTGAAACTCAGCTGCCTATTTAAAGGACAAAGTACAAGTCTATTCTTGGAAAAGATCCACGTAAATAGCACTCGTAAACCATGGAATGAATGACACATGTGCTTTGGAAGACAGCACAACATTGGAAACAGTCAAAGAGTGCTAATTAACATTCTTCATTAATGCACGCTGTTCAATGCAAAAGTTGTACTACATTCTTCAAAACAGGCACTGATAGCCTTACAAAAGACAAGACAAGAAGAGTGCAACAAAAGCGTAGAAAGTTACGCTCTATTTTCCAGAGCGGCTAAGTTTGATGCCTAACTCCTCTACGCTCTTAACTCCCAGGCGATGCAACAGAGTCCCGAGCATTTCACGCTTCTCCATAAGGCTCCGCCCATCAGAAGAAGACGAGCCATCCAATCCAAAGTACCTCAAGAGATTCTTGGCTAACTGCGTGGAGTCGTCCTTGAGCTCGATGACGACAGGTTCGGGTTCTTTGCCCCCAAAAGTGGGGTCACCATGGGAACAAAAGCCCAACTTGCGTGCTTCCTCTTCGGCTGCTTCCTTTGGGGTCATATTTTCGAGAGATGAATGTCAAAACTGAGAATCTCTTCCTGTTTATATAACAGATCTCGTCGACAGTTCATATTCCACTATATTGGACGCAATCAGTCTCGGAGAACGAAGAGTCATTATGATATTTAATAGGTTCATTCGAGTGTTTTCGAAGAACTTCAAAGTCTTTTCGACTTTCGAAAAATCATTTAAGTCATCTCAGCGTGACTTTAACTCATTTCATCATCTCTATTTTCAAAGTATTTCGAAAATATTTTATCATTTTTTTCGAAAACTTTGAAGGGGGTTTTGTAGGCCTCAAAAATGAAGTCACGCTGAGTTGATCAGAACAAGTCACGCAGAGTGATCCAAGAAGCAGCACAAAAGATACGCTAAGTTCTGCCTGGCCATCTCCTTTAGAAGTCACGCAGAGACAGCTCAGCCATACGTCAGAATCATAATGACTGACAACACAACAGTCGAAGAATGTCTCTTCGTATGCCACGTATGCACAGACTTCGAGAGATCATCGCCGTCTATTGCGTGATTTTCGAAATTTTCTTCAGCAAGACTCAGCCTTCGTCAAGTTGGTGTACCAAAAGGGTTTCTTGTCATTTAATGCGACTGACAAAACAATCACTGTCAGAGATTTTGTGTCAGACGAAGCGTGCCAAATCAAGACAGCTGGCGGTTTACGTGGATTCTGAACCTTCTCCTTCCTCAAAACATTGCATGACTTTTGAGTTATTCTTCTCAAAGCCTGCGTGAATTCTGAAGTATTCTTCTTCAAAGCCTGCGTGGATTTTGCCTTCAACGAGTCTGCGTCAACGAATCTGCGTGGATTTTTGCCTTCAGCAAGTCAGCGTGGATTTCATTTCAACTGGAGTACGTGGCAGCCATGCCACCGATCTCTCTCTCGCGTGCCCAGTAACTTGCACACGACCCATGCACTGATGCCATGTGTCCAACAGTTACGGGCCACGTCCAGTAACTACTCACTAACCCTGCATGTATTTAGAGTCTGCGTGACTTTTCAAGTGCACCAGTGGTGAGGTAGTTATCTTTTCAGTTATTATTTTTGACTCTATAAATAGAGTTCTTTTTCTCATTCATTGTACAGATACATTGATATCTACTGTCAAAATTTTAAGAGCTTTTCTTCTTCGCATAGTCCAAGGGATAAAGCGATCGTCTTCTAGATCGGATTCCTACAGTTGTAATTTTCCCAGAAACACAACAAATAAAGAGAATTTCTTTATGGAAAACAACAAGTAAGTGAGAAATCATTAAAAGTTAATATTCCATAAAGTGGTAAAAGAAAATTGAAAATTTAGGCACAAACAATCACAAATAGATTTTAGTCTTGATACGATCTAAGTTGATCAATTTCATAATAAATCAAGATTTGGGCAAGATGGAAAATCAATGAAATCAAGTATAAGCACGAACATCCAATGATGAAGATCCAGATCATGATTAAATTTAATTCAACTGGATACGAATACGAGGTTCATAGGCGATAAAATAATTCCAAGGAGAATTGTCAAGGCTGTTGCGGATAAGATTCTAGGGCAAGTTTAACTATGTCTCCATCCACGTAGATTAATATATGAAAAAGCGAACCAAAACGTAATAGGTTGATCAGACCATCATGCGTCGGTTCTGATTAGATAATATGTTAGTGGGTGTACACCCAATAAAATATATCATGATCAAGCTCGAAAAGGATAAGCTTGTAAAACTAAGGATAAATTTATAGCATAAGATATAAGTAAGGGTGGAAATGATGAAAGAAAATACATAGTCCAAGATCCTTAACCAATCGGGTCAAGCATTCAAGATAAGGTACAAGGTTAAGTATTTAAGGATTCAAGCAGAACACCATCACATGCCAGGTCGAAAGAATTGAGCCAAGGTGGATCTCTAATTGAAATAAGAATTAGTTTAGTATCATGGTAGAGGTTATAGTTTAGCTATTTGACCAGAAAATCATATCAAGGAAATAGAGTACAAGAAGACGGGTTTTAGTAGGACATGGAATACCTATATGAAGGTAGGCTAGTCTAGGTCTTACATGTAAAGTTTGTTGGGAGGTAACAGCTAGTATTATACTCCGAATATCCAAGTCACAGTAATGTACGTCCAATGATCTAGAATAGAAAGTGGGAGTTCAAGACGTGACAATTGATGCAAAAATAAAGAAGATCAAGTTAACGCATGGAATAAAATTAATTAGGAATCCAGTAAATAATTTAGGAACACAGCCCTAGGGATAGATAGGCTACTAGATGAATATAGTTAGGGTTCGATCAAATCAAAGGTCAAGGTTAGAAGGTCTCAATAAAGTCTTTATTTGAGGAAATGTCGTGTAAGTCAGGTTTGGGATACAGACACATAGTTTGGTAGAAAGAGTTTAAGCAAGATGCAGAAATAGAGGGGACAGTTCATTTCAAGGGAAAGCAATTAGCAAGAGAATTAGATGGCAAGAAACAGATGAGAGTTTTCTCATAAATGTGATTGAGTACCTTAAAATAAAAGATATTAATCTAACACAAGGAAATTAAAATCAACAACTACAAAAATTTCAAAATCATCAACTAACACCAGGATTCAAAGTTCCACAGTGAATCCTCCAAAATCAAATTCAATCAAGGGAAATGGAGTTTAAATCGTAATTTAAAATGAGATTCTCAAGGGTCATCCCAGGAATCTCTCAAGGTATCCTAACAGTGATTGAGTATCCTCTCTCACTAAGCCTATTCCTCCAATCCTATCACAGGCTGTAGTTATACTCTAGTTCGAATATTACTACATAAACTCGACCTGTATGGGCCACCACTAAAAATGTGTCACGACCCGCACCCTAGGGTAAGGACACGAGAAGTGGGTACGTCCAGCCTACGCCGCAGTGTCGGCGGTAGAACGTTGTCCTAGGTCAATCATCTAACAATATAAAGGTACCAGTACAGTATATACTCTCCGAATAGAGGTGACATAACAGAATATAATCTAAATCACATCTAGGGTAGAAAAATGAAAGATAGATAGATAGACAGTAACTCAAAGAGAACAGTAGCATAGATGAAATAAGTTCAAGTGTCTAGGATAACATAACATCCAGAATGTCAACCCAAAATACAATATAAGTCTAAGGGTCTATACATCTCAACATCTCAAAATACAAATCAGAATGTGAGACAAAATAATAATATAAAAAAGACTGTCTAGCTAAACTAGTCTAGACTACTGGGGCAACATCCTCAGCTGCAGGTGGATCCTGCTGAGGGTCCACAACATAAGTGTCATCTAGTCCTGCTCCATAATAGGTAGACACCAGGGCCTCATCCTCATCCTATGTAATATTTTCAACAGGTCCAGTCAGGACAGGAACGAGCACAATACATCTCACGCAGTGCATAGTATGATAGGAAATATAAAGCATGCAATAGAGTAAAATACAGGAACTGCTGAAGGAAGATACATGTAGTAAAAGAGATAGCTGTAAAGGAAATATCTACTGTACATAGAGAACTGTAAGTGGCTAGTGATGTAGAGTACAAGATAGGCATGTGAAAGGCTAAAATTTATACATGATTACACTACTGAGTTTGCACATGATTACACTACTTTGGAATTATTCATATGTCCACTTCTACTCCCCCGTTTCCCCAATCAATACACAAGGATCCATTCAGGTTATGTTAAGATTCGTGATAAGCCCATAAATGGGTGATACATGAGTGATTCATAAACATTCATGAAGGCTCGATGATCATGAGAGTACATGAGTCACTAGCTGATACATGAAGATACATGATAATAGAAGCATGAGATACATAATGTAAGTGAAACACACGTGGCAAAAGTATCTGATGCTCCCGAGGGGGATAACATCTCATGAAAAGATCCATATAGTACCAATCCGTGATAACAATCGTGTCAGCATCAAGTAAAGTAATCTAGAGCAAGAATATAAATCCTGGCAAGTATGAAACGGTCAGAGAATGTACTCGCCTGATAACTGAATGTCTGAGGAGGAATATACTGCCTGAGGAGAGGTGTATGGCTCCTAATCAGAGCAATACAAGTCACAATGTATCCACAATGGTAAAAATAGAATATACAATGCATACTACATGATTCTAGGTCAATCTGGTCAAAAGTTAACTCTTGGTCAACTCTAATAGTCAAACTAGGTCACAGGAAGTCATACTAGGTCACAGGAAATCAAACTAAGTTAAATAAAGTCAAACAAGGTCAAATAAGGTCAAACTAGTCTAATCTAGGTTAAAGTCAACTCTTGGTTAATATTCTAGTCAAACTAGTCAAGTTATCTAGGGTTTAGTCAATCAATGGTCAGACTAGTCAAATACTAGTCAATATGGTCAAGCTAGGTCAATCTAGACTATCTAAGGTACTACACCACAAGGTCAAGGTATAACCAATACCTATACAAGTATACCACATATAAATACATATATATATATATAATATCAACCTTAATCCTATATTCAAGCTAATTCCATATTCCAATCTCAAGTCATGACTCAACTCTAAGTATCTAACTTAACCCATACATATCTTAATCTACATAGGTCTTTCCACAAAACCCAAGTCACAATAATATACTTATATATAGGTCAAACCTAAACCAACTAGTTAATAGCCTATGGGTTTAGTCAAATCTTATTCAACAAGTCCTTCTATGTTCATCCAAGCCATATCTAGGTCAATTAGGTCATGGTTGACCTATAGTTGACTTTGGTCAACAATGGTCAATTATCTAGTCAACTAGGTCTACTAGTCAAGTTAGGTCAAACATGGCCAGACTAGTTAAACTAGTCATTTTAGGTTAATCCTAGTCAATTCTAGGTTAAATAGGTCAAGTTTGACCTATGGTTGACTTTGGTCAACTCTTAGTCAATAAGGGTCAACTAGTTAGGATTTGGGTCATTAGGTCAATTAGGGTTAGCCCCTAATGCCATAGGCTAGTAACTTAGGTTTCCATATAACCTATATTTAGAAAGTCATATATATATACATATCTATATATATAGATATACACAAGTCTATCTACTACCTATATATATCAATATATGTATACCCTATATATAATACAAATCACACTCACATATATATATAATGACACAATATATAATCTAATACAATATATATATATATATATCAATATATGTATATATATATATACAAAACATATATATAATACATATATATAGAGAGAGAAGTGAGAGAGAGAGAATGGTGAGATAGAGTGAAAGAGAGAGAGAGAGATAGGGAACTGATATGATACAAAGGGGGGGTGTGTTCCAGATTTCTGGAACCAGAAATCAGTCCCACACACACACACACAAATACACACACACCCCTATATATATACATATATGTATATACACATGTACACACATGTATATACCCCCAAATCCTACCTACACATACATATACACATATACATATGTATACAAATAAATACACACAGAAATACATATGTATATTACACAATTTAAGTTAGAAATTTATTTTAAATCTCAGAAAAATACCAATCTTAAAACCCAGGAAACAATGTTCATTGGAAAACTAGGTAAACACGATACCCGACCCAAACCGAGCTAAGGCTCGAAACCCAAGGTAGGTAATTGTGTCCCACAGTATCCCCTAGCATCTAGGGTGCCTGACACAGAGTCTAGACATGACACGACGTGTCCAAGCCTCTGGAAACCCAATCGGGTAAATACAGACACACACACAAATACACAGTGTCGTGCACGCGTGCAATTCATCCTAGGACACGACACACACACTCTCGTGTCTCGTGCTCGTGCACGAATGTTCACCTAGGGGTTGTACACGTGTCCAACTGACTGACATGTGTCCACGTTGCTCCAGGACACGATACGAAGTCCGTATCAGTCGTGAAAAACACGACTGATACGCGTGTTCAGACCGTATCGTGCACGCGTGCAATTGCCTCGTGTTCGCGACGCAGGACACGACACGTCTCGTTCTCGTGTCCATGTGTTCGCCACATGATGGGCTACCTCCTCGTGTCACCACGAGGTGCCCAAGTGTCGTGTCCGTGCGACACGACACGCGCGAAGTTGGCCCCCGTGCGCGTGTGCGCTGACAGTGCACGACCAGTGCACGTGTCCGTGTGTTCTCAATACGACACAAATGTGTCTCAAACTCGAGGGGGGCATGACAGAGGTTGCCCCCTCCTCTGTGTCAATTTGCACATGTCCTCATGGCGTGTCGTATCCGGAATTAGGGTCGAGTAGCAGGGGATTTTTCGTGTCTGTGCACAGTGTAAAAATGTGGGTTCGTGTCCGATTTGGACACGAAAAAGAATCTAAATTATGCTCAGTCAACTAGATATATATTCTACTAGTCTAGGGCTACAAGAAAAAGTAATTAGTTTTATATTTTAACAAAATCAAATCCTTTGTGGCATTTCATCAAACAAGGTTTAATAGCCTAGGATACGTGTCCGATACGAACACCAAACCAACCCTAAATTTACCAAACTTGACCCACAGTTAGGGTAGACCTATATGCATGCATTTATGAAGAAAAAACAGAATATTAGTAAGGTTTATGGGTATTTACCTATTTGTGCAATTTCAATGGAAAATCAAATAGAGGGGGGTGTTTGTCCTTCAACTTGGTGATGTCCAAAGCTTGTAAAATCCGGATTGCTAGCCTCCCTTAGCACCCTTGATGTTGTAGGTTCCCAATGCAAAAGACTAGAGGTGATTTGGATCAAAAATGATCAAGTTATGGAGGTTTGAAGGAAAGGGGATTTTGTAGGCTTTAATTCATGTAAAATTGATCATGAATGAATATGATGGGTTATATAGGAAGGTGTAGTGCTAGGGGGGTGCCCTATGGCCGACAATGGCAAGGGAGGGGGTGTCCTTGGCCTTTCTTCATGGTGAAGGCAAGGACTTTTGGTGCCAAAGGGTTGATATTTTGAGGGTTTCAAGCAAAATATCACATATGTAAATATCTAGATATTTACACTACTTTAACCAAAGACTAATACCCATCCTCAAGCCTCTAGGTTAGTACCTAACCTCTAGATTAGGGTAAGCTAGGTTAGGGACTAATCATGGTACTTAACCATAATTAAATAATATTAAAAAAAACACATGAATATAAATAATTCCAAATAATCCTAGAAAATTACCAAAATACCCTTTAGGCTAAAAACCTAATTTGATGTTCTAAACCTATGG
The DNA here is from genome assembly GCA_029216955.1 of Iris pallida. NCBI lineage: Eukaryota > Viridiplantae > Streptophyta > Magnoliopsida > Asparagales > Iridaceae > Iris > Iris pallida. Next base: position 4,557,503 of record JANAVB010004798.1, read on the forward strand.
CTAGGCTCACATGATCATGTTTAGTCTTTATGTTATGAAATCTCTAGGGTTTACACTAGGGTTATACTAGTAAAGTCACAAAGTCATAAGTCGTGACTTAGAAAATAGTTTTAACTAACTAAAAATCACCAAAAATCATATCATGACTAAAATATCATTAATAAATAATAAAAATAATAAATTTTCAAAAATACCCTAATTTCAGAAAACTGGGTGTTACAGGACCTGAGGCAAGTACATTATCTGATAGTTTTTATTGCTTTGATATCTACTACATCCGATTCAGTTGTAATGTTATACTTGATTCTCGACACGAGGATATACGGACTAGTATACGTGAATCTCGTCATGAGATGTCATTCTCGGTTTACCTGGTATATGAGTACATTATTCGATATTATTTCCTGTACTTGTATAGACACTGATTTGGGAGTGGGCTGGCCCCTTGCTCTTCGAATTCCGTGTCATGACCTGTCATGTCTGGATTTATTATACTCTCGGGGATGGAGAGTTATAGAGGTTATATGATCATTACCCTACTTGTTTACTACTTGTGCATAGCTCCACCCTCACCACACGTAGAGTGTAGCCTGACCTTATACTACTTGTGCATAGCTTTTCATTTTGGCCGGCCTGATCCCTATACTATTATGCTACATGTGCATAGTCGGTCAAATGGAACAGCCTGATCTTGATCCAAGCCGATCACATAACGCTCTAATATCTCATGGTGCTTTATTTTTATGTTTACATCATACCTCAGATTACTTTCTATCGTTTATACTCCAGTTTTATCTTATATCTCACACATGACATGATTTTCAGTTCTCTTGTACTGTTTTACTTTCAGTCTTGACATTTCATCTTGTATTTCATTATGATTGTCTCTTATAGAATTTATGAATTGACATGGAACTGTTGTTGGTGTTTGTACTTGCTCATATCCTGACTGGATAATCCTCATTGTTTTTCAGAAGATTTAGATGCAGATTGTCCGACCTACTACGGGTTTGGCATAGATGGAGCCTATGACCAGGACCAGCCTGTGGACCCGGTGCTCGTAGAGGACGCACCGCCAGTAGTGACCTATTTTACCTAGATTTTATATTGATTATATTCCAGTTTGATACTTTGAGACTTGTAGTATTTATTTTGGGATATTGTTTTATGTCTTGGTTTCTGAACTTGTGATTGTGACTCAGCGTTGTTTCAGACTATTTATCTCATCTTTATCTTTATCATCGTATTTATCTTCCTTAGAATAATGTAATTGAGTTGTGGTTATATTCCTCCGTGCGGAGATGACATATTATATTATTGTGTCATAGATTATATATATATTCTAGATAACCTTTACAGCGTTCTACCATCGATACTACGGCGTAGGCTGGACGTACCCACGTGCTCGTGCCCCTAAACAGGGTGCGGGTTGTGACAGACGCCGCGGAGGAACGATTCCGTCTGGGTCATCGTCGATCAATTAACCAAGTCAGCGCACTTCATTACCATTAAAGTCACTTGGAGCATCGATCGCCTTGCTCAGATCTATCTTGATAAAATAGTTCGGCTGCATGAGATTCTAGTATCAATTGTCTCAGATCGGAATGAGCGATTCGTGCCATGCTTTTGGTACGGTCTTTGTCACGTCCCGATTCGGTAAACCATTCATCCCCGTTAGTATTATGCCGAATCGATCGTCCTCGCTAAGGCGTGATGTCGTACGAGTCTGGAATTGTACTCGTGCAAGGCAAAAACGTTACGTTTTGATCATTATATTGAAACTTCACAAATCATATCAGAATTGAACACGCAGTTTAGGAAGATAGAAATATGCTTTTTATTCATAGCTTGCAACGAAGTGCAATTCATAATTGCATTGGATGCTGTTGTGGCTACATTGATTGAAACAAAAGAAAACACTCGACAAGCTGCCTGAACTAATACTTGGCGTTCCATACATTCGCCCTTGTATACATAAGCCTTCGATGAATTGGCTTCAGAATACTTCAGAATAGGAAGAGTTTCAAAATGCCTCTCCGAACTTCAACTTCAGTCTAGAGCTCCCGCAGCACCTGGGGAGTTGGGGAGGGGGTTAGCACACTTGCTAAGTGGATGGGATAAACCCACTCGTCTAAACCGACTCTGATTGTTAAGGTAGGCATACTTTAGAGTTTTTTTTTCTATTTAGAACTAAATGAATTTAATTCATATCGATAGCCATCTTTGAAGTAATAAAGTATACAGTAAAACATAACGATTTATCATAATTCTTACAACGACCGTGCTCGTCCCTGCATAAAACAGAGATAATATTTATACCTGCATAAGACAATAGGTGAGCATGCTACTATCTTACATGTGGTCATTGGTGTTACACACCAATTGGGACTTAATTAAATTGGCATACGACGCTACCCTTTCAGCCTAGGTTGCAAGCCTTACTGAAGGTCCCGTATGTCTTGTGCCGAAGCACGATAAACATTTTCCCTAGGATGATTCGGTTTCGATGCTCCGGATACCGTTTCAAGGAAAATAAACTTGTCCACAAGTTGTCCATGACCATGCTAACGAATGAATATATGAGACCGATTGCATAGCGCGAACAGTATTAAGTAGCATTATCATTTTGACTCATGCGAGAGTTCGTTTCCTCAAAGCCGTACGTTCTGATTTAGCGTCCCGTAGGCACCAAATTGCCCGAGGCATCATATGCCACCATCGACGTTTCATATTATTTTGCAGCACGTGAAATAGTCTCTCTCTTTCTAGAACCTTAAACTTTCTCATTTTGATGCAAAACTTATATTTTCAGAGTAATTTACTCTAAATTGATACTTTTTTCCGAGTTCTTGATCTTAGTGGATTGGCATGCATTTAACTTGGCATCGTCAATTTGAATAAGTTTGAAGCAAAAGAATTTTGTTTGTAGAACAGAGTAGAAAAGAAGGGGCCAAACCGAACACCAAGTATTCGATCGTGTCGATAGTCGAAGCGCTTCGTAACGTTCAAGCTTCAGTTACGTGAGCTCCTGCAATGGCACCAATACTTAGTCAGAATTTCTTCTTTAATCTTTCGTTTCAAAATTCGTAGAATGCATTCAAAAAATGATGCGAAAACACATTTATCAAAACTAAGCGACGAAAGCTCCAAGAAAACAATACAACAGTTTGGTCCCGTCGAAGGGACTCTTATATAGAGCTCACTCGCCGAGATGCAGCCTGCTGCATCTAGGACTTATTCCAACAGAAGCTGTTCCATTAATTGGATCGATTCTTGTAACATTCGTCCAAATCGATTTGATCGATACCGCAAGGTGTTATCATTTGCCAATCTTAGCGATCGATCAGATGGCCATCTAAGTTCCCGACCGATCTGACTCGGCACAAGCATATTACGGAGTCCGTCATCTATCGGAAGTGGGACACTACATAATATACCACTAAGAAAATGTTTCGTCCCGAAACTTAAGAACAAGGGTCTGACCTTAAATTAGGCAAACAACGAAGGGTACTTCTTCTTTATCTCTGCCTCTATTTCCCACGTTGACTCTTCAACTAAATGGTTCCGCCAAAGCACGTGGACCAAGGACATTGATCGATTTCGCAATACCTTCTCCTTACGGTCCAAAATTTGAATATGCTTCTACGAGTAAGACAAGTCAGTACGTAGTGTAGTGCCCCGTCCCGCACAAGTCAGTACCTAGTGTTTTGTTATTAAATTTTTGCTGCATGTTCAATGTTTCTGTTTGGGACTTCTGTGCGACGATCCCGTCGCCGCCGATGTAATCGACCGTTATGAAACTGTCTTGCACGAGCGCAATTTAGGCTCGTGCGGCATCACGCCTTAGCGAGGACGATCGCTCCTACGGGAGCGGGACGTGACATAATGGTATCAGAGCATGGCTTTACGTCCTTGGATTTCACGTTGAATTTTTCAGTTTTGAAAGCTCGTCGTTGGAAAATAAGTGTGCACTCTCTCTCGAATGTCCCTCGGCATATCCATACAATAAGTCTAAATATTTTCAAAAGCTCGTACAAGCGTTCAATCGAATGCATCGGTAGGCCATCGCCGGACACATTGGTAGGCCTTTGTGCCGAACGGTGTCAAACTTGTCTTGATTGAAAACTCGTGCTAAAGTTAGCAAGTCACGTGCGTGCCCAACTAGTCCTAAATCGACATTAGCAAATGAGCGTGCAGACTCGGAGTATAGTCCGCACGAGATGGCTATACACACGGCCTTTTGGCTAAGTTGTGTCGCGTGTCACGCACCTCGACCTTTTGGTGCAAACGAGTTGCGAGCGATATTAAGTACCATTCGGTCGGAACGAGGATACACTTAAAGTGCATATCGATAGGAACGCTATCAAACTAACGCTTAGGCGTACATGAAATATTGGTTTGTATTTTGAGGAATAGTGCGAACAACTTAGTACGTCGAGACGACGTGAGCGATTACGCTAGAGATTCGTCGAACGAATCTGAAGGATGTCTTAGCGAGCGACACGAATGTGATCGTAGGCTAGATCGGATGGCTGGAACCCGAGTGGTGTCTGGATTTTCTTGGTAATCATTCGAGCAAAATTGAGGATTACGAGTAACGGTGAGTATGTCGGCGAGGCGATACGATCGCGTAAAGCCTTAGAACGCGACACGCTTAGTTGGTCGTGACTTCGAAGGTTCCAAACGAGATATTGTTCAGACAACTTGTGAATGGGCAACGCGAGTTAGAAAACAATTTGGAACGATGAATAAAGGTGAATGTCTTGATCGAGAAAATCTAGTGAATCACACGTGCGATTTCGGATTGAGTCAAATGAAATGTGACTTGGGTTTTGGACAACGATATTGAAACTAGCTTGAAGAATAGCGATCGAACTTTATCTTGAATATCGAGGAATTGTGGTATATCCACTTCGGACAATAGCATCAGTCGTACGACTCGAAATTGGTTGCAAAAGAAGATCGTCAGGTTACGCATATCGTCGATGGTATTGAGGCGTATCAAAGATCGATATGCGATAACTCGGGGGGTACTCTGACTCGACGAATGACGATCGTGCAAATATTATTGTTCCGATGGATGCTATACTCGGGATGTTGAAATGTGTCGAGGAAAAGATAAACTTGGCTCGAGGATTTTCTAGTTGAACGAATTATGAACAGACTATCGAATTGAAATCTTGACTTGGATGAAAATGAAATGTTTGGATTTGCTTCGTCGATAACCACAACTTCGACATTCTTGTCTTATGCGAGCACAACTCCATCCTCGCACATGCGTCACGCCGATTAGGGCGATCACTTCGCGTAAGCGCTGGTATGATGATTCATACAGCGGGGGTGATCGAACTTGCATGGCATGGCACTTTGATTGCTTCGACTTATGGTTTGACGTGAAGGTGGACTCGAGTATGACTCAGTGTGCTTGACGATTGAATTTGAGGATTGCGTAGGTCCAATCCGCGTATCGAGAATGAATTAGTCTAGACTCAAACAAGAGTTACGCCTCGATGAGAATGATTATTCTGCGGGAGCGTTGCATGGTGATTCATGAACCACCATAGATAATCGAACTTACGTGAGATTGGGGCACAACATATTGTCAAAGCTAGATGACCTCGTGATCGAATACATGAATTGGTTAGAATTGGTGATTTGAACGGATTCGAATATGCACAACGAGTGCCTTGATACGAATTAGGTGATTGTGCTCGATGTTTAGAAATTTGAGTGACGCGAGCTTGGATAGAAAATTCCGTACGATCAAATTGGTTTGACCCTAGGATTGGGGTCAGTGCTGGCATTATTGTTGGGGAACTATGATTCCAATCCTGACATTGACTTAGCCTCGAAAAGATAGCCTAGTGGTTGGGCAAGATGCCCCTGTTTCAAGAGTTAGCAATCGAAAGATTGATCTTGGGGATTGGTGTGGATGGATGAAATGGTTCAAGAATAGGAAACCCTGCTCACAAGATTCGGCTGACATGCATATATTCAGGGACGCCTGCGTATGTGCACGATACGGCTCGAGTGAGAATAACGAAGTCTATATCATGCGACTTGGCTGAATGCATGTATTTTGGGGACGCTTGAAATACGTGCACGATACAACCAAGTGATACATTGAGATTAAGCAAGACTTGAGGAATAGAAGAGTGACGAGAATTTGAAATCGTGTTAGGGAAAGGAATGATACTAGTATGAGCGTGGCTCGGAATCAAAGAAACGTGTAGACGGAGTGTATACGATAGTTTATGGCATACTCTGCACAACTGTTATAGTTTCGTGTCTAGGCATGGTTAAGTCTTGGCCATAGGAATGGTAGGATGGCTTGCCTTCAGGAAAGTCTCGAGGACAAGACTTGTTCTGAGTGGTGTATGATGTAGTTCCCCGTCCCGTAAAAGTCAATCGGAGGAATTGAAACGCCAACGACGTTCAGACTTAGCCTTGCAACGGCTGCTCGAAGGCTCGTTCGATCGAGGTGACTCCTCGCACAAGTGGGATAGTTTCTGTGAACTTGCCTCATCTTAGCCTGCACTTAATAACTCGTATGTTTTCAACTTGCACAAGTAGGCTAATATAAAAGCTACGAACACACATAGCTAAGGGAATAATCCCGACCTGTCGGAATGTCTTAGAACATGGAAAATGGTCCCACGGTCTTCTTAGAAGTCGGCTCAACGTGCTATCAAATGACACTCGGTCCTTCGTCCCGTGGCTTGGGAGAAGAAAGTTGGCATAAGTTAATAAGTTGCCACGACACTCGAATTAGCCTAAGTCATAGGCGTCGCCCGCGTGAATGCTTGAAAATGCATGCACGATCCCGTCGTTTTGTCCCAAAGCTCGAGTTAGCCTAAGTAATAGGCGTCGCCCACGTGAATGCTTGAAAATGCATGCACGGTCCCGTCATCCAAGGCCTAGCATAGCCTTCGCACGTCCCGTGAGTTAAGTCGTCTTGCACGGCTTGTTGGCTTAAGTCTAGGCACCCGAGAACTTGGTTGTTTAAGTCGACCCCGTGCATAGCACGTTCCCTCGATGCGTAGCTCGGCGTAGCCTTTGCTCGTCGAGGCATTGCCCAAAAAAGTTAGACAAGTGCTGTGCTGGGCTATCGAAGCCATTTCTAGCACTGTCCCGCTCTATCTGCGGTTGTCAAGTCGCGTAGTCTATTGAGAACAAGGCTCATCGTATAAAGTATATGACTTTAGCGATAGCGTCGCCTAGAGAACAAGGTCTGTCTAAGGTACGGCCACGATTGATTTATCGAGTTTTCGAAAGTGTTTCAATAGTTGTTCTTGAGTTAAGTAAAATAATAGGGCAAGAAAGAAGAATGCTCGCGACTGGGTCGTTGAGGCAATGCTCGCGACTGGGTCGCTGAGGCAAGATATCAGATGTGAGAAGTGTTGGACCTAGCCCTGAAAGAGATGGTAATACTAGAAGTAGATTGACTGTGTGAGACGTCAGTTCGAGTCGAGTCTTGCATGGTCATTGGACAACTTGATCAAGGTGGAGGTCTTCTCGAGTGATCATCGGGGCGCCGGGATCATTCGGCCCGGGAGAAGCGAGTTGGCTCAAAAGAAGGATGCTGGATAACCGTATGGGAGGATTCGGCGCTTCCGGGACTAGCTACCCATGGAAGGACGGACCAAACCCCCTGAGCCAAGTTCATTATAGTGCTGGGCGCTAGTGACTAGTTCATATAGATGAGTCGGCAATATAGCGGCAAAACCGCGTGTATGCCTTTGGATTGAGTCTAGAACTTAAATACGTGTTTAGTCGGTAACATAAAGTCTGGGCCTAAGATTGGACTGCAGCATAGGCACCGTGCTTCAGCACGAGATGTGGCGTCAAGTCTTATGTTGTCGGCATATAAGCTGCATAGTTTGAATGTGAGTTGTCTTGAGTTTAAGTCAGGAAAGGCCGCAAGGCGGTAGCTTGATAAGTCTTGATAAGTTACGAGGCGCGACCTCAATCTTGATGCACAAACAAGTCTAAGAAGGTCCTAAGGCACAATCAAGTCTAGCGGCACGACCCGTACGAGTCGTTCCCCCTTGACGTCGATCACACACAAGAATTGGTCTAGAGGCACTTGAGTTTAAGTAAAATTCTTGGCACGGCCGAGTTCGCAAGAGTTGCTCCTCGGCGAAGCACTATCTCGAATTAGTGAAGGCACGAATAGAGTATGGCATGAGCCGTCCCGAGTTGAAGTTTGGTCAAGTACATATGCAATGAGGCACTGCCTCGATCGAAATACACGTTGGCATGGCACGACCTCGTCGTTGTGCGACCCTGTTGTTGTATTGTTAAGTATAGGCCGAGACGTCTTGTTCTAAAATGGATCCTAAGGCAAGACTTGAAAGACAATCGTAAAGGGACTTATAATGCACAAAGTAAATAAACGTGTCGGTTTGTATGGGTGGGCGATGAGCTCACTCCACCAGTACAGTTGAGTACTGACACCCACACAGTTTCCATGTGCAGGCACAGGTAGAAGCTCATGGCGCGGAGCTCGCTTGGATACGTCTAAGGTACGGAGCTCGTTTGGATGCGTCTAAGGCACGGAGTTCCTTGGCGACTCGAAGCGTGCGGCCGCGTGGAGTCGAAGACTTATACATGACATAATGTATGGACGTTACCTTCTGAAGCTTCCGCTGGCTCAAGCATTGAATCGAGAGATGAGAGAGCAGAGAGACTTGTAAAATGAGAGAAAAGTGAGCACGAGAGACTTGTAATCATGGCCTTGTGCCTATTGTAATTTTATTGTTCAATATCAATAAAGATCTCTTTTGAATAACTTGTGTTTTGCCTTTAAATTTCTGCTGCATGTTCTATGTTTCTGCTTGGGACTTCTGTGCGACAACCCCGTCGCCGCCGATGTAATAGGCCGTTATGAAACTGCCTTACACGAGCGCAATCTAGGCTCGTACGGCATCACGCCTTAGCAAAGAAGATCGCTCCTACGGGAGCGGGGCGTGACACGTAGCTCCAACTGATCGAAGCTAACCACGTGACTTGGATCGTGTACGTATTTTTGAAGTTATGAAACGTAGAAAAGATCGTACACATTAGCCAAGGCAGGAGGTAGTACGATCTGATAAGCAACCGTTGCAACTCGCTCGATGATCTCGAAAGGGCCTACAAATTTCGGGCTCAATTTGCCTTTAACGTCGAAGCGCATCATGCCATGTACGGGCATTACTTTCAAAAACACATGGTCCCCGACAAAAAATTCTAGCAGTCATCGACGAAGATCTGTGTAGCTCTTTTGTCGACTTTGTGCGATACGGAGTATGTCTCGGATCAAGTGGACCTTTTCGACGGCCTGCTCCACCAGTTTCGGTCCGAGCACTTATCGCTCTCCGACTTTGTCCCAGCATATTGGAGAACGACACTTCCTCCCGTAGAGCACTTCATATGGAGCCATCTGAATGCTCAACTGATAACTGTTGTTATATGCAAACTTTGTAAGCAGAAAATGCGTATCCCAACTAGTCTTTAGCTCGATCGCACACAGACGCAACATATCCTCTAAGATTTGATTCATCCTCTCCGTCTGACCGTCTGTCTGGGGGTGGTATGCAGAACTAAAATTTAGTTTGGTCTCCATCGTCGCTTGCTGTCTCGTCCAGAAATGCGATAGGAATCACCCATCTCTGTCCGAAATTATTGAGGCCGGTACACCGTGCAGTCGAACAATTTCATCGATATATATTTACACTAACCGATCGACGCTCCATCCTACTTTAATTACGATAAAGTGAGCCGACTTGGTCAATCTATCAATAATGACCAAATTGCATCATTCCCCCGTGGCGTCTTCGAAAATCCCATAATGAAATCCATCGAGATATTGTCCTACTTTCACTCAGGAATGGAGAGGTTCTGCAGTTCTCCGTCTGGCCTTTGGTGTTCTTCCTTCACTTGCTGACACGCCATACACTGTGACACAAAAGTAGCCACGTCTTTCTTCATGTCGTGCCACCAAAAGTGTGTACGCAAGTCCTTGTACATCTTGGTGCTCCCAGGATGTAACGAGTACTTCGCATAATATGCCTCCGTCAGAATTTCTTTTCTGAGTTTGGCAGTTTTAGGAATGCAAAGCCTTTCTTTTAGTCACATTATCCTGTCTCCTTCTTCCGCAAAGTTAGTCGCCATTCCTGTTGAAATCGACTCGTGCATCTTCTTTAGGAATGAATTGTCTTTATGTGCGGTCTTTATTTTGCTAAGCAGGCTCAACCCAAGCTTCAACTGAGCTAGGTGCAGATGTCGATACTCAATTCCGAGTTCGATATCCATCGCTTCAAGGTCTCGCCGTATCTTGTTATTTAGGTCCAGTGATCCCATAAACATCCTGCTCAGCACATCGGCTACGACGTTGCCCTTGCCCGGCATATACTCGATCGTTAGCTCGTAATCTTTTATGAGTTCGAGCCAACGTCACTGTCGTAAGTTGAGTTCTCGTTGGTAAATAAGTATTTAAGGCTTTTATGATCTGCGTAGATTCTGCAAGCCACATCAAAGAGGTAGTACCGCCAGAGTTTCAATGCAAATACGATCGCTGTCAATTCTAGGTCATGCGTCGGATAGTTTTTTATTCGTACTGCTTCAACTGCCGTGAAGCGTAGGAGATGACTTTATTTTTCTGCATGAGTACGCACTCAAGGCCAGTTCTCGATGCATCGCTGAATATCTGAAAGCCTTTTGGACCATCTGGAAGTGCAAGGATTAGAGTTGAGACGAGCCGTTACTTCAAATCTTGAAAGCTGGTTTCACAGTCGTCACTCCACTCAAATACGGCTCCCTTCTGGGTGAGACGAGTCAGAGGCGACGCTAGTTTTCTAAAGCTCGATACGAATCTTCGGTAGTAGCCTGCTAAGCCCAGAAAACTCCGAATGTCGCTAGCCGAGGTAGGTTGTTTCCAATCTACCACCGCTTCAATCTTCTTTGGGTCCATTGTAATGCCTTCGACAGAGATTACATGTCTGAGGAACGTCACACTACTCATCCAGAACTCGTATTTACTCTGTTTGGCGTATAATTAGTTTTCACGCAGAGTCTGCAATACCGTCTTCAAGTGCTCTGCGTGCTCTTTTTGATTCTTCGAGTAGATAAGGATATCATCGATGAATATGACTACAAATTTATCGATTTAGGGTCAGAAGACTAGGTTCATCAGATCCATGAAAGCGGCTAGGGCATTCGTCAAACCGTACGATATGACTAGGAATTCATAATGACCATATCGAGTGCGGAAGGCAGACTTCGATACATCATCGGACTTGATCTTCAACTAATGATAGCCTGAACGAAGATCGATTTTTGAAAATATTGACGCACCTTGCAGTTGGTCAAACAAGTCATCGATTCGTGGCAAGGGATACTTGTTCCGCACGGTCGCCTTGTTGAGTTCACAATAGTCGATGCATAGCCGCATCGATCCATCCTTCTTTTTCACAAACAGTACGGGAGCTCCCCATGGAGAGATGCTAGGGCGAATAAATCTGCGATCTAACAACTCTTGTTATTGCACCTTCAGCTCCTTCAGTTCTGCAGGAGCCATTCGGTAAGGCACTTTTGATATCGACCGTGTATCTAGGAAGGTGTCGATGTTGAATTCTATTTCTCTATCCGGCGACATCCTGGGCATCTCATCAGGAAAAATGTCGAAAAATTCTGCCACAACATCAGTCTGTACTGTGTTTGTATTGTCCTTTTGTATATCTCGAACTGATGCCAAGTATCTCGTACAGCCGGAACGCAGCATATGCCTCACCGAAATTGCCAATACCACCATGGCTGTCTTCGAGACCGTACCGCACGAATATAAGAACTCTGTCTCGCCAGAAAGACGAAACGTAACTCTCTTCTCCGTGCACTTGATTGTTGCATGACAAGCGTCCAACCAATCCATGTCCAGGATTATGTCGTACTCATTGATGTCTAGTATGAAGGCTTCCAAGGATAGATTTCTTCTCCCGATGCAAATGTGGCTATTCCTAAAAATAAAGTTCACATGCATGTCAACTCCCGATGGAGTGCTAACGCTAATGTTCATATCTAGTGATTGCATGTTTATTTTATTTTCTTTCATAAAATTGGCAGATATAAAACTATGTGTCCCATTCGAATCGAATAGTACTAGAGCAGGTATATTTTTATAGAGTAGTATACCTGCTACAACAGTATCAGTCTCAAATGCCTCGTCTCGAGTGTCACGACCTGCACCCGCTTTTCGGGCGCGAGCTCGTGAACAAGCCAGCTACGTATCGGGCGGACTCCAGCCTGACTCGAGTACGTATAAACTATCAAGATAATGGTATCATGGCTAATATGGTAATCTTCAGTGTATCTCAATCCACAAGAATATATAAGACAAGAATGAACAAGTATGCGTCGCGGTCTGCAGCCCACTAGCATATATGTCCAATTAGACTCCAAGAATAATATGAGTCTACAAAGCTAAGCTGATAAGCAGGATATATCATGAAAGCACGAGAAAGATAGTAAATCAATAATACTAACAAAATATCTGAATCAAGCAGATGAAGTCAACTACCACATGCTCAACTAGCTAACTCCGTGCAATCAGCTACCTGAAGAGATCATCAGGTCCTTAGAGGACTAGCAAGATACATAAAACATGCCTACTAATATGACAGTAAATAACATGTATGGAGGATAAGAACACTGCAAGAAGAACATCTAAAGACGACGAGTCGTGAGGAAATGTAATACTAGACTTGGCTAACTATCAATCAGAACTCCTATAGCTTGTAGTACAATGCAAGATACTCCTAATCTATAGTGTTTCAATTGACGTACAAAGCAGGATACTCTCAGTCGAGATTAGCCAATTCTAGTATCGATCTCCTCTTCTAAATGATACAAGGTCAAGTAGACTCCTATAAATCGTAGTACAATACAAGATACTCCCAATTTATAGTGTCATAAGTCAAGTCAATCAATCAATCAATATATGCTATAGGTCATAGTACAATGTAAGATACTTCCAATCTATAGTATGCCTCAAGTCAAGTCAATCAAGCAAGATGAAGATAAAAGAATCGGCTATAGGTCGTAGTACAATGTAAGATACTCTCAATCTATAGTATGTCTCAACTGTAGTATAATACAAGATACTCCCAGTCAAGATTGGTTAAATCAAGAACAATATATAGAAACTGACAACTCAATCACGAGACAAGGTAACACGAAAAGACCAATAATCAAGCAATGTCGAATATCCTATACGTGCACTTAATCTAGAACAAGTAAAGCAATCAAGGGAAAATCAATCACAATATAGAATCATGTGACAATATGAAAAGGAATACAATAGAGAAAGATAAAATAATGTAAATACTGTATATGTTCGGCAAAGTATACTTGCTTGAGGGTTGCACGGAGATCCAACAAAATATAGTCAACTACTAAGCCATAAAGTCCAAATTATCACAACTGTCTCCGAAAGATGAAATAAACGTTACCAACATTTTCAGAATTGTCAAATTAGCTAAAATTGCCCGTCCTTAAGTCCAATTCTGGACACAGGAGCAAAACGGTAATTTTGGATCAAAACGGTGTCCGTCGTTGAACCCGCTTTGCACCAAAAAACGTGCCAGAGTCAATGGTCTCTAAAGTTATCAAACTATATGTCTACAAATTTGTTTTAATGATACAAATCCAATGGTATGTCTAGTTTTGGATTCTGGTAGGCCGTGTACAAAATCGTACGTTGAATCGGATCGTGGGGCCCGCAAAACGGCAATCCGAGCAACTGTCTCAGAATTGGACCAAACTTGCCATACAGGACAAGAAAAACGATACGGTCCTGTTGGTGCAAGTTTTGTCTCGATCTTACGAACGTGCACAAAGTAATTAGAAAATTTGCACAGAGGCCGATACGGTGAATTTCGACGGATACGCATCAAATTCGTCGCGCACACGCGACCAACTTGAATTCCGTAAAAGCCCACACGTCCACGAACTCGATACGCACCTTTTGATGCTTTCGGCTCACGACCACGTCGTCCGGTTTGGCAGAACTCACGTCGTATCGAAGGTTTTTATTGAAATATCACAAGTTTGAAAACATGTTTTTCTGTAACTTTACAATCCAATTACTCATTATACAGTGAACGAAAAATTAATCTATCTGAAGGGTTTTAGAGTTCTATATGTGGTCTATAACTGTATTTAAGTACAACTTCTAAACTGTTACAAGATCGATCGGAATCGATCCTCAAACATGGGTGTGAGGACTGTCTTATATTCTGTTTTAAACAGGATTTTTCGCGATGTTTGCGTTGATTTTCTGATCAATCCATTGTGTTTTATCTAAATCCCTTTGAAGGGATTCGTGGGGGGTCATGTAGGCTTCCCATAGGATTTTCTAAATCGAATAACGGTTGAGTGATGTAGAGAAACATAGAGGATAGTTTAGGTAACTCGCTGTCGGCTTGTTGGTGCGAAACAGAGTGATCTCTGTTACAAGGGGTCTTTTGGCATCACGCGGCGGCCGACGGCGGGCGCAGGTGGTCGAGGGTGCGCGCGCGGCCGTGGCGAGTGTGGGGGTGAAAGTGTCGGCAAGGGTTTGACGAGTATTCCCTCGTTTCTTTCTCGGTTCTCTCTATATACACATTCGTATATAGGAACGCGATGGTCGGGTTTGACCTCGTGTGGAGCTCGGCTGGGTTGGTTTGTACGCATGGCATGGCATGCGGGCCTGGTTCATGGGCTTCGGCTAGGGCCCAATGGCTGGGCTGGGATTTTGGGTTCAGCTGGGCTGCCTCTTCTCATTCTATTCCTATTTAGTCTAGTATATTAGTATATATATATATATATATATATATATATATATATATATATATATATATATATATACACACACATTTATATATATAATATGTATATATGTATATACTTTAATAAATTATTAATGTATTTAAACACCTATATATATATATATATATATATATATATATATATATATATATATATATATGTACAACATGTATTCATGTATATACCTTAATAAATCATATATATTCAATATATTTATCCTGATATTTATACATATATATATGCCACAAATTCCATACAGACAATAAAATATTTTAAATATAATCAATATTAATAATATCTAATAGTAATAAATATATTTATTTAATCACCAAAAAATAATAAAATAATAATAAAATAATCAAATGGTGGTTTGGTGAATCCATACTATTCACCTTTATCCGGGTCCAGAAAATTGTACAAATATTGTAAAACAATATTTAATAATAAAAATACCAATTTTGTACAAATATTCAAATAGTTAAAAATGTACATCAATACCTAAAATAATTTAGGGAATATTTGTACACATATAAAATATGCCTACATGGTCGTCTTTGGTCTCACTACATACCTACAAAGGCTTGGATTCGGTTCGGGCCCAGTTCGGGCTAAGTTGGTACAATCGGGTCATCTAAAATCAATATATCTAATTAATAAATAATTAATTCATCGGTGGGGGTTAAGTCGCAACTTGGCCTAGTTTTTCTAGTTATGACACACTTATGGCTGGATCTTCCTTGACATAGCTAATACACTAGTCAAGGCACGCCACTGCACTATCCGTGCCATGATTCCTAGTCGTCTGGTACTTCAAAACTCAACCATGGCTACAGTCATCTACCGTAACATTTTACTAAATAATTATTTATAAAATCTAAAAATTACCATTTAAATCAAATAAATAAAAAAATTCAAAAATTTCTGGGTAGGGGAGCTAAAAATATACCCACCTTAAAAATAATTTTGTCTTCGAAATTCTAATTCATAACTATTCCTTAAAATTCAAAGTCTACTATTACCTTAATTTCCTCAAATTTAATTTCTCCAAAGATATTTTATAACCTTCTCTAGTCATTTTATAATCCCGAATACTTGAGGACTTCTATCCACCTTTGGTCACACTACACCTCAAAATACGGTCACTAAAATCTTATAATCTTCTAACTAGTTGCTAACAATTTTACCAACAGATATCTAGGGTGTATGGCATCTATAATCCCTCATATCTATAAACAACCAAATATTCAATAGTCAAGCAATATTATACTATAACTTAAGAATTTCTGATAAATTCTAGACAACACGATCGTTCGTCACCCCGAAATAGGAAGGGACGAGAATCTATGGTACGGGAAGGCAATGGAGAATAATCGAGAACAAATATAAAATTTCAAGGACGTAGAGAAGTTTCTAGGAGAATTTTTAAGGCAGAGTGGATTGAGATTTCTAAGGGTTTAGTCATATTCGCAGGCTCGTACCAGCATAGTTACGTAACCGATACGATATGCTCTGACCTACATGGGCCACCACAAAAACTTGTCACGACCCGTACCCGCTTTTCGGGCGCGAGCTCGTGAACAAGTCAGCTACGTATCGAGCGGACTCCAGCCCGACTCGAGTACGTATAAGTTGTCAAAATCATGGTATCATGGCTAATATGGTAATCTTCAGTGTATTTCAATCCACAAGAATATATAAGACAAGAATGAATAAGTATGGATCGTGGTCTGCAGCCCACTAGCATATATGTCCAATTAGACTCCAAGAATAATATGAGTCTACAAAGCTAAGCTGATAAGCAGGATATATCATGAAAGCACGAGAAAGATAGTAAATCAATAATACTAACAAAATACCTGAATCATGCAGATGAAGTCAACTACCACATGCTCAACTAGCTAACTCCGTGCAATCAGCTACCTGAAAAGATCATCAGGTCCTCAGAGGATTAGCAAGATACATAAAACATGCCTACTAATATGACAGTAAATAACATGTATGGAGGATAAGAACACTGCAAGAAGAACATCTAAAGACGACGAATCATGAGGAAATGTAATACTGGACTTGGCTAACTATCAATCAGAACTCCTATAGCTTGTAGTACAATGCAAGATACTCCTATAGCTTGTGCAGATCGTCTATTTTTTGGGATGAAGTCGGAGAACGACAGATGTTCGGCCTGGAACTGGTGGAGCAGACTGTACAAAAAGTTAAGTTGATACGGGAGAGATTAAAATAGCACAAAGTCGATAGAAGAGCTATGCCGACACTCACCGACGACCCCCTGAATTCCTGGAGGGCGATCACGTGTTTCTGAAAGTCATGCATATGCGTGGAGTCACAAGATTTGGAGCTAAAGGAAAATCGAGTCCAAGATTCGTCAATCCTTTCGAGATATTGAAGCGAGTCATCCCAGTAGCTTACCAGATTGTATTGCCGCCAACACTGTCGGATGTGCATAATATCTTCTACGTCTCTCAGTTGCAAAAGTACGTGCACGATCCGAGCCATGTGGTAGACTTTGGTCAGCTGAATCTGCAGGCAGACTTATCGTATATTGAAGAGCCTGTGCAAATCTTGGAGTGCAAGGATAAACTGCTTCAAAATCATGTCATCCCTCTCGTTCGCATGATCTGGAAGAACCATGCGGTCGAAGAGTCGACCTGGGAACTGGAGTCGAATATGAGGGAAAAGTTTTCTTCTCTATTTTTTTCTAGCAGTAGGTTCTTTTCTTAAGTTTCGAGGATAAAACTTTTTCTTAGTTGGTTATGGTGTAGTGCCATGTTCCTACATCGTGTCCCATTTTCCATCCACGGGGTGCGTGAGAAAGGAACACTGTCGCTATTGATTCGGTCAGAACCGATAGGTCGGGATCGATCGAATCGATCGAACGGGAACGATTGAATTATGATCCTTTTCTCGTTATGGAAAGACTTCTTCGGAATCAAGTCCTATATTCAGCGGGTTGCGCCTCAAGGATAGACTATGCGGCTGAGTCGGAAGAGACCTCCCGTTGCTCTGTTTTTCACACCGTATTTGCGTTGGTTTTGGCTTTGGTTTTCTGAATGCATTTTTGTGAATATTTTTATGGCTTGTATTTCGAACTCGTATTTACATATCGAACTCTTTGAATAATACAGTGTTCTAATCAGTTGCTTGTGTGATTTTAGGTAATCGCGTAGGCGACGTCTAGCACGACCAACAAGTCTCTCGCCTCGAACAAAAATCAAGGTGAGTGGCTGACCTCCTTCACCTCGACCCTCTATCTCAAAAATAAGAACTCGAGATAACTGTATCAAATTTGAACGATTTACTCGAAAAATATATGTTTTACACTCAAAAAGAGAAAAGATAAGGTTCTAGAAAAAGTGAGCATTATTTCATGATCTGCAAAACCAAGAAATGAATCGATTATAAAGTTGTCACAACGATACCATAAAATATGTCTTAAATCATTTGTTAAGGTAGCACAATCATGGACAACTTGTATACAAGGGCGATTGTTTCTTCGGATGGTATTCCGGGGCCACGGGACCGATCCAGCCTAGAAAAAAACACGATAGCTATGCTGGATTGTACCGCGGTATTCGGTACTCCTTCAATGGGGCTCGCTACCCGCGTTGAACATGCACCGTCTAAACCAAGCTATGTCCAGAATGGTTTTCATGCCAATGACCACCGCAAATATGTACTAGTTGAACTTATGTTATGCAATATGACAGGGAAGCATATGGTAAGCTTTATGTTGCATGACACGCTCTACCATGGGTAAGTTCTAGCGTAAATTCTCCTTATTTATGTTTCATCAAACTGCTTACATGAAACTGACTAGGATGGCTAGAAAGATCACTAAAACAAGTTTAATGTTTTATCTAAATTCTTGAACCAAATGAGAGCATAAAAATTAATCAGCCACTCGCCAATACATGTTGATTGTATTGATCCTCGCTCTCCATAGGTGCCATAAATCAGGAGGAGCGTGCCGCGTGACTGAAGGCAGCACTCGTGTGTTTTGAAGCTTCGTCCGTGCATGTGAAGCCTTGACTCAATCTCTTTTGAAGACTCCGCAACCGTCCAAGATGAGATGTCTCGACTCTTCCCTATCCCAGGTGTATGCATACTTTGGTTGTATAGAGGGGTGCGATGTATGGAACGGTTATTTCATTGACGTTCATTTTGTAATGGAGTCAGTTTGTAGCCCACGCGGCACCTTGTATCGAGTCTGTAATGTGTTGTTCATTATCAATAAAGCTCAAGTTTTTTTCTATTTAATGCATTTAATTTACTCTGCGCACTCTCTTATTGTTGCGTTTCGGATAACCTTATGACTATGCCTTGTGCGATAGCAACTTAGATTCGTACGACATCACACCCAGGAGATGACTATCGATTATACATAATCGGGGCGTGAAAAGGACTGCCACAATTTCTGGCAGTCCTAGAAGTATTGAGGACTGCCAGGAATTGTGACAGTCCTAAAATCGAAATGGCCGAATAAAAAAATATATGTTAGAGTTTATTTCCATCTTGATAATAGAGTAAAATATACATTTTAGGGTTTATTTTTAGCATTTTTTTGGGAAAGAATGAAATAAATATGTTAGGGTTTTTATGCATTCTTTGTGAGGAATGAAAATGATGAGAATGGAAATTGTAGAGAAGGAAACTAGGATTTTGATAGAAATGATGGAGAATAAAACTAGAATTTAGAGTGGGAAAATGATGGAGAAGAAGATGAAGAAGAAGATGTATAGTTTGGGGAGTGGAAAATGGTGGAGAAGAAGAAGAAGAAAGTTAGGGTTTTGGAAGAAAGAGATTGAAATTTTGAAATAAAGCTCAAATTTTAGGTTTTAGAGGGAGGGTGTGGGGTTGAGATAGCCCAATGAGTAAGAAAATGGGATGTCCTGAGTAATTTTCCCTCAAACCTGGGCTAGCTCCAATCCTGGTTAGCCATGATCAACTTTTGATGTGTCCTTAAATAATCTTGATTAATTAGTTCGAACTTGATTTTGCTATTGACACCCTCTAGTTACAATAATTGTCAAAGTAAAATGTAAAATTATTGCATGGTTCGATTATCCGATGATTTTTTCCGATGTTCAATGTATCAAGTTGGCTCTACATTTTATAATTGTAGAGTTCTGTCAATGACATTTAGAGCTGTTAAGTTGGCCGGGCTGGACTAAGGGTTGAAAATCTCAACCCAGTCCCGCACGTGACCTACGACACGGTGGGCTTCCGATTGGGCCGAGCCGGATAAGGCCGAACCAGATCTTGATTGGCACGTCACAAATTTGAATACTATTAATTACAATCATTTTTTAAACACATAAGATTGAACATCAAACATGTTTCTATATACTTTTCAACAATCACATGCATTATTGTACATTCGGACATCAAAACTATGGGTCATAGGCAACTTTGCCTTCTGTACTTCTTATATACGTAACATTTTATGGCTTTACCGTTCACAGTAGAGATGATATCATGTAAGCAACAATAGACTAAACTATAATCAATGATAATTAGCTTCTAGTTCTAGCAAGCCCAAGGTAAATCTTTCCACTGTATTAGGGTTGATCCCCACCTAAATTTGTCCCAAACATCTTTAACATATTACAATGTGGAAATCAAGTAGATATTAGTTTCACTTCCAAAGGGTTATTTATAAAGGCACATCATTTTTTGATCAGGGCACATCAATCTAGGACTGCCACAATTTCTGGCAGTCCTAGATACATTTAGGACTGCCAGAAATTGTAGCAGTCCTGGATTCGCACTTGCTGTAAACAGGACTGCCACTATTTCTGACAGTCCTATCAGTTTCTAGGACTGCCAGAAACTTGGACAGTCCTGGATGATGTGCCATGATCAAAAATTGATGTGCCCTTATAAATAACCTTCCAAAGATGAATTCTTTAGCCCCATGCTAATTTATTACTGGGATTGTTTTCTATCAATCTAAAGTGTTAGCCCATGTTGGTGAGAAGTGTTCCCTTATTTTAGAAGGTAATTGTATGAAATCATTACGTTATTTAGTGTACCTTGATTAACCTGACACAATCTAGTATGAGAATAATTGAAGATGAGAACCTTACCCCTAGTAGCCCCTGTTTGGGACCAAGTTGGTGACATGATATAGGGGTGAGCATCGGTTTGGTTCAAACCGAACCGGTTTTATTAAAACTGAACCAGAACCGAACCGGCCAAATTGAAAACCGGACCGAGCCGATTAAAATCAAAACCGAACTTGAATCAAACCGAAATAAATCGGTTCGGTTTATCGGTTCGTGGGCTTTCATATAATGGGTCGGCCCATTACAATTTAACATTAAATTAATCAAAGTCCATCAACCAAAAAAAAGGCCAGGCTGCTTCAACAACAAAAAATGGCAAAGACCAATAATTTAGATAGCTAAAAAGTGGCAAAGTCCATCAGCAGAAGAGCATATTCCATGTTTCTAGAATCCAGACAAAAATAGCTAAAAAAATAGCTAAAAAATTCTATTGTCCACAACAGAAGCAAAAGACAGGTAAAATAATTTCCAGACAGTTACACGAAGAAAATTTACATTCCATTATTCCATTAATTTTGCATAGGCAAAGCTACAAAGATAGCTAAAAAAATAATTTGGTCATCAATTGATTCAATTCCACTGTCCACAGCAGCAGCAGAAGATCAAGTCAGAGAGCTGCATGCACAAAAAAGAGAAGATAAGAAGGAAAGAAAGTATAATATGGCTCAGATGGCTAATTTATGCATCATAGACTCATAGTATGATGCAATGTAGTATCAATTACACACTTTCTCTAGCCGTAATCATTATTGCATTTTCTCGTTTAATATGTTAGTAAAAAATTTAAGAAAATCAATAAATAACGATTCACAAATGGCTGTAGTTCATGCACAAATGGCTGCAACAATTGCCTCGCCACTAGCTGCATTGAATGACATGCCACTGCAAACAGAGAGTAGAAGCATTGGAGAGCATAATATCATGCACAAAAAGGAATATTACAAACAAAGAGTATAAGCAGTAAACTAAAGAGCATAATATCATGCACAAAAGAGCATAGTAAACTAAAGAGCATAATATCATAGAGTATCCAGATTCCACTAGGGGTGACTCACAGAGTCACTGTGAGCATGATTAGGTTTTTCTACCAAAATGGAATTACAATGCAGCTAGTAGCAGCAGTAAATAGCATATCAGCATAGTAGACAAGTTACAGAGTTAAAATGAACAAGTTAACAGAGAGTAGAAGCAGTAAACTAAAGAGCTAAAATGAACAAGTTAAAATGATTAGGTTTTTCCATTTGTTATAGATTTAAAATGAACAACTTAACAGAGAGTAGAAGCAGTAAACTAAAGAGCATAGTATCATGCACAAAAGAGCATAGTAAACTAAATAGCATAATAAACTAAAGAGCATAGTATCAGAGAGTATCTAGAGAGTGTCCAGTATCACAGTGAGCATAATTAGGGTTTTCCACCAAAATGGAATTACATAGTAAAGAGCATACTAGCATAGGGCATATCAGCATAGCAGAGTCAGACAAAACCATCTGTTACAGAGTTAAAATGAACAAGTTAACCTACTTGTAACCAAGTAGCAGACAACAACATAGTAATCAGTATCCAGAGTGTAGCAGACAAAATAATATTCCCACAGAGTTCAAATAGAATATTACAGACATTTGACATTTGTTCCCAAGTAATCAAACCTCGCTTGTTGATGTTGACGCCACAGTTAACCTACCCAAATCTAATGATAAGAACAAATAAATGAACAAGTTAAAATACAACTACTACGAAATTGGAAGAATGTAATACAAGTTAAAATTTCTAAATTACCCATTTCAAGTTTGTAGGCGTCCTCAAAATTCTCTTCAATAATAGAAACAACGGGTCGATCCGAAGGCCCCTAAACCAATCTTGACAATAAATCAGTGCTTGAGCAATTTTTGGAGTCAAAGAGCTCCTATAAGTATCAAGGACACGACCACCCGTACTAAAAGTCGACTCGGAAGCTAAGGTAGATATGAGAATGGCCAAAACATCTCTAGCCATCTTTGAGAGGATCGAAAAACGAGAAGAATTAAGCTTCCACCATCCCAAAAGATTAAAATTATCACTTTTATCATCATCATCCATGGCATCTAGATAACGGTCAAACTCTAATTTAGTATCACCACCTCCCAATTCCATCTTATGCTTCTTGAAGTGGACCTTCATGAACTTTTTCAATTGCAAGGATTGCACCAGCTGATTTTCACTAGGAGTTTGAACTATATCACTAGAAGTGCCACCAATTTGAGAAGTGTTAATGTTTTTGTACTCATTAAACATAGAGTACGCAACGATTTTCACTTTCTTTTTCATGGAATCGCTATTTTCCACACCATATAGTTGATCAAGAGCATACTCCACGTACTCCAACTTATGTCTTGGATCAAGAATTGGTGCAATAAATATAATCATGTTTATCTTTTCGATATCCCCCCAATACTTATCATACTTCTCCCTCATTTTATCGGTCATGGTAGCTAAGTCAAAGTCACTACTCTCTTTTGAAGTGCGCAATAGAATGCCAATTGATGTGATTTTATCAAAAAAAGTTATTGCAAGTGACGTACAAGGAACCGGAGATACCCATTGTGAGTTCATAGAAGTGTTGAAGAAAAGTGCATAATCTTCTTGCATTCGACCAATCTTCATCACTAGGATACCCACCATTCTCCGCTAGCTCTACTTTGAACCACGGATCAAAGCGAACCTCTCAAAGGCACTTTCAAACCTTTGAGTCGTATCTAACATAATAAATGTAGAATTCCAACGGGTGCTCACATCAAGACAATAACTTCTTGCTTTGTATCTTTTCGGCTTCAACATACTCCTTAAATTTTTGAAATATACTAGGAGAGTGTCTCACATATCTTATTGTATTCCTAATATGAGAAACCGATGAAAACATCAACTTCAAACCGTCAACCACAACGAGATTTACAATATGAGCGATGCATCTCATATGTAAATACTTGTAATTAAGAATGTTGTTTTTCCAATTTTGTATCTTCTTGCTCAAATAAGAAATAGCAACATCGTTAGAACTAGCATTATCAACTGTGATAGTAAATACTCTATCAATACCCCACTCAAGCAAACATGTCTCTACCGCTTTTCCGATGGCCTCCCCTTTATGACTGGAAATTGGACAAAAAATTATAATTTTTTCTTCAATTCCCAATCATCATTTATGTAATATACCGTAAGACACATGTAATTTATCTTCTGTAACAATGTACATGAATCCGTAGTTAGACAAACCATTTGGTTAGACTCTCTCAAATATGTTTTGAACTTAAATATCAAAACAATCTCGTGCCACGGTCCACCTCGATGGAATACGAAAGATTGGACACGCAACACTCGTAAAGTTTCTAAAACCTTCACATTCTACAAACCGAAACGGAAGCTCATCAACAATCACCATACGTGTCAAAGCTTTTCTGAACTCATCTTGATTAAATTTTCAACTAGTTAGTATCTTATCCGTGCCCTTTGCATTTGGTTGAAAGTTTAGTATCGACTAAGAAGAGTCATGGTTTCTTGGATTCTAACAAACATCACATAATTAAATTATAACATGTCTAACCTTTACCTAACCCTAGCATTTGTGATTTTAAGAAGAGTTACAAACAGCAAACTGCCACTTTTAGGCAAACAGTGCAAAGTGCAAGTGCAAGCTAAAATAATACTGTGCAAACTGCAACATATTAGCTAAACTATAAACCCAACATACTATGCAAACAGCAAACTACCACTTATAGAACATATCACCAATGCAATAATAATGAATTATTCTAGACCTGCAAACTATAAACTGTATTACCAAACAATGCAACATATTATAGAACATATCACCAATGCAATAACAATGAATTATTCTAGATCTGTAAACTACAAACTGTATTACCAAACACTGTAACATAACCCAACATTTTTTTTGCACAATTTTATTGAAACTGCAACCCTGCATTAACGATGCATTATTGCACAATTTTATTGCACATTGCTTTCTTTTTTTTCTCTTTTTTTGCAGTAGCAAATTTTGGCAACAAACATAGCAAGCAACCCTACAACTTTTCCATAATAATGACTCAGATTCAAGTTCGAGAGATCTAGGTTAGGAAAAAGAAACTTACAGTGAGTGAGGAACGACCCCCTTTGAGAGATCTAGGTTAGAAATAACCAATATTTCAGACAGCACAGTAAGACAGCAAGGGACCTGAACCAGGGCCATGAATCATGAAGCAATAATACACAAAAATTAGGGAATGTTTTTAATTAACTCAATAAATTACTGTAAAAAATTTAATTAACTCATTAAATCGAGATAGGGGTTAATTTCTTACCAGAATACAGTATTTCGAGTGGCGAACGGTCCCCTTTGAGAGATCTAGGTCCGATCTTTACAGATCTAGGTCCGATGACTCCGATCTTTACATATCTAGAGGGATCTTTACAGATCTAGGTCAGATGCTGACGAGATCGACCCTACAGGAGTCGAGAGAGGCAGCGGTAGGGACTGGATAATGGAGAGAGCAGGAGAGAGAGAGAGGTAGCGATCTGGACTCTGGAATGGAGAGAGAGATAGAGAGGCAGCGATGGTCGGTGGGTTGTCGAGTCTCGACGATAATGGACAAGTTCTCCACTTCTCGAAGGAAAGCGGCTGGAATTTGGAAATGAATGAGAGCAGGAGAGAGAGAGAGAGAGAGAGAGAGAGAGAGAGAGAGAGATAGATAGAGAGAGAGAGAAAGAGAGTAAGCGATGGGCTGGGAGAATGAGAAGTTTTATACTTAGGATTTTTTGGGGTGGTATTTTAGTAATTTACTAAATAAGAAATATAATATATATCGATTTTCGGTTTGGGTCGAAAACCATTTTTCCAACCCGTAACCCGAACCGATAACCGTTCATTTGCCTCTATAAATAACTGACCCGAAAGTTCTAAATGGGTCTGTTCGGGTCAGTTTCGGTGGAAAAATCGAATTATGCTCACCCCTAACAGGATGTAGAAGTCTCAAAGACCACTGTACATGTTAGTAGGCTTGACCTACACTCTACCTACCCGACAAAGTTGCACACTATTAGTTTATGTTCTATTTAAATTTGCAATAATATTTTAAGTTTTCTAAATATTAATCATAATAAAAAAATTATATTGAAACTACTTCGTTCTCATCTCTTTGGGTCAGCCGGGCCGGGTCGAACTTCAGGCCGGGCTGGGTTGGCTGGACCTATCTTATGAGCCGATATACGTGGTCCGACACGATCCAATATATGGGGTCGGGTCGGCTTGGATGCACGATTAATCGGACCGAGCCGTCACATGGGCCAATTTTTTGGGCCGAGCTTGTGCCGGAAAGGACCGGCCCGACCCAATTGACATTCAATATTTTTCTTAGAATTAAAAAAATTATATTTGATTATGTATTCTATTTTTCTTTTAGGCAATAAATTGGTCAACTAACGAATTAAAGGAATCGGCTTAATCCGTTATTATTCTTTAACTCGCTTTGTTTTTGGTCTCTCTAGGGATTGGGTTCAGGTACAACTTGGTTTCTAATTTTCTTTTTCCAACTAGGCTAGACTAGGGGTCATTATTCATTTTGAACCGAAAATCGAACCGAACCGAACTGAGACTCGATTCAGTTTGAAGAAAAAAAAATTATGTTCGATTTTGAAAATATTAAGATTTTCTTATTCCATTTCGGTTTCGATTTAGGTCCAAAATAGAAAACTAAATAAAACTTACACAATTATATAATTTTTCTTAATTTTATGATTAAAAATGTATATCTTTTTGGTATATTTTGAAAATAACAATTATATGTATGTGTTTTAAATCACAATTTTGATAATTTAATAATTAGTCCAATTTTGCTTCCAATTTTGAAATACAACCAACGGACGTATAAAAGTTATATTTTTAATTTAACCATAATATTAACTTTTAGGTCTGTCTGACCCATTAAACAATAAAAATAGTCCAACCGAACAAACCAAATCAACTATCGGTTCGGTTCAGTTTCGATTATGGATGATGATCGGTTCGGCTCAATTTTAATTTTTTGAAATTTGATTTATTTGGTTTTGGATATTTCGATTTGGTTGAAATAAAAAAAAAACTGAACGCTCACTCTACAAATAATAGGATAAAACATATCAAATTGTATCATGTTTAGACCAAACACAACCCGATTGCCACATGGGGTCGAGGACCAAGTCCAAATACCTACATCCATTAAAAAAAAGGAAAATATCTTCAACAACCCCCACCCTCCCTCCCAAAGTCAAACCCGTCCCTAACCAAAAAAATTGTACTTATATTCCAATTTTTTGTGTTTATTAGACTTATATGTTATTTTTTGTCACTAAAAATATTTTGCATGACAAAAAAAAAATTTGTGACAAAAAATAAAATATAAGTCTAATATACACAAGAAATGAAATGTAAGTGCAAATTTATGTGGGACAAAAGTCAAAAATCTCCAGTAAAGAAAAGAAAGCAAACAATAGATAGTGAGCGTGCGTTATGGTTGGTTGGTCGCACAAACCGTTACCAATTTTTATTTGTTTTGTTTGGTTGGTTTCCAAAATCCCTAATTCGTGCCCAAATCTCATTCCAAATTCCCCCCCTCCCCAGACCCAACAACATGACAGGCATCGGCCACAGATCCCTAACACAGACATAAGAGAAGGTTCGTCCGTCCAAATTATCTTTCATTTCCGATTCAGTTTCTTACCTAGCATATTTGTGTAGCCAATGACTTACTTTTGTTATTATTTGTTACAAACCTTTGTAGTTAGGAAGATGGAGAGTACAAAAAAATAAGTGCTGTAGGAACCACTGTTGCTTGGAATTTAACCTTTTTTTTTTCCCCTCAACCCTAGGGGACCGTTTCTGGAATTCTAAGGGCCATGTACAAATACTGAAAAGGACATTGTTTAACCACTCTTAAAAAAAAAAATCTTTTTCCGACATTCTAAGTAGGGAGGTATAAATCTAAAATAGACATTTCATATATACGGAGGTTAAAATTTTTGGGCCCATGTGGGATCACACAGCTTGCACATGCTCAGAAACGACCCTACTACACTATCCTTACAAGTTCTAGAACTAGCCGTTCACTGGCTTCGTTATTTTGTTGCACTTTGTTGAATGAGAGGAGAAGAGTGGTGGAAACGTTGTTGGTTGGTTGGCTGGACGTGTGAGTCTCGGTTTCTTTTCAATTTACGGTGTAGGGATAAAGACTATGTTGGTTGGTGGGGATGTGTGAGCCCTGATTTCTTGTCAATTTGTGATGTAGGAAAAAAGAAGAAGAAATTGGGCCTACTTTCGGTTTTTTCAACCTAGGAACATTTTTTTTTAACTCTAGTTTGATCTGCCGTCGTTTACGACCTCAACCGGGCTTAGAACCATAATTACCTAGGTCGTGGTTAGCTTTGATATGTTGTATGGTAACAGGTGCATGGTAGTAAGCTTAACCAGTATATATATATGTTGCATGGTAACAGGTGCATGGTCGTGGTTAACTTTGATATGTTGTTAGCTTTGATATGTTGTATGGATCAAAAGCTCCGCGGGGGGAGCCCCGCCAAAACCCTTCCCCCCCTCTGCACCATCGGATCACAGGCCCGCGCGTGTCCGATCGATCCAACGGTCGAGGGCGACGGGGCTCCCGCAGGGCTCCGGACACACACACACACACACACACACACACACACACACACACACACACATATATATATATATATATATATATATATATATAGCAAATGACCTCTAGCCTAGTGGTTAAGAGAGATGCATGCTGCCCAAGTGGTCGGGAGTTCGAGTCCCAGTGGAGGCGAGTTCGCCACAATTACCCATTGCTTCAATATATATATATATATATATATATATATATATATATATATATATATATATATATATAAGATGGAGAGCTCTGCTAGGGTTTCCCCTATGGCGGCTACTACGCCTCCCCCCCCCCCGTCCCCCCGATCCTCTCGCGCGGGGGAGGAGGGGTTCGGAGGTTTGGAGGAAAGGGCGGCGGCTACAAAGGGATCCCCCCTGGCGAGGGGGGGTCGGGCGGCGTCGGCGGCAACAAGGGGACCCCCCGTTCGGGGGGGGGGGGTCGGGCGGCGGCGGCCATAGGGGGACCCCCCCGATCGGGGGGGGGGGGGGGGTCGGGCGGCGGCGGCAACAGGGGGACCCCCCCCGATCGGGGGGGTCGGGCGGCGGCGGCGGGACCCCTCCAGGCGGGGAGGGGTCGGACGGAGGCGGCGGCGGGACCCCCCCAGGCGGGGAGGGGTCGGGGGGAGGGCGGATGCAGGGGGACCCCCCCGGGCGGGGGGGGGGGGGTCGGGCGGCACGGGAGGTTCCTCCTCCGGCGGAGCGGCTTCAGTGTTCGAGTTCGGGTCCGGTGGGGACAACACTGGAGATGCAGGCTGGCAGACGGTGACGAGACGACGGGCTGGAGGACGACGAGGGGCCCAGACCCAAGTATCGGGGCGGACGGGGCCAGAAAATTATGGGAATCGATCTTCGATCGGCACAGTGGATCCCTGTCGTCGTGGGGGAGGTACGGTGCGCACTGTTTCGGGTTGGAGGCCAAAGGCGACGGTGGCAGAAAAGGCTAAGGGTATTGCTACTGATACCGGCAGGACAGGCCCGGATCCTGCGAACCCCCTGACCAGGACGTACCCTGAGGAGCAGAGGCCTCGGTCATGAAAGGAGGTCTGCACGCCAGTGGTTACGAAAAGCCCGATGTCGATGGAGTTTGTCTCACCGATGTCGGTTGGAGGAGGGCTTCGGGCGTATTTTTCCGCCGAAGAAATAGCGGTGGTTTCAGAATTCTGGAAGAACACTCTGGTGCTGTATGTATTAGGGAACAAGCCGTTCTATGGCCAAATTCGGGATTATGCGGAGCGTGTCTGGAGACCCAAAGGTAGCATGGAATTCTTTTCTCGGGAGAACGGGTTCTATTATGTCAAATTTGGATTAGCGGAGGATGTGTCCAGGATCCTGCAGGGAGGGCCTTGGTCATTGATGGGAGACTCATTATATTGAAGGAGTGGACGCCGGAGCTGAGGTGTGAGAAGGAGGTGCTGAACGCTATTCCCATCTGGATCCGATTCCCAGAGTTCCAGTAAAGTATTGGAGCATTCCGCTTCTCATGAGACTTGCCAGCTTTGTGGGGAAGCCGATCAAAGCAGACGAGGCCACAGCTTTTCGCACCAGACTGATGTATGCTAGGATCTTCGTGGAGATCAAGGCGGGCTCGGAGCTACCGAGTATGCTTGAGTATCAGGTTCCGTCTGGGGAGGTTCTGACACAGGCGGTGGAGTATGACTGGGTCCCTCCCATGTGTTCTTACTGCGAGTGCTTTGGGCACACTACCAGTACGTGCAAATACAAGGGGAAGGAGACCGCCAGGCCACAGGCGGTTCAGACGGAGACACCTGGGAAGGAGACGACCCCCAGTCACTTGCCTGGGGAGACAGCGCCAGACAGACATATGGAGGAGGACACAGTGATGGAGGTCGATAGGAGGCTGGAGTCAGGATCACAGCAGAGACAGGAGAGCACGCAGGGTGCACTGGTCCCGCTTAGGCCACAGAGGACCATGGTGACCAGGGGTATGAGCGCGGCTGATAGTGGTCAGATGGTGATGGAGGCCTCCCCGGCGATCATGGTATACAGCAGCAGGAAAAGACACGCTCCGGCCACACGGGAGGATATCCCTCAGGCGAGGGATATGGATGACCAGACTGAAGACAATCCTGACTGGGCACTTACTCTTAGCAGGATTCAGACCCATCTTGCTCCTTCCTCCATGGTAGATGCAGTCATTGATCAGGCGGATGAGACACTTCCCTCGAGTGTCGATCCAGACGAGTTCCAGGGGGACCCCTCATCTATCAATTAGATGTCGGTCCTAGCATGGAACATTAGGGGGGGTGTTCCATTGGACGATGGAGGGAGATTGGAGGGGTTCTGAGGAGAGAGTCGTGTAACATTGCTATCCTGCTGGAGACGAAGATTGGAGGGGCCGCTATGCTCTCGCGTAGGACTCCGACAAACTGGGATCACATTCACAACTTAGATCTTTGCGGTATGGCAAGGATCTGGGTTAGGTGGAACCAAGGTAGCCTGGAGGGGGTGCAGATCCATAAATCAGAACAACTCATCGGCATTACTTTCGAGAACAAAGGTGGGTTCCGATTCATTCTGGGTGCTGTATATGGGCACAATGACCGGAGACTCCGGGAGACTTTGTGGGAGGACATTGTGCATCTGGGTCTTATGGCGGACAACATGCATCTCCCTCTGCTCATCATGGGGGACTTCAATGCTATGCTGCTTCGTCAAGAGAAGGTGGGTGGTCGTCCTGTTCCGGACTCGATCTTATATGACTTCCAGAGGTGTCTGCTTACGTCAGTGATGCGGGGGCTGGAGCGAGCTGGACATATTTGGACCTGGCACAACAAGGCTACACATAATCGGATTGCTTGTCAGTTGGATCGGGCCTTGGAAAATAGTGAGTGGTTCAGGTGCTTTCCGAACTCGGTGGCGGAAGGTCTTGCGGTGGGTACTAGCGACCATTCTCCTATCTGGGTTGGCCTCTGTGAGAGACCCACTTTGAGGGCGAGGCCGTTTCGGTATAACAACAGCTGGTATCTGTCGGCTGGATATGAGGAGGTGGTTACGGGAGAGATGCAGCACTTTCGGGATGGCACGACTCAGTTCCGCTTGGTTCACAAACTCAAGCAGCTCAAGCGTGCTCTCAGGGGTTGGGTGAATACGAGACCGCGGACTTCTCTGACGGATAAGGAAGTCGAGCTTCGGGACACTCAGGTGGCTCTTCAAGCTGACATTCTGAACGAGGAGCTGGCGGCTAAAGAGAAGATCCTGATTGAGGAGGTCAGCATCATGAGACTGCAGGAGGAGATTAGTGCGGCACAGAGGGCTAAATGTACCTGGCTCAAAGATGGAGATCGCTGCACCAAATTCTTCTACGATGTGATCCGCACCCGTCAGCACCGGAACAGCATCTCCAGACTTCTGAATGCCGAAGGACGTCTTGTAGGGGATCCGATGGAGATTCAGGAGGAGGCCGTCAGATTTTACACTGACTTATATCAGCAGACGGATTACACTAGCACGTTCCCTGCCCTTGTCACGAAGAGACTGGTGTCCCCCATGGCAACAACCTGCTTTTGGCACCTGTGAGGATGGAGGAGGTGGAAGACATTGTGATGAAGGCTAATCCCAACAAAGCTCCCGGGCCTGATGGCTTTTCTTCAGGGTTCTTTAAGCGACACTGGGGTGTGCTTAAGGCCCCTGTTCTGGCGGCGGTACAGGAGTTCTTTGTGGAGGGCAGGCTTCTGAAGGAGATGAACCACACCTTCTTGACGCTGGTTCCTAAGAAGGAGGGAGCGACCTCACTTGCAGATTTTTGGCCTATTGTTTGCTGTAATTTTCTTTATAAGATTATCACTCATCTTATGTGCAGGCGTATGGAGGGAATTATGCAGGGATTGGTGTCCCAGAATCAAGCAGCGTTCATCAAGGACCGGTCGATAGCGGAGCACAGCCTGCTAGCTCATGAGATGGTGAGGGAGTTCAGCAAACCTGGGGGGATAAAGGCTTGTGTGAAGCTTGACCTCCGGAAAGCTTATGATACGGTCAACCGGGACTTCCTGTGTCACTTGATGCTTGCCATGGGGTTCGACGAGAGGTGGGTTGCGAGGGTGAGGGAGTGCATTTGCTCCCCTACTTTCTCAGTCCTCATCCAGGGCACGCCGCATGGCTACTTCAGGAGCAACAGGGGGTTGAGGCAGGGTAACCCTCTCTCCCCGTATTTATTTACCTTGGTGATGGAGTACTTTACATGCATGATGGATACGGCGGTGCATAGCAAGAGGATCGTCCCCCTTTTCCGGTTGGTGAGTCCGGTTGTCTTCCATTTGATCTATGCGGACGACTTATTGGTGCTACTCCAGCCTTCTATGCGGGGAATGAGAGCGCTCTCTGACATTATGGAGGAGTTCGGACGACTATCTGGACTCCAGTTAAACAGGAAGAAAAGCAGAGTCTACTTCAGCTCCCGGTGTACACTGCAGGAGGAGAGAGCCTTCGCCTTGGGAGTGGACAGAGGCGAGCTCCCAGTGAAATACCTGGGGGTCCCGCTGACGGTCAACTATGCCAGAGAGCAGGATTGTCACAACTTGGTGGATTTTGCTCAGAGGAGAGTGGAAGGCTGGCAAGCTGCGGGTCTATCATTTGGCGGACGGATTGAGTTGGTGCGTTCGGTTATTGCGGGCATCACGATGTTCTGGCTCCAGTCTATCCAGATCCCTACGGCTACTATTCGAAAAGTGGAGGCCATCTGTGCTGACTTCATCTGGAGGGGAGGGATGCATGCGATCTCCTGGGACAGCTATGTCGGCCTCGGGAGGAAGGAGGAGTGGGGTTGAGGCCTCTTCATGCGATCAGGAAGGCAGCTTGTGTGAAGATGGCCTGGAGATTCATCAAGGGGGGTCGCTCTGGGCGGAATGGATGGCGAACAGATACTTAAGGAGGACTAACTTCTGGGCCTGCAGGATAGACAACAATTTCTCGGTCACGTTTAAGGCCATTCTGCGGTGTCGACCGGTGCTTCAGACCGCTATTTGCAGGAGCATGAAAGATGGGACGACTACCGACCTCTGGCTAGACCCTTGGTTGGGTTCCAGATTCTTGCTCGAGATATTGGGAGGTCAGCTGGACAGAGAAGCGGGCAGGGGACTCAAATGCAGTCGGATCATCAGAGATGGAGTTTGGAGGCCAGAAGGATATCCATATACTGCTCAGCTTGCCGAGAAGATTCGCCTTATTACTATTGACGCTAGCCAGTATGGGGACTCCTGGAGCTGGGTCGGCCCCGGTACGGGGGACGGGTCAGGTCTATTCTGCTTTCGTAGCTGCTACGACTTGGTTCGGACCCACCACGACCGGGCTGAGGAGGTAGACTTCATTTAGGGCAAGGGGGTTACCCGGAAAATGCAACTATGTGCATACCGACTTCTTCGGAGTAGACTGATGACGAGAGACAGACTCCTCGGATTTGGGATACAGATCCCGGATGCCAAATGTGTGCTATGTAACGGGAAAGACGAATCTATGGGACATCTCTTCTTTGTATGCCCGGTGACCTGGCACATTTGGACTGAGCAGTGCGCGCAGCTGAGAGGAGGAGTTGGTGCGGATAGAGACATCCGGAGCATTCTCAACTGGATCCGAGATCACAGAGGCCGGGATCCGGGGTGGGCTAGAAGAGCCAGAGTTCGTCTCGCCGCGTCCGTTTGGCACATCTGGAAGGAGCGGAACAGACGTATTTTCGAGGGCTTGACTACCCCCCTATTGGAATTCTACATAACATAGAATTCGATGTATCAGTAATGACCCCATAATATTATAATTTGGGGCATAGGAAGTTGTGATATTTATGTACTGTAATACCTTTTCCGCTATATGCGAGGAATAAATTCACCCTTATTCCAAATATATATATATATATATATATATATATATATATATATATATAATGCAGCTTGGAAATGACTCAAAAGTGAGCCGTCCAAGCCGTATATATATCATCATCCATTTTAATGAATTAGAAAATTAATAAAAAATAACTACCTAAAAATTCCACCAATTATTAAAAAGAATTAAGCAAGCATTTAACTGCCTAGTATGATATATGTATAACTAAGTAATTCTAACTCAAGTGGTTAAGTTGAGAGACATTTTCTTCGATGGGTTGAGTTCAAATCCTAGGAATGTCAACTTTTATAACAAATTTATATTTGTTTTTTTTTTCAATATTTTTTAACACGTGGCTTGGAAACGGCTCAAAAATGAGCCGTCCAAGTCGTATGTATATCCTTCATTAAATAAATAATTTTTAAAAAAAAATCTTTCTAACTACCACGTATGTATCCTCACGTAGTTAAGATTTTTTTTCTCCCTAAAATCATTGTAACTTGCTCAACATATAATAATAAATCCTAAAATATATTCAATATTCAAGTTATATTTAAACTAAGTATATGGTATTATCTAACTAAGCACATATCCAAAATTCTAAAAACATCTATAACAAATCCTAATTAAAATATACTCAAATCATATTTAAAATATTTTAATACAATTTGAATATTTATCTAATTTTTTAACAATATCAAAGATTTTTTTAGTATGTGCAGCGCACATGAACGTGACTAATATATGGAATGAACTATTACCAAATTTGATAACAAACTTTTGTATGCTTCATCATTTAGCTTTTGCTTACAATTCCTGTAGGGCAATCCACAAGAAGCTGTATGATCTTAGAACCATTCTTACTTGGGTTGTGGTACGTCCTATGGGAACAGGTACATGTTACGCTACTTTCCCTAGTACGCAATACAAAGGGGTAGGCTTAACCTGTATACTATGAAAAGTACGTTATAATTGACAGAAAAACTACACGTGCAAATATATAAAAACTACAGACATTAAAATGTCGTGTCAAGTAACCAGAGAGTCTAAGATAATGAGTACAAATAAAATCCATTAAGGAGTCTAAGTAATTTAACACTTAAATATACAAGCCTAGTTTCCTAAAAAAAGCCTCCTCTCTCCTAGAAATAAATTTGTTATGCGATGATTTCATTGGTAACGATCTTCCTCTTGGTTTCATGTGCAACTTCTTGATCCTCTTGATGGCACTCTCTGAGTCTCTTTTATCAACAATGTATTCTCCCTCCTCCTCGATGACATTCACTATTCACTCTGATAGTTCCAGTTTGAAATTTGGCTCACTAGCATCGTGCTTACCAGCAAAACAAATAACGGAAACCGTCAATGACTAACAGTCAACTCCTTTGGCCCTCCCTCCCCCCTCCTTTGTCCCTCCCTCCCCCCTCCCGTGGACACTTTTGAGACCAAAATACCCTCACGTAGACACTTTTGAGACCAAAACTCCTTTGCCCCAGGTAGCTTCACACTCAGATGTGGGAACAACCCATTGAGGATATTTTGGTCTCAAAAGTATCCACGTGAGGGGAAATTTCAAGTCAAAGGAGTTCAATGTTAGTCATTAACATTTTCTATTAAAAATGGGAGGTTTCGTGGATTATGTTAAAACAAAAGTTGTGCAATTCAAAATTTCTCTTCCAAGTGGGATGTACCTTGAATTATGGTAAGACAAGTGGGGGGCAACTCAAAATTTAATGGTATATTGCAAATAGAAGTTAAAGCAAATTATTGAAAAGAATTCATTGACCTAGAATTTTTGAGGAATCCAGATTAGCAATCTTTTATCTGTTATATAGATGGAGGGAAAGATGATGATATTTGAGCTGTGTGGATGAAGTGGAGTATGCTTAGTTTGTTATGAGATTTTGGCTAGTTGAGGAAGAATCTATAAAGCTCACCAATCTGGGAGCCATGCAGGGGTTGAAAGTTGAAACTTGAAGCAAGCATGATATATGTGGAAACATGAAAATAGTGGGATAGGCATTTGTAAAATGATCCATTGGAGAATCATGGGATCGTATAGAAGATGGTGCATAGGAGTTTGAGTATTTTAAAGAGCCAACCAGTATGGTATGACATTTTTTAAAGAACCGACAAGTATGGTATGCTCACTTTAGAATGAAGGGTTGAGGAAGTCCTATGTTATCAAGTGATTATACTTTAATGTGTTAAATCATCAAAAGAGTGAGGACTTAAGATAAATAAGCGTAGTAATATAGGCTTTGAAGAAGCTTTTATTTTGTTTTGAGAACTTAAATCGAGTGATTGAAA
The DNA here is from genome assembly GCA_029216955.1 of Iris pallida. NCBI lineage: Eukaryota > Viridiplantae > Streptophyta > Magnoliopsida > Asparagales > Iridaceae > Iris > Iris pallida. The sequence goes on from JANAVB010004798.1 coordinate 4,594,256, forward strand.
AGTTCTATAAGACAACTACAAGACCCAACCATACTTTATGGATCTTGAGAGTTTAACAATTAAAAAATATGTCCAAAAAATTAGTGACCTGAAATGGGAATTCGAATATGGATGATTGGCAATAGATTAAAGGATTGGATAAGAAATGCGTTTATTCGTGAGAAGTTGGAGGTGACACCAATTGAGAACAAGATAAGATAAAAAATTCTTAGGTGATTTGTACAAGTGCAAGAGAGAAACAATTGATGCAAAAGATACTAGTTAAAGGAGCTGTAGGACTAGGGGTAGGCCTTAACGAATATGAGTTGAAGCCGTAAAGAAGTTATTTTTTGTTGGTGTTAGAGAATCCTTAGGCTCATCCTCAGGCCAAATTTCTACATTCAGAATTTTGAAGCTTACTTTGTAGAATAGTAAGTCTCATTCCTAGTCCCAATTTTTACAATTTTGGCCTAATCTCACCCGTAGGTGTTAAGGGTTGGGCCTCCCAATTTCTAGATTCTAGGAACTCATTTTGTAGAATAGTAACTCCCAATTTGGAGCCCAACTTATAGTTTCTAGATTTTAAATTATTTTTTTCCCACATAAATTTTTGACTACACAATCTTTGGGACCGGAGGTCACTTTATCATTTCTTACTATTCTCATACAAATCCAATCCATTCTACATTTACCTTTTTTTAAAAAAAATTTGGGCCCCAAATTGCATTGGAGAGTCCCAACTACTAATGATGCTCTTACAGAGACATGGCCCTTAATATAGATGAATAGAAATAGTGACCCCAAAATCAGGCTTTGTTGTTTTGTTCAAACCATGGTTTAAAGTATCGGCCGATACCGATCCGATATGGCCGATACCGATACGGTTTGGCATGTCTCGATCTGATACCGACCGATACCCGATACTGACCGATACCGACATTGGGGGTCTCTTTTTCAGTCGATTCGGCAAAGAAAATTAAATGAAAAAGACAAATCAGCAAGGGTTTAAAGCATAATAAGGTTGTAAAAGCATGTAAAAGAAGAAAATCAATCTACTGTATGTAAACCAATTGGTAAGGGTGACTACTATTTCCTTTAATTTCAAAACTACTAAGAAATAACACTGAAAATACTTAAAATTATACCTAAATGTATAAAATATACGTTTTTAAATGTAAATAATTTACTAATAATTATTTGTTTTCCTATACCAAAAAATCCGATACTCCGATCCAAAACCACCGATACTACCGATATCGCCGATACCAATACTCATAGGAATAGTCCGATTCCGATACCGATACTGTGAACCTTGGTTCAAACTTTAATTCAACTTTTTCATTAGATTTCTCTTAAAGAGCTCGTCCTCTCATTGAGAATGTTAGGTAAATTATATAATAATAAAAAATCTGAAGATTATATCATTCTAGTCTGCGTCAAAAACTTAGTGCTGGTATTAGTACCAGACCCTTTTTGATGCGTAACAACGTAGACCCAACCTACCAAGCAATGTTGAAGCTTCCTTAGTTTATTACAAGCAAGTGTGACCTAGAACATAGCAACACAACACATGTTAGAGGTCGAGGACCTCTATTTTTTCTTCTAATTATAAATTCGCCTTGCTTTGCTAAGGCGTGCGCCTCGCTTTTGCACTGCGCCTAGGCCCCAAAGGACCTTGCGCCTAAGTACGTTTTGCACCTTTGATAACTATGGTTCTGTCCATTGTTGGCTTGATTCGAACCCGTGTGATTTTTTAAAAACCTGTTTTAGGTTGAGACTCACCATAATATTATGAAATATGGCTATTATTGTCTTTTAGCATAGACCAATTTATTCTGCAGACCCAACAGACCAATACTTATTGGTAGTGGTTGATTTTTTTGACCTCGGTACAGATGTTATTCAACTTATTTAAAAGACGAAAAAGGCTAAAATTGAGTTTGTGAATCCCCTTTCCACAACCACATTTTTTTTAACATATTGCAACATATGTGCTCTCACATTATGTGGCATATTGGTTAAAGCTGACTCAACATTGGTGTTTTTAGGCTTGTAGCTGATCCTGATTTTCACGGACATCATTTATAATGTGGCCGACACGAAATCAATGTTTTCTTCTTTTCTGTAATGTATTCTTGCTGTGCAATACCTGGTTATTTCCCCACTTACATGTGTAAAATGTGTAATTTAAATTGGTCAAAATAAAAATCTTGATATATATTGGTTTTCTTATCTAAGTATTGCATATTGCACAGACAAATGTAGTTAATCGGATCTATATTGATAGTCAAGGTTGATAAAATTAGGGGAGCAGAAGTCAGACATTTCAAGACCTTCACATTTTATGGCATTCAGATCTATAGAGGGGAGTCATGCCTGTGCCGTACTTTTCAGGTCAGTATGGTGGAGAACAAAGTCCAGGAGCAAAATCAGCCGAAGACGCCCTCGAACAGAGCATGTTGGTGCAACAAGCGGAAGGAGGCAAACTTTCACTGGGTATTCTTGATAATGAACAGATTTCATTAGAATCTGATCAAGTGGGGAAAGTACCTAATGATCAACTAGGTGAAAACTGTGGTGAAGATAACTTGAAAGGATTTGACTGTGGTCTGGAAAGGCCTAGACATCAACTATCTAATGGCATCCATTTTATTGGAAACCCGTTACTGATAGTTGATTCTTCTCAAATGTATCAAGTAGATGGAGAAATAAGAAATAAAAATGAAGAAAATGCAAGATTCCTGAAAACTGATTCTCCTCGGATAATACTGTGCAACATTTTGAATGATCATTCAGAGGCAAAAGCTCCATTATCTGAACAAGCATCTTGCAAAGAAACGACTGAACACTTCTCTAATTCAGAACATTATTTTTCGTGTTTAGAGTGCAATAAAAAGGGGATTTCTCCTGAACATATACAAGGTGCAGTGATAGACACTACATGTGGTTTGAGTGGGAATGTACTACATGGAAAAGACGGCCATATTGATGGATTGACTGAAGGTGAAAATGCAATAGATGCTTCAAATCGTGAAATCTCGATTGTAAACGATACTCCAGATTCTCAAGGAGAGGGGAAAGAGGAGTCTGGAACCCTTAGCAAGCCATTGGACCTTGCATTCGGAACCAATTTTGAGCAATGCAGTTTCTCCAGAAAGGAGCAAAAGAATGAACACGTCTCGAGTAGTGGAAACTCAAAACAATTTTTAACATACCGTGTTGCGCATGATTGCAATCAAGACAAAGAATCTGGCCCTCTAGGAACAGAGTATCTGGAAGATCATACTGTCGCACTTTGGGTAAAGGTACATGCTATCCCAGATATCTTAATTTTTCACTACTTATTTGAGTTGACTCGTGAAATTGTATATTGACTGCTAGATCACTGCACTTTACTTATGAACTGTTCTTCTTGGGCTCGGCCCAAGATAGTTTAATTTTGGTAGTGTATAATGCTTTTGGCAAATTGGGCAAGTTTCAGCAAAATCTAGGCTTGTTTTTCAGTTTACTAAGGCATGTTTTGGCCATTTCCGTCATGTTTTTGGACAACATAAGGCTTATTTCAGCTAATTCAGACGTGTTTTTTTAAAGTTCAACTGAAGATCAGTTTGTTTTTGCCTATTTGGCCAACATTCAGCCTAGATCGACCTTTTTTTTTGCAAGTTTTGACCTTTTCCCCCCTGAATTTAAGCCAAATTTTGTATCTGCCATGCAACGGCTTGTAATTGTAAGTTTGACCAAATTTCTTCTAGTTTTCTCATATTATTGCCAAATTATGGTTTGTATCGGTGATGTATCACCCTATATTTGCAAGTTTTGTCTTGGTCAAATTATGTTTTCTCATATTATTTAGCCTACTCACACCAATTTTTGGCTTGGTCTGTGTTGGCATATATTTGCCTGTATATGGCATGTATCAGTCTGTTCTTGCAAGTTAGGAACATAGTTTAGCTACTTTTCACTAACTTTGACCAAAGTTTGCTTTGTATTAGTTTGTATAGGCCATAATCAGCTTGTGTCGACAATATATAGATATATATATATAGGTCTGTCTTGGCCATATCGGGTGTATCACTTGATACTAATAACTTTATGTTGTTTTGGATCATATGTGCTCACATGTGATCTGAGACGTCCAAATATGTATCAGTATCGTCAGATTTCTGGAACCTTACTTTAAATTTGACGTTGCACTCAGCATCAACATTTTAGTGCGTGTAGGCTACTAGGTAAAAATTTAATCAGTTGTCATCGTTAAGACATCACATAAGCTGTAATATTTTGTGTGTAGTCATGTTGGTAACACAATTAACTAATCACATGTTATCTCGAATGTTTCAAAAGGATACATATGCAGACTCTACTGTTCATTTGAAACAATCATATACGGCTCTTGCTTGCTTTATTCATTTCCTCTACTGTTCATTTGAAACAATCATATACGGCTCTTGCTTGCTTTATTCATTTCCCGGAAATAAATACACTTATTCCTTGGTAGATTTCTCAATGACATCTGTATCTTTATTAGTGACTGTCAATTTGTCATTGTGATATATTCTTCATTCACTTGTTTTTGTTTTGGTTCAAGTATAGTGGAGAGGAAAGTGGCAAACAGGATTTCAGTGCCCTAGGATAGACTGTCCCTTGCCAACGCTGAGCGCAAAGCCTACACATGAGCGAAAGAAGTACATTGCAATTTTTTTCCCTCGAACAAGAAGATATTCCTGGGCAGATGTTCTTCTTGTTCGTCCAATTAATGAGTTTCCAGAACCTCTTGCCTCTGGAACCCATCGTAAATGGAGAAAATTAGTCAAAGATTTAACTACTCCTCGTCGCTTCATTATGCAAAAGCTTGCAGTTGCAATGCTTAATATCAGTGACCAGCTACACACCGAGGTTCGAAGCTTGATCTTCAAGTTGTTTTGTATCATCCTGTTGCTTATTCTTTAATAGATTTCTCTTAATTCTATCTGGATTTTGTAGTCTGTCACAGAGAATGCTCGGAAGGCCACCACCTGGAAAGAATTTGCTATGGAAGCGTCACGCTGCAGAGATTATTCTGATCTTGGAAGGATGCTGTTGAAGCTTCAAACTGTAAACCCTTGTCCATACTATCTTTCAGGAAAATAAATTTCTATCTTCATTATCTATAGGCTTCATTCGTTTTCTGGACAGCTGAAACTCTTCTACGTGAGATTGAGAAGTTGCTTTCTAGATTTGCTTGTTACTAATCAGCTACTTGCTCTGTATTTGCTTATAAGCTTATTTGTAGTAAACAAACCAAACTGGAGCTTGATATGGCTTTTAAGATTCTCTATTTTCTGGAGCAGAGCAAGCTTGGTTGAGTGATCTCAGTTAGTCTAAAGAAAACATTAGCAAGGCTTATATAAAAGTCACCTTAGAATTGAATAGGTGTGCTTGGTTTCTAAATTTGTAATGCCTATTCACAACTATAAGTTACTTGTCGACATTCACATCATATGCATTTCTGATTCAAAACCTTTCTATATTCTTCCTTGAGCTGTTCTATCTATTTCCGTTTTGATTTTAATGGGTGATAAAAGTCCTCATATTATTGGGGATGTTATACGAAGATAATCTCTCAAATACATCAAAACTTATGCAACTCTTGAAGGGGTCAATATGATTTTAGCGTCATGTCATGTGATAGGTACCTGGTACCAAAAGTTCAAGCCATGTTTTAAGAGCAGTATATCTTGCAAGTAAGAGATACTAGTAGTGGTAGAGGACAGACAAAGATAACCACCTGGGCAGAGCCGAAGGGGACTTGTGCTATGTTTGGCTTAAGCCAACTATTGTCTGCAAAGTTTGCACAACAACCAACACGGTTACAACTTTCTCAGACGTAGACAGCTTGAAAACTCTCATTGGCCAAAAGACCATAGGTCCATAACTGGCTTCCGTTCATTTGTAGATAGAACCAAGGACATATGTCAACCTTTGGTCCTTTTGCACAAAAGTTGTATAGAAGAAATAAGATAGTATTGGAAATTAGGCTTTGATTGATTATTAAATTGGATTCTTCTGCAAGACATTGTACATCATTCCAATTCTCAAATTGATTACTCTAAGCCCAAATACAAGGTTTCAACCATGAACATGATTCCTTGATCCCCAAATATCAATAAACTTCATCTTTCTGGCACCAATTTTCCTCTTTCATTAGTCATGATCCTTGACTTCTGAAGAATCTGAACTCTAAGTTGAGTAGCATCAACATCCCTGTGATGTAGATGTGATGCAACCTTGGTCTACTTGCAACAGTTAGACGCCTAGCCCGTCTAGGTGGCCGCCTATAGGTGATTCAAAAATAAATAAATAAAAATCCAAAAAAACCTACTGAAAATTCAGAAAGTCCATAAAACCCTAAAACATGCATAGTCGGACGTCAGGAGGTCTAGGCGGATGCCTAGGCGGACATTAGACGGGCAACGGACACCTAGCGCCTAGATGCTGCCTAGGCGTCCGCCTAGACCGCCTTTTAGAACAGTGCCTAGTACACACGATTACACTTTGTTGGACAGACCATAACTTTGGCTACGAGAGTCTGTGTTTCAGGCCCACGAGTACCCAAATCGAAGATGAGGAGACTTATGAATCAAACAACAAACAAATCTAGTTGGTCAGGCCCTTAAATTCCATTAAGCTCCGGAAGACCTTTTTTGCTATTTTTGGTAAAAAATAAATAAATTGGTGATTTGATCATATCGAGGACGTTTACCGTCATTATCTTTCCAGCATAATCATAGGTTATGAATTATTTTTTTGCTTTCGATAATTTGTCATTATCGGTAATATTTTTAGTTATGTACTTCTTTTTTTCTTATTTTAGCAACTGACGACAAGGTTCATGATAGCAGATACTGGGCCCGTACTAGTTGGGGGATTCCCATATCGAAAAGCGGATACCAAACAATATATCAGACATATTGGGAGATATGACCCCATAGAGATATAGGATAATAACTCATATCATATACGGGATATATAACATGAATAAAAGCAGTAATATATATCTAATAATTGTCCATAAACAATTATGATAATTAAGCAACTCAAAAGTCAATTCTTTTAACAAAAGAGAAGACGAGAGAGAAGGTAGGTGCCACAATCGCTGCCTACTCGCTATGGATAAAAATAACCCCTTCTTTTTTCTCTTGTGAGAGAAAACATGTTTGCAATTAGATTTTTTTTGTAGGAGGTTTAATAGAAGGTCAACCGATATATGCATCGATATGAATGTTAAAAAAGATTTATGGACGACTAATAGATTGAGTAATATATTGCTTAATTTGATTGCCGAGTAGCCGATTAATAAAAGAATTTCAAGTCGACATTGCAACTGTGATTAACTTCTATGAACATGTAACCAACCATGGATCGTTTGCATATGAAAATTTCTTAATTTAACATTGCTCGATATGCTTGGTGTACATCATATATGAGCAAATATATGGGCATGTATGGTTCAATTACTGTTTTTCAGATCGGTTGGCAAACTTGTGTTGGTTTGCCTTTGAAATATTTATACCGGCTAACAATGTTCTAAAAATCGCTAGGCGGACTCGGTGCGGCGGAGGTCCGCCTAGCGCCTAGCCCGCCTAGGCGGCCGCCTAGAATTTTTTTTTTTTTTGAAATTTTTAAAATTTTGAAATTTGAAATTTGAAATTTCAATGTTCTAAAATCCAAATACTATCTTAAAACCCAAACAAATATCCAAAATACAACTAAGAATAAACAAAATAAAAAAAAATTCAAAAAATTCAAAAAATCCGCCGCCTAGGGGCGCCTAGGGCCTGCCTAGCCGCCTAGCCCACCGCCTAGGGGGTTTTCGGTGCAGTGGGCGGGCGCCTAGCGCCTAGGCGGGCGCCTAGGCCGATTTTTAGAACACTGTCGGCTGATATACCGATCATACCGGGAGATATCCCGAACGTCGTCTGACGGATCTATATTATTATGACGTGTCCATCAAATGCATTAGGGATGTTGAATTGAAATAAAAAGAAAAGTTTAGACAGCAGTGTCATTGTCCCATATAATCTCTTTCCCTTATTTTTCTTCCTTTTACTTAAACAACAACCGTACATGCCTAGGGTTGCACCAAGATGTATATAGAGCTTGCTTACTCCATAGGTCTGAGGACGATGTTGATCATTTTGCAATCATTGAGATGGCGATGAAGAAAGATTCTGATAGCATGAGCAGAAGATCTTGGAGATCTACCTTCAGATGATTTCCCCTTGGTATAAAAAAATGCTTCTGCTATGGAACACTTAAGGAATCAAAGTTAATCATCTAGGAAGCTATATGGTCCAGCCTATGGTTTTAAAAGTATAAGCATACAATGAAATTTGGACCCTTAAAGGAAAGCTAAGATGAGCTTCAAAGTGAATAGCGTAAGGTTCACATTTTTTAGTTGGCGTGTTTTTCATATACTGCATTAAAAGCTGTGCTAATTTCTAATACCCTTGGACAAGTAAATTTCTTGGCCTCTGTTTAGGGATGACCAGTTTTGTCTTTTTGATGCTTTTTTGAAGTATTGTCTATAAATCGGCTCTTTATAGGGAGCTAAACCATCTTATATGTACATTTAACTCGCATTCTTTGATTAGCCCCCCTGGCTTGTGAAAGCTTTTCTTTCACTAGTTCCTATTGTATCCTACTTGTTCCTTTCCTAAGGTTCACAGTTTTTGTTGTCATAATTTCCAAATATATCATTGAAGGCTATGCAGATTTCTAAGGATACCCTTGAACAGGTAAAGTTTGTAGCCTCTTGTTTGGATTACAACTTTTCTCTCTTATGGATGCCTTTTGGAATATTGTCTATTCATCAGCTTCGTCTTGCAACAATGCTAACCCATCTTATGTTTACATCTCCGTTGCATTCTTCATTTTCCCAATGAAGCAGGATAAGACCTATAGGGAAAAACTAGATGGGCCCAATCATGATTTACTAACTTGAATTTTGTGGAAGCCTAATTATCAAGCAATGATTATCACTAATATACCAACAAATAACCAAAAGAGTTGCGAAGTCGAAGCACTATTATGGTACAAGCCGAATCTAGTCCAAAGATGATGACAATTCCACACATCAAACCTTATTCCAGGCTTCCAATGATTGGGTATTGGATGTGATGATAGAAAATAGAGTTTTAGGGGTTTGGATTTTGGTTTTAAAGACTAAAGGAATTTTAGAGGGGTAGTTTTTGGAGACAATCACAGATAAATTTCTAATTTCTTCAATGTATACAAGTTGGAGAGTATATGAGTTCATATAGTCAATCAAACCTTGGTCATGGAGGCTACTATTTCTAGATCCTAATAAAATCAAGTTACCAAATAAAATTAATTTTAAGTAGCAAATATAACCAAATCTTAGTATAAATAATCCTAGAAATCAACCATGTGCATGAGTAAAATAAAACAAATACACACAAATAAGTGGACCAAAATAAAGACCAATTGACTCAAACATCAAAATTGGACACGTGTTGACTGGTCCTCCGTCGCCCCTCCCCCTCTCACCACCACCACTACACACAAATGCATCCAGGCTTGTGAAAGCTTTTGTTTTAACTGGTTCCTGTTGCTCTTTTCTATTAAAACTGGATTAACCTTGGGTTCATTGGTCTTGTCTTTTGAAGCATACGGACCAGTAACTCGGTAATGTCAGCACATAATCAAGGTTATTTGTCACTGCAATTTTGGGCATACTTTGTTTTGGAGATAAGTTAGGACAGGTCTAAAGCCACACTTTCATGTTTGTTTGATGTTAACTATTAGATCTGTTGTTCACATTTAGTATATTTGTTAGGCAACTGCTATTTAGATATAGCTTGTTGACAACATACGTAAGGTCTGGAAGCTTTCTTCGGTTGCAATTGAATTCTGTTTCTGACAACTGTAAGAACACATTGGAATCTTATGTCTGCGTGTTTATGTTTGAATGTCTAACGTGCATGTTTGTTAAGCATTCCAAAGACAATTCTTTTTGGAGTTTCTATTAAATCAAGCTTCTGTGTTCATGTGTCTTTTAATGTTCTCTAATATTCTTTCTTGTATTCTCGTCATGGCATTCATTCTGTCAATGTCCTACTCTATGTTTCTGTAGAACTAAATAACATTATTGTAACTTTACTTTTTCTCCATGTTTTTCTTGTACCAGATGATGCTAGATTATCAGATATGTACCATTTGTGTTATTTTTACTCATTTAAAATTTGTTAGATTGTTCAATGGGTTCGCACATACAGTTCCACGTATGTTCTCTTTATTGTCTTGCCTCCTCAATGGCTCAATGTTATACTGATCATAGTATTTTGATTGACTGGACTTAAATCTCTACTTGGCCTTCACTATCTCTTTTGATGTCACTGTCATGCTAAGTTTAAGTTTTATAATGATAACAAGTTAATATTTTATCTATTTGAGTTTGAACATGTTTTACTTGCAGATGATACTTTCTACCTATGTGAGCAGCGATTGGCTGGAAAATTCTCTTGGCTCATGGATAGACAGGTGTCAAAGTGTACAGACTGCTGATTGCGTTGAAATACTTACAGAGGTACTTATTCATTTGTTCCTTTCATCAAAATTTTCATTTATGGGAAAATATTTCATTTATTCTTGCCGTAACTGATAATTATCGTATATTGCTTGTAAGCACCTCATCTTTGCAATACCAATCCATGCTCGAGTTGTCATTTCAGATAATGGCTATCTAAAAATGTCTGCACTTACTACTCTCTCATTAGGAGCTTGTCCAATTTTCTGCATACCTCTTTGTCTAAGATTCTTTTCTAGACTAGCTGAACATGGAATGCACTCCCTGTGATATGGGAAAACCATGCAGCATGCAACCGGATGAATCCTCCAAAAGATCACCAATCTGAAAAGGAGATTAGGGTTCTAATGTGCGGATTTGATGTAGTTTAAGGCAGAACATCCAGAACTGTTTTGGAAGGCATTGCCAGGGGTTTGCCAGGGCTTTGATGTTATTGTGCTGGAACAGAAATAAAGGGACTATTTCATAGTAGGAAAGAAGCATTAAGGAAGGGTATATGAGAGAACTGGTGTTTAATGATGAAGATTGTTGGAGGAATGAAGAACAAAATTTCTTATCTGTCCATGAGGTAATTTGGAAGGACTCTTGACTTTCTTTGAAGACTCTAATATGTTGGATCGACACAGGACAAGGGTTTCAACTTCGAAGGGAAAAACAACATAAGAAGAGACGAAAAGGATAATAAGTAGAAAGACTTCACACATTTTTCTCAGATTTCTCCTAAGCTTCACACTGGAGAGTTAGGCTTAATGCCCGTGGGAGTTAGATAGCATCACTCAACCATAAATCTAGGAAATCAAAATTCACTCATTCAAATTTTATTCAACTTACCTAATTCCAAAAGGAAAGTACCAGGCAGCCCTATTCAAATAAGATTTCATAATCCTAATCTATGACAACAACAACAACAACAAAGCCTTTATTCCAAATATGTTGGATCGGCTGTTTGAATCCTCTTCTTCCATCCGGCTCTGTTAAGGATAACAAGTATAAAGACTTACACACTTTTTTCTCAGATTTCTCCTAAGCTTCACACTGGAGAATGCCCATGGGAGTTAGCATCACATAACCTTTAAATCTAGGAAATCAAAATTCACTCATTTAAATTTTGTCCAACTTCCCTAATTCCAACAGAAAAGTACAAGGCAGTCCTATTCAAATAAGATTTCCTAATCCTTATCCATGAGAAAAACAAAAACAAAGCTTTTATTCCAAATATGTTGGATCGGCTATTTGAATCCTCTTCTTCAGCTCCGTTAAGGGGTCATGTCCTCCGTAACGCTAACAAACATCATATCCATCTTTAACACTTCAAGCGATGTTTGTAGAGAGGAAAATAATGGATTATCTATTAAGCATGAGAGACTACATATATATAGGAGAGGCTAGCCCCTCTCCTATTGTTCTAAGCAAATGTGGGACTATAAATAATAGTTTTAATATAACACTTAACACCCTCCCTCAAGCTGGAGCATAGATGTCAATCATGCCCAGCTTGTTACATAGAAATTGAATCCGAGGACCCAAAAGAGGTTTTGTGAAGATATCAGTTATCTGGTCGCCGGTCCTCACATGTTAAAATTTTATCACTACCTTTGTATACTTATCACGAATAAAGTGGATATCAATTTCAATATGCTTCGTTCGTTCATGAAATACGGAGTTGGTGGCAATATGAATAGCAGATTGGTTATCACACCATAGATTTGTTGCTTGAGATCCTACGTCTTCTCCCAATTCTTGTAAAAGATGCTTCATATATAATATCTCTGATGTGCCATGAGCAATGGCTCGATATTCTGCTTCTGAGCTTGAGTGTGCTATCACACTTTGTTTTTTGCTCTTCCATTATACTAGATTTTCGCCAATAAATACTGAGTAGGCAGATGTAGATCGTCTATCTGTCAGGCTTGCTCCCAGTCAGCATCAGTAAAACACTCAATACGGGTGTGTCCATGATTTTTCATCCGAATTTCTTTTCTTGAATTCTTGACTAGATAACACAGAATTCTGAGAACTGCCTGCCAGTGTGGAACTTTTGGAGATGCCATAAATCTATGGGCAACACTCACTGCGAAAGAAATGTCCGGACGAGTTATGACCGCCAAGTAGTTGAGTTTTTCAACTAATCGACGATACTGATCTGGATTGGTCATTAGGACCCCTTCGTCTAGAAGTAATTTTGCCCTTGGATCCATAGGTGAGGTTGCTCCCTTTGGCTTGCATAATGCCTGCATCATTTAGTATGTCCAGCACATACTTTCTTTAGGACATTACAATGTCCCATTTACTCCATGTGACCTCAATGTCCGAAAAATAGTTCAAGGATCTCATATCCTTGGTTTGAAATTGTTCTCCCAGAAACTTTTTGAGACATGCAATATCCTGACTGTCGTCGCCCGTGATTACAATATCATCAATATAGACACCAAATAGTATCCTTCCAGCTGATGTATCATTCTTTGATTGACACAGACCAAACTGAGTAACCACATGTGTAAATCGACCAAACCACGCACGGGGTGATTGTTTTAGACCATAGAGGGCCTTCTTCAGATGACACACTTTACCCTCCCTTGCAACGAATCCGGGAGGTTGCATCACGTATACCTCTTCATCAAGATCCCTGTGGATGAAAGCATTCTTGATGTCCAGTTGAAGCAACGGCGAGTCATAGCGAACATCCAAGGCCATGAGGATATGAACAGACGTCATTTTAGCAACATGAGAGAATGTCTCGAAGTAATCCTCACCATAGGTTTGAGAATATCCTTTGGCCACCAGACGAGCCTTTAGGCGGTCAAGAGAGCCATCTGGTTTCACCTTGATCGTGAATACCCATTTGCAACCTACTGCCTATTTACTAGTAGATAAATCGATCAAGTCCCAAGTATGGTTCTCCCTGAGAGCTTTCTTCTCCTCGTTCATAGCAGTACGCCAACCGGGGTGTTTGAGACCTTCCTCATCGGTCTTCGGAATCTGAATTCCATCAATAGTAGTTACCAGAGACTGAGTGTGGCTGTAAGTCCTTTGTAGTTTTCAACATACAAGAGATGATCACGACAGACGACGAGAACGATCTGGAGGCGGAATAGCCGGAGCTGTTGGCGGAACCGGTGGAGCTGCTGGTGGAACAGGTGAAGGCGACTCAGTGGAGCCAGAGGAGGATGACTCTGTGGGCATCAATGGTGATGTTTGAGTGAGTGGTGCCGGCATTAACTAAATCGGTGTATGCGGACCATCGACCCGGGAAACTGGCTCGGTAAGGGAGGGCACCCGTACGGGAGGTTGTTTTGTTTGATCAGGAAATATAAAACTCCTCTTCTGGATAAACTTGGGGAACCGGATCTGTTGTTTGTAGAAGTGGAGAAAATTCGGTTTCAACAAAGGTGACATCCCGAGTGAAAAAATTTCTTTAAGACGGAAAAAATACTGATACCCTTTCTGATCTTTAGGATACCCAAGGAAAATACATTGTATTGTCTTAGGATCTAATTTAGAAAGAGTCGGTGGAGTATCCCGAACATAGCATAAGCAGCCAAAAATTCTGAGAGGCAGAGGAAATGGCTCTCATCCTGGATATAGCCTAGAAAAAGGAGTATTACCATTAAAAACTGACGATGGCATGCGATTAATAAGATAACGAGCGGTAAGAACTGCATCCGACCAAAATCTCTTAGAGGTACGTACTTGAAACATAAGAGCACATGTTGTTTCCAAGAGATGGCGATTCTTGTGTTCGGCCACACCATTCTGTTGTGTTGTGTACGGACAAGAAGTTTGGTGGATGATGTCATTGCGGGCCAGACGACTATCAAGCTCACGAGACAAATACTCACGACCATTGTCACTCCGTAGAATTTTGATAGGAACACCAAATGTGTTTTGATTTCGGCATTAAAAATGTACCAAATATTAAATAATTTGGAGCGATTTTTTATTAGGTAAACAAAAGTAACACGTGAGTAATCATCAACAAATGTAACAAAGTACTTAAAATTCATTATTGATTCAATCGGACAAGGTTTCCATATATCAGAATGCACTAGCTCGAAAGGAGCAGATGCAACTTTATTATGACTCACTGGATATGGAATCCGGTGATGCTTAGCTAAACTACACGACTCACAATGAAAGGAAGCAGGAATATCTAAAGGATATTTTTTACATTTTTTGGAGAGCTTGGATAGATGGATGTCCTAACTGGCAATGTAACTTGAAATGATCGAGTTTCACGTCGGCACAGATAACAGAAGAAGGTACGTCAAACAGATACATGCCTCCAGTCACATGCCCCTTACCGATAGTCTTCCCAGTTTTTAGGTCCTGAAAAACACAACCATCAGAAAAAAAATGTTACCGAGCAGTGCAGTTCACGAGTAATTTGACTAATGAAAATTAAACTGAACGGGTTTCCAGATGTAAGCAATACATAATTGAGCGGCAGTCCGGAAGAAAGACTGACACTTCCACGTTCTCTGACTGTCAGGGAACCTCACTGGCAACAGTAATGCCAAAAACACGACGGACATAGACATAATTATGTATCATATCTGCATCACCAGTCATGTGAGCAGACGTTCCAGTTAATTATCTACTGCTTTGGCTTGACTATACATGCTGCGGAGTATTCGACTGTGGATCCAGACATAGAAGCGTCATCACGACGCTGAGCTTGAAAATCAAGGAACTCTGTATATGAATCCGAAGTCAGCTGCACAGATCAGACACCATTATCAGGAGCATCAGTTGTGATATTAGCTGCAGGTGATTTAGTGTATTGCCAGTAGAAATGGTCAAGCTGACCACAATTAAAGCATGTGCGTGGTCGCCCTCCATTGCGACCACCATTACCACGACCCCCATCACGACCAGTATTGCGGCTAGGGGTGGGCACGGGTCGGGCCCAAATTTTATGGACCCGGACCTGACCCATTAATTGGCGGGGCGGGGTGGGACGGGACGGGACGGGTCCAAAAAATATTGGAACGAGAACAGGCTCGACCTGTTCGAAACGGGTCCGAACCGGGCCGACCCGCGGGTCCAAACGGGTCCAAAAAAGTTTAAAAAATTCTAGAATAGTAAATATTTACATATGTTCTGTTATCTATAAGAACAAAACAAGTCTTATGTCTTCCCAAAATTCTAGAATTTGTTTACTAAACAATAACTTGTTCTATTATCTATAAATTATAATAGTAAAAAATTCCAAAGTTGATTAAAAAATACATACTCCTAGAAACGGGTCGGTCCGGGGTCCCGTTTATTTTTGAAAATAGGACCCGCCCCGTCCCGTTAGTGTCATACGATCCGTCCCGTCCATCCTGTTTAAATTCCAAATTTTAGGAACCGGCTTGTTTGGACATTTTACGGTTCGGACCGGGTCGGAACCGCGGGTCTTGGAACCGTATGCCCACCACCCCTAATTGTGGCCACCACGCCGTCCACCACGACCACTACGAATGCTTGTAGGAGCAACACCAAGAGCAGAGCGATCAACAGGTGCATCATCCGGAGTGATCTCTACGACTATTGTTGCTCGAAGGACACGATGTGCTTTCATTAAAGATGGAACTTCAGATCCAGCAATGATCTGAGATCGAGCAGAGTCTGCATCAGGACGTAGAGAGACAAGATACGCCATAACATGAAGTTGTTCACGTTGAGCCCTAGTTTCATTGATATCTGTAGTAAGGGACAATATATGATCAACCTCATCAGACAGCCTTAGATGTCTTGAAGTGATCTTTATGAGATTTTTCTTCCTGATTTGCTCTGTATATGCCAACGACGGAGTCATAAATGTGAGACAAATCGCGTTTGCCATCAAACGTCGTTGCTAGGACCGTCCATAATTCCTTAACGGAGTCCGTATTCTGAACCATGTCTTTCACTGATGGTTCCATGGAGTTCATCAACTATGTAAACAGCCGACTATTATCTATCTCCCATTGCTCAAAGCTGGGGTCAGTCTTTGCGCGCGGGGCGTAGAGGGGTGGGGGGTTGTCAGTCAAATGTTTGGACAACCGCATCCATAGATGCATCTTCTCGACATTCTTACGCCATGTCGAGTATCCCTCTGGTCCGTCCAATTTTCAATCGACAAGTCGGATTGAGGAATCGTTGTACTAGTGCCCATTGGTCCCGCCATTGTGTTTACAATGCTAGTATCAGTATCACTGGCGTACGTATAGAAGCATGGAAAATATGGGGTTCATGCGGATCACAACTGGCCGCATGAGTACTTTGGGCCAAACTGGTCAACATAAAGGAGAGCCGCATGACAGATTCAGCACCCCATGCGGCCCGTCTGCAACCAGACTGATTCGAGCCGCAGAAGGAAGATATGCGGCCAAGCTGATTAGTCCTTCTGATAAAGCTGACAAACTCTGTCAAAACTGACAAAAATGACAGCTCTGACACTCTGACAAAAAGATATGACGTGATCAGACAAAATGTCATGTTACTAAAAACATGGTTCATGTGCTTAGACATAGTCATGCGGCCAGAAGGATTGCTACCCGAGCCGCATGAACCTTATGCGGCTCAACCTATGCGGCCCTAAAGTCCCTAAGCTTCATGCGGCCAAGGGTGACTGTAACCTAAGCCGCATGAGCTCTATGCGGCCCAAAATACAGAATCTATGCGGCTCAAAAGTCCTTAAGCTACGTGCGGACTAAGGGAGACTGCGACCTAAGCCGCATGAGTCTATGCGGCCCAGCATGGCCGAAAACTGAAAGACTTATGCGCATCAAAATTACTCCATCAGATTAATCCTATCCTGCGATAGGACACGTGGCAGGCTGACCAAGTCTCAACCACCCAGATTTGCTGCAACAAAATCCTAACAAATCGCCAGCTGGCGGCCAAAGAGCGGGTCTTTACGTGCTGTTGTAGCCACGTGGCCACGGGCCATCTATGTGGCTTAAAACATATATCACTATAAATAGCAGGGTGCCACACCCCTGCAAAAGGCTGGCAACCTACGAAGGGCAATTTCTTCAATAGCTAAGACTGCGTCGGATAGTCCAAGGAGTAAGGCAGAGTTGAAAAACTTTTCCGAGCCTCCACCGTCAACCTCCAGAATAAAAAACTAAACAATTGTACTTAGATTGTTTTCTAGGATTTCTTTCTAGGCTTTTCTTTGTACAAGCGAGTTTGCAATCAATTTCAGTGTTTCTGTAATACCTGTCTTTGATATTTTAATGGCAAACACGATGGCGACTCTGCTGGAGACGTCCTTCTCCTCTGATGAGAAGCTGGTGATGCAATCCGACGCGTCCAAGCTCGGCTCTACGCAGCAAATGCTTGTGGTTCGTTTTGACCAACAAGCCTTCGAAGAAATGCTCTCTGATGGGAGCGTCAGCCCGTCACAGAAGCGAGCCAACCCAAAGAGAACCCGCATGACGTCGAAGCGCAAAACTGTTGCCCCCGACCAGGTTCTCGAAGAAGCTTCTTCTGCGGCCCAAGACGGTGATCAAAGCTCTCATGTGACTTTGCTTCCGACCGCAGAGGACCCCACTGTCCCCAAATCCAGCAAAGGAAAACACTACGATGCTGAGTTTTTTGGGACACAAGGGAAATCCATGCGGACGAAGAAGAGGCCGCATAAAAGAAATGGGCAATCTGTCCATGCGGCAGCCAACTCTGGCCGCAGGCAGATGACCCATGCGGCTGCCAACTCTGACCGCAGGAAGATGGCCCATGCGGCAGCCAACTCTAGCCGCATGAAGACAGCCCATGCGGCAGCCAACTCTGGCCGCAGAAAGATGACCCATGCGGCAGCCATTCCTGGCCTCAGACAGGATGTCTCATGCGGCCCTGTCAGAAGCTCTGTATTCGACCGTCTCTCATGCGGGCCCGACTCCATGCGGCCCATTGAGAATGTGGAATATTCCAATCAGGACTCTTCTTACTATGCGCCTTCAGGTGCTAAATTGAAGAAGTCCAAGACAGTGCGGGCCCAACAAGCCCAGTCAACTGTCCAAGCTACTGACCGTCAGCGGGCACCGTTAACTGTTATACGGGCTCCTGATTTAAAGTTGTACAGAACCACCCGCGTCCAGTCCCCCAGGACTAACGGTTAAAGTCTCCCTCCAACGATCGAGAGCAAGTGCTTTTACTAGCCTCGGATCAGGGAGCAAACATGATACCTACGCACCTGTGTGCTCGGGATACCCGAGTCCACAAGTTTGATGCAAAGGTAGATCAGCCTGCTATCGACTTGCGTGAGGTGATTACTCACAAACGCAAGGAGAAAGAAGCAACCTTGGCATGCGATGAGCCCCTCTTGGGACGTCGTTGCACCCAAGTCATCATCAACTGCTGCTGCGACAAGTCGGCAGCACCTGAAGATCGGCAGTCCGTTTTCCAACGACTGCAGCAGCCAGCACCTGTCCGACAACAACTCGAGAAACAGGTGCAAATTTCGGGAGACGAGGAGTTTCCTTTCGTCTCCTGTAATTCAATTCGGAAGGTTTCTCCTGGCAAGGGGGGAAAGAAGACAGGCTCTTCCAGCCCGGCAATCTCAGCCAGCACTGCAAGGAAACTCTCATCTGGAGGGTTGCCGCCGACAGCCACAGGGGGTGTCTATTTAGGCACTCGATCCATAAAGATGCTTCCAACACCTGGGGGTGCACATTCGGCCTCCTTGGGAGTAGATGAAGCTGGGGGTAGCAGTCCCCTCAATATATGCGACAACCCGGTGTACCAAGAACATACACAGGGGGTAGAGATCCCCCGGAATTACGCAACAGACTTGGACGTCCCTGAGGGTGACCGCCCTCGCCAAGACGATGCGGCTTCCTGCACAGGGGGTAGCACCCCTTCCGAGTCCGAGGAAGATGACATTCCGACATTCCCCGACGATTTCTCTGTACAAGGGTACGACACGGAGAGCACCCCTTCTACGGTCCCTTCTATGTCTACCCACGTACGGACAGTCTTTATGGCCGGCGACGATCCTGAAGGATCGACTGATCGACAACGTCTAGAAGTACTTGAAGCCATGCTATTATCCTTGGTCAAGTCTGTAGACGAAATCAAAGCCGCCTTGCCAACTCAACCAGCAAGGACGCCCGGACAAACAAGCTTGTGACCCGCAGTCAACGCGGACTCCAACACGACCGTCCCTCCTTTGGGTGACGATCCTTTAGGAGCATCCGTTCCTTCAGCTGCGGATGAAGCCAAGGAGGCAAGGAGGAAAATCCAGGAGCTTCGAGCAATGTTCAATGCCCGAGACTCCTCCCGAGACCTCAGAATACGGCAACCATATCCCGTCGCGTGGAGAGATGTTCCTTTTCCCCCACGCTACAAACCGTTCCATATAGATTCATATGACGGGAAGACCTCTGCTAGTCGGTACATGACTTATTTTGAGGCTACAACCGACCACTTGTTGCATAGTGACGCCATCCTCACACGATTATTCATCGGAGCATTGGAGGGGATCCCGTTCGACTGGTACCGCAACCTTCCCGATAACTGCATCCATTCTTTTGACGGCTTCAAGCACATGTTCCTGGAGAGATTCTACGAAGTGGGGCATGATGTGACAATGTCGTCTCTCATGGACGTCGTTCAGGGAGAGAGGGAGCTAACAAGGAACTATATCGAGCTGTTCCGCCAAACCGCAATGAGATTGCCCCAAGGCAATCCCGAAAGCTCCTTGATTGAAATCTGCTAGAAGAAGTTGCTCCCTGCAATTAGCCTCTGGATGGACGACGATTAGTTCAGGAATTGGACGATCTTCATCATAAGTGCTACCAATGCGGAGGCAAAGTTGAAGAAGGCTCGCCAGTTGGGATTACACATCCCAGATGGAGAGGATAAGGACCAACGTCCTGGTTCCACCTCCAGCAACAACAACGGTGGCGGCACCTCCAACCGGGACAATAAAGGCAAACAGGCCATGGTCGCTGATGCGACCAAGAAGCCTGAACAAAAACAGGCGGAAGGTCAGTGGCCCAAGGTGAATTACTCATTTGAAGATAGTCATGTTAAACCTATCTTCGATATGCTCCTGCAAGGGGGTAGGATCCAGCCCCCTCCACCAAGGCGCGAGCCTCGAGCGACAGAAATGGAGGACCCAAAATTTTGTCACTTCTACCGCTATGTCCATCATTCCACTCATGACTGCTTCCAATTAAAGCGGTACATCCAGAGTCTAATCGACTCCAAAGCTCTGTCGATAGATTTCGAAGAGGTTACTGTGGCTGCGAACATGGTATCAGTTCAATTCGGTGACTTTCCCCCAACAAATACTCCAGACGGGGTAATACCTGTCCCTCGAGCAATAATGGAGGTTACTAATCTTCCACCCGTCCGGGACCAGACATCTGGTTTGGTACCTCTCACCACATCGCGAGGAGAGATCATGTGGGTGCACCCGGACTTAGTGTCCGAAGTTACCCAGGCGGTGTCATCTCCTACCAACGAGAAGAAGGGCATGAAGTCTAGATCCTGCCATACAATTTCAGCCGAAGCTGAGGAAGCGGCAGCCGTTGTTACCCGGTTTGGGGCACAAGTCCAGCCCACACTGGACAGTTCAGTTGAAGATCCTCAGCCGGCAACGTTGCCTGCCTCTGATGTTCCAAGGCCGTCTCAGCCTCCACCGGCAGATAAGTCCAAGCCAAAGGAAACCCGCTTCGACAGGCCACTCCGTAACGATGCACCTCAGGGGCTGGAGAGACCTTACAACTTTGACATATTAGCACAATTGGCTAATACGCCAGCAAAGTTGTTATACGAGCTCCTAAGGCCCTCCAAGGATCTTCGTGTCGTATTGAGCGAAGCACTCCAAAATGCTGACGCCTACTTAGCCCAGGTCAAGCCTCCAGGGGAAGACCCGTCAGCAGATCTACAGGGCAGCAATTGCGCAGATGCAATGCCCAACATCGTATTTACCCCACAGGACATGTTGATCAAGTCCAACTTGCATTATCGCCCCTTGTACTACACTGGATACATAGGCGACATCAAGGTGGATCGGATGCATATCGACCCTGGCTCGTCGATAAGCATCATCCCGAAAAGCTTGCTCCAACTTCTGGGCATCCCTATGCACCGGCTAGCGGCGGCCAATACTGCCATTAGCGGTCTCAACTCGGAAAGGAGCTATCCCCTAGGGAAGATCCGCTTGAAATGTCAGATTGGTGTCCTGAAGACCGAGGTTACCTGCTACGTCATAGGTGCAGATACGTCCTACAATATCCTCCTGGGACGTCCATGGATACATGACTACATGATCGTGCCATCTACACTCCACCAATGCTTCAAGTATGTCAGTGAATTTGCCGACATCGATCCCTTCAAAGGAGTTTAGTCTTATTACTCTTCGGAGGCTTGCCTATATGAAGAATCCAAGAAGCACACGACTGACGAACTCGAAGCCATAACAGGGTCGGAGGAACCTTTGAAAATCTATCTCCAGGCCCGTAAACCGGGCAAAGCAGCACCCCTTGTCGCAACTTTGCATAAAGAGGTGCCCGGTTCTCCTGCCTCACCTGCGCAATTGGAACCAATGGTCATCCGGCTCCCGAGATCCAGCCAGGAGCCGAAATCCGTCATAGGGCCGATGGTGATCCGATTGCCGAAATCCAATCAAAGGCAACATGAAGATGCGAGCCCATCTGGGACGCCGATGGTGATCCGATTACCAAAATCCACTCAAAGGCAACCGGAAGACACGAAGTCCTCTACCGAGCCGATGGTTATCCGTCTTCCCAAATTGAACCTCAAATGTCGACCCGAGGCCCTTAGGCAAGCCAGTGCCACTAGCAGAACCCTTGGTGGTCAAGCTGCCTAAGACAGCATCCCGACCTCTAGGCTCGCAGGGGGTAGCCGAAGAGGACGTACAACTCACCAAGTACCTGGTGGCATAGGTGGATAGCCCCTCTCCTGATGATGTAATTCATGTGGACAAAATTCCTTATTTCATCAATAAGCGACTGCCGTTGGACTATTCTGAGTGTGATAAGCTTAATCTGATGTATGCTGCACGAGACTGTCTAGACGTTAACCTGCACACACAGGTGACTGTAGGATCGTTGAGCACCTCTAGAGGGGGGGGGGGGTGAATAGAGTGCGTGTGTGCAGCGGAAATATAATCACCAATTAAAAAATTAAACTATGGCAGATATGTAAGAGACAGTAAATAAAGATAGGAGAATCAAACTCAGTGACACAGCGATGTATACTGGTATCCCTCTGAGAGGACTAATCCAGTCTCGAGTACTCTTGCTCGATGTTAATCCACTATGGCACAAGCTTTAACTGAGAGCTTGCAATCTCTTACAACACCGTGCTTGGTGACAAGCGCACGACCGGCTTCACAACACCGTGCTTGGTGGCGAGCGCACGACCAGCTCCACAACAGAAAAGTTGTTGAAACTTGAACGACCTCTTACAACTCTTGAGTAACCAAAAGACTCTAAATCAACTCTGATAGTACTGGCTTTTGGCTAAGAGATGTGTAGGTGAGATTTGAAAATCTTAGATCGTTTAGAAAACACTTGAATAGTAGAGAAGAGAAGATGAAGAATGAATTGATGATTTGAAGTGAAAAGTTCTTCTCTATTTATAGGTGTTTTCACCAACCGAACTCGGGCAGAACTCGGACAGAGTTCGGGTGCAAATATCTCGCAAAATAGACGTTGCTCGCAGATTTGGAGGCAACTGAAGTTTGAATACAAACTGACCGAACTCGGTCAGAGTTCGGACCGAACTCGGCTGGGAGTTCTGTCAGGAGATATTTTAAAAATCTTTTGTAAAAACAGTTTTCAAACTGGTTTTTGGTTATTTGTAAAATCATTTGAAAAGAATATTTTCGAAATATGTTTTTGAAATATTTGTAACCGAAAACACGAAAGGGTAAAAATAGGATTCTAGAAAGGAGGACAATTTTAACCCTAAGCCAGTATTATCATAATTGATTTTACAAAGTAATTCCTAGACTCAATAAAATGTAAAATACAGAATAAAAGTAGAAAAGAGTCTTCAGAAGATTTTGATGACTTTGACGCTTTGATTTATGCAGTACATCGTCCGTTGAATATGATTTCATGCATCCTGAAATAGTTAGCAGCATTTTCTATATTTTGTGTATTGACTAAAGTATATGTTGATTATCGAAATCGGGTGTGACCGTGGAATGGGCCAACAATCTCCCCCATTTTGATAATTGACAAACTTGAGTCTATACCAAAATATATTTATATCAAATAGAACAAAATAACAAAAAATACCTGAAAATTGAGAAAATTTTTGTTTTGGATTCTTGCGTTAGGTATATACTCTTTTTCTCCCCCTTTGTCAAGTAGTAAAATGAATAGGCTCCCCCGTAAATCATGAAGCCAACAATAGAATAGACAAGACAAAGTGAAGTAAAAAGAAGTAATCACAGCATAGACAACTGGAATAAAATGAACTATGTCATAATAAACTGAAATATCATAGAGGTTCCACTAATAATCCAAAAAGTATAACTGATAAAGTCTAACTGAAACAGTTTAGACATGAAATAAAATAAAACTACTACATAAACTGCATCAACTAATCAAAACTAAATCCACTATCTCATGGCTGAATCCACATCACATCGCTGGGTCGTCCGCACCGGGAGGATCATGAGGAAAATAAGCAGTGGTCGGGTCGAAATACTGAAAAGTGACCTCATCAGTAAAACGAGGACCAGGGAAAGCCGGGTGTGGAAGGATAGTGAGTGGACGGACTGGATCCTGAACCAGGCTGTAGTGGAGATCGGCAATACTGTTTCTCAGCACCTGGGCCTAAGAAATGTGCCGGAACTCGGAGTCCTGATAACGTTGCGTGGAAACGGCAACGAAATCATCAAACCGCTGGTAGAATGCCTGATCAAGTCCTGGGGCAGGGGCCGGAGCAGGATGAGCATCAGCTGGAGGGGCCTCAGCATCAGCAGCTGGGACAGCAGGAGCAGCACCAGGAGGTTGAGGAAACCGACGAGAGCGGGTCAACTCAACAGGTGGAGAAGAAATGGCACACGTTTCAAGATCAATCTCAAAACGTCGAAATATACTAGCAAGGTGCATAGGAAAGACTAGGTTCCTACCTGCATTCTTGCAGTTGAGCATCCAAGACATCATAGTTTTTGGAACGGAGAAAGGAATTCCAAAATGAATGTGATAAAGAGCAGAAAGTTCCAAAAATGTAACTTCATCGGTAGAGCCTTTCTTCGGAAGAAGGGCCGAGAAAATCATACGATGAAGCTCGTAAAAAGTTTGGTTTAGATGTCTAGAAAAGATTCTCCGGGGAGGAGGAGTAGGGTGACAAATCAATTCCCTAAAGGAAGCTAAAGTGACATCGGCAGGGAATTGAACATGGTGGATGTCAACAAGTGCATCACCAAGATCAGGAACGTGAAAGTATTCACTGATATCGGTGGCGCTAAATTCTAATTCCTGTCCAGCAATGCAGGAATAGAAATTCCCGTTTTGTTTTACTTGCAAATTGCAGTAAAACATACGGACTGCATTGTCGTAAATGCTATCTTGGACCTCGAAAAAGTCGCGGAATCCAAGTTGATCAAAAACAGGAGCATATTCAAAGAAAGTTGTAAAATTGACGAAGGCTCCAGCACAAATACTACGAAGAGAGAAAGAATCAAACCAGAGATCGGAGAAGTCTTTGTCGGAAAACAAAGTGCTATCATATTCCTCGGGATCTCTAGGTTTGGCTGGACTAAAGAGACTTGCCGGAGTGTAGTCGGATGAGGAGGAAGCACCTTGAGAAGAATTTCCTCGTTGACGTTTCGGAGCCATGAGGAAGAAGATCGCCCACTTGAACTTGTCGATTCCTTGCAAAGAAGGAGGAGGAAGGATTTATAGTAGGAGATGGAAGTATTCCACGTTTTGGTGTGGAGAAAAAGTGGAAGAAAGGATGAATTAAATAGGTGCTAGGGCCGGCTGTTCGGTTCTGGAACCATCACAGCGCCGACCGAACTCGGTCCGAATTCGGTCCGAACTCGGTCAGAGTTCGGGCCGAGTTCGGCCACTTGCATTCCCGAGACGGTCAAAACAGTCAGGTAAATAAAGACTGTAAAAAGTAACATTTGACTAGTTTATTAAATAACTGCTATTATTTTCGGGTTAACTATAGGGGTTGTCCCAGCTAACGGTGGTTCACCGGGGAACTCTTAAGTACCGCTTCGCTTCGACCGTAGCCGTGGTGACAGACATACCCTTTGTAAGTTTGTCCCCAAAAATAATTTTCATTAAATAATAAATTGTCAAGTCATAAATGCAGTTTTAATTACCATATGTTTTAAGAATCCGAGAATTCAAGAATGCCGAGCTCACGCCTCAAGATGTTAAAACGGTCTTCAGCCAATGGTTTAGTGAAAATATCAGCTAGTTGATGTTCAGTATCAATAAATTCTAAGCAAATATCCCCGTGTTGTTGATGATCACGTAAAAAATGATGTCTAACTTCTATGTGCTTTGTGCGTGAATGACAGATAGGGTTCTTAGTCAAATTAATTGCACTAGTGTTATCACAATAAATAGGAACATTTGTATAGTGCAGATTGTAGTCCTCTAAGGTTTGCTTCATCCACAAAATTTGAGCACAACAGCGTCCTGCGGCGATATACTCAGCCTCAGTTGTTGATAATGCTATTGAATTTTGTTTCTTGCTAAACCAAGAGACTAAGGCCTTTCCTAAGAAATGACATGTGCCACTGGTACTTTTACGGTCCACTTTGCATCCAGCAAAATCCGCATCCGAGTAACATATAAGGTCAAAGGATTTGGTTTTGGGATACCATAAGCCAACTGTAGAAGTTCCTTTAAGGTATCGGAAGATACGCTTAACGGCACTAAGATGTGATTCCTTAGGGTTTGCCTGATATCGTGCACATATGCAAACACTAAACATAATATCAGGGCGACTAGCAGTTAAATATAATAAACTACCAATCATACCTCGATACTTACGCTGATCAACAGGTTTGCCACTTTCATCAGTATCAAGCTTTGTAGATGTAGCCATAGGAGTCCCAATTGGCTTTACATTCTCGAAGTCGTACTTCTTCAGTATGTCCTTCGTGTACTTGGCTTGGTTGATGAATGTTCCGTTTGAGTGTTGTTTGATTTGCAATCCTAGGAAGAAGTTCAGCTCTCCCATCATGCTCATCTCAAATTCACTCTGCATACACTTAGCAAATTCTTGACAGAGTTGTTCATTAGTAGAACCAAAGATAATGTCATCTACATAAATTTGCACTAGAAGTATATCATTATTCATGGATTTAATAAAAAGAGTAGTATCCATCTTGCCTTTTGAAAATCCATTATCAAGTAAGAAGGCGCTTAGGCGTTCATACCAAGCACGAGGTGCTTGTTTGAGTCCATAAAGTGCTTTCTTAAGCTTGAAAACATGATCAGGTTTTTGAAAATCTTCAAAACCAGGGGGTTGTTTTACAAAAACCTCTTCTTTCAAATAACCATTTAAAAATGCGCTTTTCACGTCCATTTGAAACAGTTTGAAATCATTAAAACAAGCAAAAGCGCAAAACATGCGGATGGCTTCTAGTCTAGCAACAGGAGCATAGGTCTCATCATAATCAATTCCTTCTTCTTGATTATAACCTTGTGCAACTAGACGTGCTTTGTTGCGTAGAACTTGTCCATCTTCACTAAGTTTATTTCGGAACACCCATTTGGTACCAATTATCGATTGACCAATAGGTTTAGGAACGAGTTCCCAAACTTGGTTTCTCTCAAATTGATTAAGTTCCTCTTGCATGGCAGAAATCCAAAATTCATCAGAAAAAGCCTCATCAACATTCTTAGGTTCTATTTGTGAAATAAATGCTACATTAGCTGCTACTTCAGAATCTCTAAGAGATGAACGAGTACTTACACCTTTGGATACATCACCTATTATGAGAGTTTCTGGATGATCTGGTTTGAATCTCAATGATTCGAATCTTTGGGCCATACCTTTCACAAGGCTCTTCTCAGTTCCTGCATCTTCGGAACTTTTATCAGTTCTTGCCTCTTGGGTATGATCTTTCTCAGAACTCTTCTTTGTCTTTGTAGGTGCATCTTCATCATCACTGTCGCTAGTTCTATGACTATTCAACTCATCAAAGGTAACATTAATACTTTCTTCAACAATCAAAGATCTTTTATTAAAAATTCTATATCCCTTACTCTTAGCAGCATGTCCGAGAAATATCCCGTCATCTGCTTTGGAGTCGAACTTACCCAAGTTATCCTTAGTGTTCAGGATGAAACAGCGACAACCAAAAACTTTAAAATAAGAAATGTTTGGAATTCTTCCAAACCAAAGCTCATATGGTGTTTTCTTCGAGATAGGTCGAATTAACACCCTATTTAAAATATGACAGGCTGTACTAACAGCTTCTGCCCAAAAATATTTAGGAAGATTATGCTGATTAAGCATGACTCTAGCCATTTCGCTTAGAGTACGGTTCTTCCGCTCCACAACACCATTCTGTTGGGGAGTTCTAGGACAAGAAAATTCATGGTAATATCCACTATCATCACAAAACTTTTTGAAATCAGAATTTTCGAATTCGCCACCATGATCACTTCGGATACGAGTAATCATGAAGCCTTTTTCGTTTTGTACCTTTTTACAAAATATCTGAAATTCAAAAATAGCATCACTTTTGTTTGATAAAAAGTAAACCCATGTAAAACGAGAGAAATCATCAACAATGACAAAAGCATAGAGTTTACCGCCAAGACTAGCGACTCTACTTGGACCAAATAAATCCATATGAATCAACTGCAAAGGTCTCGAAGTACTTACAGCGTTGATGGATTTAAAAGAAGACCTATGTGCTTTGTTCTTTTCACAGTCAGCACATACCATGTCTCTCTTGAATGGAATTTCTGGGAGTCCTTTTACCAACTTCTTTGTGTTCAGACGTGAGATAGTATCCATGTTTGCATGTCCTAGTCTCATGTGCCATAGCCAGCTTTCATCTTGATTGGCTACTAGGCACCTTCCTGCATTATTAGTATTCTCCAAAAAGAAAACATAAATATTGTCTTCTCTAATCCCTTTATATATGGGATCACCAGATGACATATCATATATGGTACATTTATCTTTCACAAAATTGATACCATAACCATTATCTGCCAAATGACTTATGCTCAATAGGTTATGTTTCAATTCAGTTACTAGACAAACATCCTTTATTATTGGGTAAGGAGAAATACCTACAGTACCATTACCTATAATATCACCTCTCAAGTTATTTCCGAAGGAGACGTATCCTTCTTTCTTCATCGATAGCGTAGCGAATAAAGATGCATCACCAGTCATGTGTCGCGAACATCCGCTATCGAGGATCCATTTGCTTCTAGCATGAGAGGGTTGAGGGTCCACCTACAAAACAAGTAGATGAATCCTTTGGTACCCATTTTCTGAAGGGTCCATGCTGATTAGCTTTAGGTCTCCAGACTAAAGTATGGTTATTAACAAGCTTTCTTGCAAGACAATACTGTGATATGTGTCCGTGTGTACCACAATAAGTGCAAGTCAGTTTAGAACCAGATGTGGTTGAAACTGTGTTCACATGCTTGTTTGGTTTCTTGGAGAACCTATAAGTGAAAGCATGATGATACTCGTGTTTCTTCTGTGCTTTCTTGTTTTTAGTCCTCTTAGGTGTATGCTTTACATTAGGACTAAAATTAGGCTGTGTCACAGGCATTTCCTGTTTGCCTAACTTGATTTCTAACTTTTTAGAAATCGCAATAGACTCTTCATATTTAGCAGTCATAACTGAGAGTCTCTGTTCTGTTACTAAGTGCATCCTCTTCTCTGTGTCATACAGTTTTTGCATCTTACCATAATCTCTTTCTTTCTTTTGAATAGTGAGGATAGCCTCATGATAGTCTACCTTGAGTTTGGCTATCTCTTCCGTGTTACCGGTAGTAGACGTCTCTTTAATATCTTGAATAAGATTGGACAGTCTAGCTAACTCGGTTGTGTATGCCTTAATCTCTTTTCGAGATTGCTTATACTTGTCAAGCACATTTTTGTGTTCTTCAAGTAAATCGCTAAAGGCATTTTCTAACTCATCGAAAGTAAATTCATCATATATAGGGTTTGAAGATACCTTGTCAAATGCCATAAGACAGACATTTGCATTGTCGCAGGGTCTATCCTCTTCTTCAGAATCACTGGCGTCGCTTTCATGCCAGATACTTGTGTTGGCATACTTTCGACCAGTTGTAGCTTTTCTGCTTGATCTTGATCTGTCATATGGACTGCTCTTCTTGGTAGCTGGACAGTCCTTCTTCATGTGCCCTGATTTCTTACATCCAAAGCATATGGTTTCATCTTCATTGCTTTCTTGGACGTCTTTCTTCTTTCTGCTTGTAAACTTTAGATACTTTCTGAAGTTCTTCACAAGTAGGGCTTGTTCATCACCACTTGAGGATTCTTCATCGGAATCGTTGTATGTAGCTTTTCTTGCTTGAGCTTTGAAGGCGATTGTTTTCTCCTTTGGTGTTGCTTCTTCAAAGTCTTGCAAGTCGAGTTCATGGGTCATGAGCTTGCCCATCAAAGTTTCCAACGACATTGTGGTGAGGTCGTTTCCTTCAATAATTGCTGTGGCCTTTGGATTCCAATTCTTTGTTAGAGCCCGCAGCACCTTTCTAATCTTCTCGTGATTGCTGTAATCTTTACCAAGAGATTGCAGAGGATTAGTTATATCAAGGAAACGAGTAAACATCTGTGTAATTGACTCACCGGGTTTCATCTTAAAAGATTCATATTCCTGAGTCAGTCTACTAATTTTGGATTCTTTCACTTGGGAAGTCCCTTCATGGGTTACCTCAAGAAGTTTCCAAATTTCGTGAGACGTCTTGCAGGTTGAAACTCTGTTGAACTCGGTTTTGTCAATTGCACAGAATAGTGCATTGATGGCTCGAGCATCAAGACTAGCCTTTGCTTTTTCAGCATCGGTGTACTTGTCATGCGGCTTTTCCATAAGAATACCTTCAACCACTGTAGGTGGTGGTTTCTTATACCCATCAATGACTATTGACCAAAGATCAAAATCTAGAGACTCAAGAAAGAAAGTCATACGTGTTTTCCAGTAAGTGTAATTTGTTCCATCAAATAGGGGAGGTCTATTTGTGGATTGCCCTTCACCGTTGAATATAGATTTCACGGCTGCCATATATATACTCTCTAGGGTATGTTATATAAGAATATAACCTGCTCTGATACCAATTGTAGGATCGTTGAGCACCTCTAGAGGGGGGGGGTGAATAGAGTGCGTGTGTGCAGCGGAAATATAATCACCAATTAAAAAATTAAACTATGGCAGATATGTAAGAGACAGTAAATAAAGATAGGAGAATCAAACTCAGTGACACAGCGATGTATACTGGTATCCCTCTGAGAGGACTAATCCAGTCTCGAGTACTCTTGCTCGATGTTAATCCACTATGGCACAAGCTTTAACTGAGAGCTTGCAATCTCTTACAATACCGTGCTTGGTGACAAGCGCACGACCGGCTTCACAACACCGTGCTTGGTGGCGAGCGCACGACCAACTCCACAACAGAAAAGTTGTTGAAACTTGAACGACCTCTTACAACTCTTGAGTAACCAAAAGACTCTAAATCAACTCTGATAGTACTGGCTTTTGGCTAAGAGATGTGTAGGTGAGATTTGAAAATCTTAGATCGTTTAGAAAACACTTGAATAATAGAGAAGAGAAGATGAAGAATGAATTGATGATTTGAAGTGAAAAGTTCTTCTCTATTTATAGGTGTTTTCACCAACCGAACTCGGGCAGAACTCGGACAGAGTTCGGGTGCAAATATCTCGCAAAATAGACGTTGCTCGCAGATTTGGAGGCAACTGAAGTTTGAATACAAACTGACCGAACTCGGTCAGAGTTCGGACCGAACTCGGGCCGAACTCGGCTGGGAGTTCTGTCAGGAGATATTTTAAAAATCTTTTGTAAAAACAGTTTTCAAACTGGTTTTTGGTTATTTATAAAATCATTTGAAAAGAATATTTTCGAAATATGTTTTTGAAATATTTGTAACCGAAAATACGAAAGGGTAAAAATAGGATTCTAGAAAGGAGGACAATTTTAACCCTAAGCCAGTATTATCATAATTGATTTTACAAAGTAATTCCTAGAATCAATAAAATGTAAAATACAGAATAAAAGTAGAAAAGAGTCTTCAGAAGATTTTGATGACTTTGACGCTTTGATTTATGCAGTACATCGTCCGTTGA
This sequence comes from Iris pallida, assembly GCA_029216955.1. Lineage (NCBI taxonomy): Eukaryota > Viridiplantae > Streptophyta > Magnoliopsida > Asparagales > Iridaceae > Iris > Iris pallida. The sequence continues at coordinate 4,626,099 of JANAVB010004798.1, forward strand.
ATATGATTTCATGCATCCTGAAATAGTTAGCAGCATTTTCTATATTTTGTGTATTGACTAAAGTATATGTTGATTATCGAAATCGGGTGTGACCGTGGAATGGGCCAACAGTGACAACCGTCCATACCGTAAATCGACTTGCTCCCATTAAAGGCACTTACTTCCTAGCCCCAGGCAGAAGAGAATGGGGTCACACGATCATCTTTGGCCGAAAAGAAGGTTCTCAATCTTTCACGCCACAAGAGTTCGATCTCGAACCCGACGCTGGAAGATTACCGCTCTACCTGTATAGTCCTCAAGCCAAGTACTTCATGCAAAAGCAGGGGTACGACATGGAGGCTACCCCGGGTCTGAATTACGGCAACGGTCGGCGATTGCCTCTACAGCTGTCAGCACCGGCTGGGAAACCTCAGGATTATTATCACAAATCCAGACACGGCCTCGGGTATGTTACATCAGCAACAACGCCCGAGAGTTCCGATGAAGAATGCGAGTGGCACTCTCATTCGTCCGAGTCATCCACTTACGACTCCGATGGTAGCATTGGAGATATATTCGGGCATACATTATCTGTCAACATGACATCCGCTGATATTGAAGAGGAAGACGAAGATCTACTCGAACCGCTTGAGTTGGAGCCATGGGTCCAACAACTGGATGCACAATGGGAGAAGCGCTTTGAACTATGAGACCCTCCCACTGAAGACGAGGTCATGCAAGTTGACCTTGGTGATGAATCCTCCACGAAGCCAATCTTTGTCAGTAAAAGCCTGACGGACGATGAGCGAGAGTTGTTGTTGCAACTCGTCAGAGAATACATCGACGTCTTCGCTTGGAGCTATGAAGACATGCCAGGGCTAAATTCCGAGATCGCACTTCATAAGCTCAACATTTATCCGGACGCAAAACCAGTCAAACAACAGCAGCGACGGTTTCGTCCAGACATCATGAACTCCATTGAAGCAGAAGTAAACAAGCTTATGGCTAGCGGTTTCATCCGTGAAGAGCAGCACCCAGACTGGGTAGCTAACATAGTACCAGTCATCAAGAAAAACGGAAAGATCCGAATTTGTATCGACTTCCGCAATCTGAATGCGGCATGCCCTAAGGATGAATTCCCTCTTCCGATCACCGACATAATGATCGATAATACGTGTGGCTTCGAGCGCATGTCCTTTAGGGATAGCTTTTCAGCATCCTCAAGATGTGCATGAGCCTGCCAATTTTTCTCTAATTTCTTCAGTGCACCCTCTATAGCAGCAAAGGCTCGTGTGACCTCATCAGTCTCCTTGCAGATTTTCTCTCTCTCCTGACGAGTGGCTTGGAGCTCAGTCCCCAGAGATGTCAGCCTGGCCTGGAGCTGGAGGAGTTGCTCGTTAGTTGCGGTCATAGCACGAACGGTGGTCTCCTCACGAGTCAAGCAAATCTCTCTCTCTCGGCTCAGCTTGTCATATTTAACAGACAGCTTATGGAGGTCCTTCTCCAAGGTGGGCTTAGTCGTCTCCTGTACAGCCTTCTCCTTTTCCATGACTTTTATAAGGAAAGCACGCTCCCTGCTCCACTGCAGCAGACACATCGACTTGCCGCAGTATTTGCAACTGGATTAGGCACTGATCAGCCTCTGCCAGCTTGTGCTCCAGAAGGACGGCCGCCCCTTCTCCACATGGGAGCGTCTTCAGCAGTTCAATCTGACCGCAGGCACAATGACGAGCTACGGCAAACGACGTTCCCCTCCTCAAAGCAGCCTCAACCCCCCGTTTCAAATGGCGATAAAAGTTCTTGACTATGTCCCTTGACGACTCGTCTAAATTCTCCAGAGAGGACAGCGTCGAAGGGATGGCACCTAGGGAAGCTGAAGGCGTCTGGGAAGGAGGCACACCTGAGCTTGATGACCCTGTTAGAAGGGAAACAAACTCCGAGCGATGAGATCTCCGCGCAGCGGCAATCTCTTCCTCTGCAGTCCGAAGGAGCTGAAAACTGGGCAGGACAGAAAGTTCAACTTCCGGGGAAGAGGCAGTTCCAATCGATCCCGCATCCACCAAAGAGGTTGAAGGAGCCGGGACTTTTGTACTCAATACGGTGGAAGGCCCCTCAACTCGAGCTGGAGGGGGAGAAGGAACACTTCTTGCTTGTACCAGGTCAGCCCCTGGATCCTCTTCTATCCCTTCCTCCGCGGTCACATCCACTATCGGTAGTGGAGAGGCAGGTCCTGTAGGTCCAGAACAACCAACAATCAGCTTGACCCGAAGAAGATGGAGTTGAAGCGAAAAAATCTCCTCATCGGTAAGAAAGCAACATAGCTTACCAGAGGTGAGGGACAAAGACTGGGGCTCAGTTAGAGTAGTCTCAGCTCCTCCCGCCGCCTCCACAACTCCAGTGAGGTCAGCAGCGGCACCCGAACCATCCATGTCTGCCTCCTCAGCCCCTGTCGCTCCGGGTAGAGACGTAATGATATCAGCACCAGTTTGTGAGGACCCCGCAACTCCAGGGTCGGAACCCAAAGAGGAAACCGCATGGACGGCATCTGGTGATAGAAGGTTTGCTTCCTCCGATGCCTGCAAAGGAGAGCCTTCAGATAACATCCCAAGGACAACATTGGGGCTTGTCGTGAAAGAACTTACCCCCATGTTGACTTCGGTGTCACTACCCGTTTCCTCGACGGCAAGCCCACAGAACCTAGCCGCAACTCGCTTCTGGGAACAACGAGGTCTATCAGCGACAAGAGGTCCAGGCCTGCTTTGTTTACACGGAGGATTCGACACAGGGGAAGGCACACGCATAGCCAAAGGACTTGCAGAGGGCTGGAGATCTTCAGAGTTATCTTCCTCCTCCTCCGTGCTGTCGGAGTCAGAATCGGAAGTTTTCTTCTTTCCCTTCATCGTCCTCTTACGGGAGTCCTTCGGTCGCTCCTCCAATTTCGTACCAACAATAAAACTGGTACGGGGATCAAAGTCATTGGGAGGCGCATTCACAGACACTTGACGAAGGGCCGCCATATATGCGATATGTCCCGAACTCTCGACGTCAGGCAGGATGAAGCTGGCCTGGGTATGGATCGCCGAATAATAGTGCCAGGCCTGGATACCATCCAAGACGCTCCCCTCGAAACCCAGGCAAGGGTTAGGGTTATCCAAATATAATTGGCTATACCCGAATTGCCGAGAATACCGGCTAGGTAGGTATGGCTCTAGGTATACACCATTGCGGTACACCAGATGTGAGGGACGGATACTCTGCAACCAGCGAAATAGTTTTTCAGACAGAGCCTGGGGCGCAACAACACTATCAAGGTGAACACGTCCCATCTCTTCCTCAGTGAAAGACGGAACTGACATAAAAAAAGAGTATCTATCCACCCGCGCAAGAGCGGCTCGGCAGTCGAAAAAGTTGGTATAGTTCCAGGACATGTCGCGATAGTGGTAGATGAAGGCATCGTCACTTGTCGCATTGCCCTCCGGACCAGGTCGCATCAGAGAGGGGCAATGCATCAACAGTCACCCCATTAAATAATGATACGGCAGCTCGATTCTGTTGAAGGGTTTCGTAAGATCACGAGCGATGACTTTTGACGTAAAAATACGAAGACCCCTATGGATGCTGCATACCATAGCAGGAAGCAGAGCCAACTTGCCCTCAAAGACCACCTTTACCGCCGGAAGGATTAGGTTGCGGCTAATCCTCTCAATCGAACCAGAGCCCGCCGAAACGACGCAAACCCTCAACCATATCATCAGGTATCCGGCCAAGATGGCCTTAGCAGACAGAGGCTGGGTATCATGATAAAAGTAGTTAAAAGTGTCGCTCAGGCTCCCAAATCTGTCACCAGCAGCACGGGCCTTCTTAGTGCTTTGTACCTGTGCATCCACCTGTTCCAGAGATTGGGGACTCCTAACAACAACTCGACCGGAGGCGCTAAGGCTAAAAAGATAACCAATCCAAGCCTTGGTATGAGGAAGGTTCCCTTCCGAACTATCGTCCTTTTTCTTGGATATTTGTTGACAGGTACTATGGTGACATAGCACTTCCTGATATACGACAAGGAATCCGGGATACCGCCGCTCTAGTTCCTCGAACTCTTTGTTTGTCGGGGTACACTCCTCATAAGCTTCATCGCCCCAGGACAATTTGGACACACCATGCATCTCGTGAAGAGCAAGCCCCATCTCTCCACCGGGAGTAAAGAAGGTCCCCGTCCGACAGTTGTTGTCACGCCCCGATCCCGCAGAGTCCTTTCGTCCTCGCTTCAGACTCTTTGGGACCGATCGTCCTCGCTAAGACGTGATGCCGTGCAAGCCTAAATTGCGCTTGCACAAGGCCAAGACCTGAAGCAAGACAAGATAGACAAGGTTGACAATACGCAGCGGAACGTATCGCAGATAATTGAAGCAGCAGCGGACATATTTCAGAATACATACTTTGAACACAATGGTAACAAGAAACAATTCTCTTTATTGATTTCATTTGAACAGATTACAAGCTCTCGACTCTCTCTGATACAATATTACAATCTCTCAAAACTTTACAGATTACAATGATCCCGTTCCCATACATTACATCCCTTTATATACAAAACCAACTCTTGCAACAGATGTCATCTCTTGGCATCTTTTCTGATTTATGGCTCCTGAGGATGAGGCACGGGCTATCGCTTCGGACTATCCTTCTCGATGCATATTGCACCTGCATGCAGACTGATGGTGGGTCAGTATATCAGCATATTGGTGAATTGTGAACAAAGAGCTACATTTGTCTGAAACGATCACTGTTCAATTAGTGAGAAAACGTTTTCTTGTGATGTGATCTTGCTACTTTTTACCTATGTTCATTCCATGCATACAGAGTCAGTTTATATTCTTTTGAAAACACATCTTTGAAAAACCAACATTTCAATTCCATCTTAGCCGCTGTGCCTCCCACGGGTTCAGCTCGTCGCTAACCGCTGTGACTCGCATGGGTTCAGCTCGTCGCTAGCCGCTGTGACTCTCTTGGGTTCAGCTCGTCGCTAACCGCTATGACTCGCATGGGTTCAGCTCGTCGCTAGCCGCTGTGACTCTCTAGGGTTCAGCTCGTCACTAAGTGGATACCCCAATGCACATGCAATATCAAATGAAACCTTCATGCATCAATCGAGCAAGTCATAAATAATTCCATCTTCTTTTCAAGCAGGAAACCGTTCTCTTTCTTAGCAGACAATGTGCGGGTTCTCTTATAAGCATACTCAAAGTCTAGCATCTTGTTATTAGCAACAACATTCATTCAAAAGCTCAGATTCTTATTAGGCGCAAGCGAATCATAAAATGAGACTTTGTCCACTCACCCAGATCAATCGTCTTCTGTTGCAGAGCCAGTAATCCGATCTTTCTGTCTATCTAGTGCCTTCGCGGAGCGGGGCACTACATAATTACCCACCTAAAAGAAGTTTCGTCCTCGAAACTTAAGGAGAAACTTACGATATCCTTAGCAGCGATAGTCCTCATCCTTTGCCATCATCAATCCATGAAATCACAATTCAGATTATATCAAAACTCTTGTTCAATCAAGCATTTCAAATCTCAATCAATCAAATCGATAAAAACCGGCATCATAAAAATATTTACGGACTTATTGTATGGAACGTTCATCTCATTGATGATATCAAGCAGGCAAGGAACTTTCGACCAGAAAAACATCGTCGAATCAACATTTGGCCAGAGGATCGTGTTGCTTTGATACCATTCTGTCACGCCCCGATCCCGCAGAGTCCTTTCGTCCTCGCTTCGGACTCTTTTGGGACCGTTCGTCCTCGCTAAGGCGTGATGCCGTGCAAGCCTAAGTTGCGCTTGCACAAGGCCAAGACCTGAAGCAAGACAAGATAGACAAGATTGACAATACGCAGCGGAACGTATCGCAGATAATTGAAGCAGCAGCGGACATATTTCAGAATACATACTTTGAACACAATGGTAACAAGAAACAATTCTCTTTATTGATTTCATTTGAACAGATTACAAGCTCTCGATTCTCTCTGATACAATATTACAACCTCTCAGAACTTTACAGATTACAATGATCCCGTTCCCATACATTACATCCCTTTATATACAAAACCAACTCTTGCAACAGATGTCATCTCTTGGCATCTCTTCTGATTTCTGGCTCCTGAGGATGAGGCACGGGCTATCGCTTCGGACTATCCTTCTCGATGCATATTGCACCTGCATGCAGACTGATGGTGGGTCAGTATATCAGCATACTGGTGAATTGTGAACAAAGAGCTACATTTGTCTGAAACGATCACTGTTCAATTAGTGAGAAAACGTTTTCTTGTGATGTGATCTTGCTACTTTTTACCTATGTTCATTCCATGCATACAGAGTCAGTTTACATTCTTTTGAAAACACATCTTTGAAAAACCAACATTTCAATTCCATCTTAGCCGCTGTGCCTCCCACGGGTTCAGCTCGTCGCCAACCACTGTGACTCGCATGGGTTCAGCTCGTCGCTAGCCGCTGTGACTCTCTTGGGTTCAGCTCGTCGCTAACCGCTGTGACTCGCATGGGTTCAGCTCGTCGCTAGCCGCTGTGACTCTCTAGGGTTCAGCTCGTCACTAAGTGGATATCCCATTGCACATGCAATATCAAATGAAACCATCATGCATCAATCGAGCAAGTCATAAATAATTCCATCTTCTTTTCAAGCAGGAAACCGTTCTCTTTCTTAGCAGACAATGTGCGGGTTCTCTTATAAGCATACTCAAAGTCTAGCATCTTGTTATTAGCAACAACATTCATTCAAAAGCTCAAATTCTTATTAGGCGCAAGCGAATCATAAAATGAGACTTTGTCCACTCACCCAGATCAATCGTCTTCTGTTGCAGAGCCAGTAATCCGATCTTTCTGTCTATCTAGTGCCTTCGCGGAGCGGGACACTACAGTTGTACATCTCAAGCAATGCCATAAACAATTTCGGGTTCATAAACAAGCCATAGCAGGAGCTCCTAATGGCGTAATAGAGGCCAATCCGTCGTAGGATGTCCTCATACTCCGCCAGGATCCAAGAAGTCAGATTGACCCATGGAGGGGAACGATGCTGCCAGTTCAGTAACGACAATCTCCCTACAGGGTATGACCCTTTGTGAGCAATCCGATTCAAAAAGGTATCAGTCTCAGAGAATAGCATGTTGGGCTTCAGTTCGTTGATAAGATTGTCAGGAGCCAGTCCAATGACGGAGTAGCTTATTGTTTCCCTTACTGCAACCACTGACCTCGTGGGGTTATTAAAACGGATATGGCCCACGAAGATCCCCCGCTGATCCAGAGTTAGAGAACCCGGCATCTTTCTCTCAAAAGGTACCATATTGAAACCTGATAGAGGAAAGTGGCGCTCCATTAAGGGTATGTGAATTGCTTTCCCCTGAAAATAGAAGTCCCAGCTCTCAAATGTCTCTATGATGCTCGGGTCTGAAATAATCAGGGCATCCCCGAATAGAAACATAAACTCTAGATGAATGCCATTCAGTTGCCCGGAGTTCATCATGCTGAGTAAGAAGAAGGACTGGCTTCTGATCTCCCTCAGCCGGTCTTCAGGTTGATTTCGGATGATCTGAGTCGACACACGTTCGACTATCTGGTCAAAACTCACACCCAACGCAGGTGGGGAATATCCTATCAGGATTTCCCCCGATGGAGCTGTGGGCAAGTTCACTGCAAAGAACAAAGAAGAAGTGAAGTTAGAAGTTCATTCTTCAGCTATGTTGCCTAGCCAAACAGAACCTATGCGGCCTAGTTATGAGGGATGTGTGGGCGGCTTAAAGAACATGAGACGCATGCGGCTCGGTCATACAGTGCTCATGCGGCTCAGTGATGAGACACTTAGGCGGCTCAGTTATGAAGTGCTCATGCGGCTCAGTCATGAGGCACTTATGCGGTTCATGCGGCTCAGTCGTGAAGTGTTCATGCGGCTCAATCATGAGGCACTTATGCGGTTCATGCGGCTCAGTCATGAAGTGCTCATGCGGCTCAGTCATGAGGTACTTATGCGGTTCATGCGGCTCAGTCATGAGGCACTTATGCGGCTCAGTCATGAGACACTTATGCGGCTCAGTCATGAAGTACTCCTGCGGCTCAATCATGAGACATTCATGCGGCTTAATCACGAGGCACTTATGCGGCTCAGTCATGAAGTGCTCATGCGGATCAGTCTTGGGGCACTTATGCAGTTCGGGTTCGAATGTGTAGCGCTTATGCGGCTCAGCCCATACGGTCCTATCATACAGAACACATGCGGTCCAAATGAGATAGGGCATGCATCGACCAGGCTTAAAGCACAGAGGCGATATATGACATGACAGGCCGCGCATAAAATATGCGATATGGCCATTCAAAATTTCAGTCGTCGTCTTCCCACCGTCCTTACCCTTGATAGGCGGTTGCACGTCGGGATGAATGGAAGGAGAGTCCGCTGCTCTCGACGGAGAGGCAAGTCCCTTGTCTTTGCCCGCAGCACCAGTCGACTTGGAAGCTTTTGGAGCTATGGCTAAACTGAGACAGAAAGGATGATGAAGACGAAGGAGAAGAAGGTGAAAGAGAAAAATCTCTCTCCGAATGATCCCTATTTATAGAGTTTCTGAAGAGTGCCGCTTCGATTCTCGAGATCATTAAAGATAATGACGACGTTTGGAGATTTTATCCCTAGTAATCGTCGGCTTTATCTCGAAAAGAGAACCCAAATCCAAAACCAAATCAAAAAATTAAATGCAGCAGTGACAGCTGGCAGGCTGGATGGGGTCTCTCTGCGGCTCAAGATTTTCCTGCAGCTCAAGATTTTCCTGCGGCTCAAGATCTCTTTGCGGCTCGAAATTTTCCTGCGGCTCGAAATTTTCTTGCGGCTAAAGGTCTCTCCTGACTTGAAGACTCCCTACGGCTTGACATATCTCCATGCTTCTTATTCAAAGTATTCCAAATTTGCAATTTAAAAACTTTGAAGGGGGTCTTGTAGAAGCATGGAAAATATAGGGTTCATGCAGATCACAACTGGCCGCATGAGTACTTTGGGCCAAACTGGTCCACATAAAGGAGAGCCGCATGACAGATTCAGCATCCCATGCGGCCCGTCTGCAACCAGACTGATTCGAGCCGCAGAAGGAAGATATGCGGTCAAGCTGATCAGTCCTTCTGATAAAGCTGACAAACTCTGTCAAAACTGACAAAAATTACAGCTCTGACACTCTGACAAAAAGATAAGACGTGATCAGACAAAATGTCATGTCACTAAAAACAGGGTTCAAGTGCTTAGACATAGTCATGCGGCCAGAAGGATTGCTACCCGAGCCGCATGAACCTTATGCGGCTCAACCTATGCGGCCCTAAAGTCCCTAAGCTTCATGCGGCCAAGGGTGACTGTAACCTAAGCCGCATGAGCTCTATGCGGCTCAAAAATCCTTAAGCTACGTGCGGACTAAGGAAGACTGCGACCTAAGCCGCATGAGTCTTATGCGGCCCAGCATGGCCGAAAACTGAAAGACTTATGCGGCTCAAAATGACTCCATCGGATTAATCCTATCCTGCGATAGGACACGTGGCAGGCTGACCAAGTCTCAACCACCCAGATTTGCTGCAACAAAATTCCAACAAATCGCCAGCTAGCGGCCAAAGAGCGGGTCTTTACGTGCTATTGTAGCCACGTGGCCACGGGCCATCTATGCGGCTCAAAACATATATTACTATAAATAGCAGGGTGCGACACCCCTGCAAAAGGCTGGCAACCTACGAAGGGCAATTTCTTCAAGAGGTAAGACTGCGTCGGATAGTTCAAGGAGTAAGGCAGAGTTGATACACTTTTCCGAGCCTCTACCGTCACCCCCAGAATCAAAAACTAAACAATTGTACTTAGATTGTTTCCTAGGATTTCTTTCTAGGCTTTTCTTTGTACAAGCGAGTTTGCAACCAATTTCAGTGTTTCTGTAATACCTGTCTTTGATATTTTAATGGCAAACAATACGTCCCAGTGCTATCCATTTCTCAGATATCGGTTCCAAGTGTTGGAAAAAAAATCGGTCACAACAATATCCACAGTAAAGATGTGGATCAAACAAGTCAGGATAGAGAGGACACTCTCGAGGCAGATCCTGATATGAAGATCAAGCAAGGAAATAAATAATCATGCAAGACAACCATCATGTCTGCTCTTTGTTAGCCTTCCCGAAGCCAATCGTTAGAGAGTCAGAGTTTCTAACATGGTTGCTCTGAAATGTCCAAGTTAATGGCTAACTTTGAGAATCAGAGGTTCTTGTAAACAACCACGTTATTTACTTGGAGATTCCCAAGTGTATTTAGGACAGTTTCCTACGTGGTTACTCTGTGAATCCCAAAATATCAATAGTGGAAAGATCAATATAGGAGAGTTTCCAACTTGGTTACTCTGTGAATCCCACAAAAGATCAATATTGAAAAGTCAGAGTTTCCTACGTGGTTGCTCTAAAATTTCCAATACAATAGCCATCTCTTTTTTTTTTGGAACTTAGGGTTTGGAGGGGAATGAGTGGCAGCTAGGGTTAGGGTTACACCCATGTTGTCGAGTGGTGGAAGGGAGGGGGTCGCCGGAGGAGGGGGGAAGGGTCGCAGTGCTCAATAGCGCCATGTAGCAACCGGGGGGGGGGGATCGTCGGGAAACTTGGGGGGGGGGGGGGGCAGTAGCAGTGGCAGGAAGCAACAGCGGTGGGTGGCGGCAGCGGTGGGGCGGGTGGGGCAGTAGTGGAGGGGGGTGGATTAGGGTTAGATTTTTTTTTTTTGTGGAGAGGGGTGGATGAGTTATGACTCTGATACCATGTAGAGGAAAATAATGGATGATCTATTAATCATGAGAGACTACGTATATAGGAGAGGCTAGTCTCTCTCCTATTGTTCTAAGCAATGTGGGACTAAAGTCCACTAACTAATAGTTCTAATAGAACACTTAACAATGTTCGTCTAGGCCTATCTTTAGTCCTAGCGACTCCATTAACTACTAGATTATTGCTCCTCCTGAGTGGAGCATCAATTGGTTTGCATTGCACATGTCCAAACCACCCTAGACGATTTTATCCCATCTTGTCCTCGATCGGTCAACCTTTAACTTTTCATAAATACACTAATTTATTATTCTATCCTTAATGTATTGTCACTCATCCATCTCAGCATTCTCATTTCGGTAACATGAACTTTCTGGACATGTTTCTTAATTGTCCAATACTCTAATCCATAAAGCATGGTTAGAAGTCTTATAGAATTCATGTAGAATTTTTCTTTCAACTTCACATGTAACTTGCTTTAATTCTATGGATAACATCCTTCTCAATCTCCCAATCATGAATTCATGATCAATGATTGTTCCTAAATACCGAAAACTATTACTCTTAGGTATCCATGTTACGGTTCTCAACTTATTAGCTTCATCCTCAAAATGCATGATGGTAGACAAAGGGAACCATGTTTCCGTTCTTGACTTCATATATAGCTAACTGAATGAATGGGGTGAATATTCTTCCATGAAGTTGATGTTGCGGAGAGTGCAGGGATATATTTCGAACATGTGATGGGGTGAATACTCTCAATGGGGTGGTTTTGAATCACAATATAATATCTTGTCTTTTTGGCTTGCGTTCATTCTTTTGTTGGATAAGGATCACCTGCTGGTTCATGAACTTTAGGAATTCTGAATTATTCATGTTGTAGTTGAACCGCTAGAATTGTAGCACCAAGAGAGCGACAAACTTGCTCTAATAACACTTTGATGTAGGTCAACCACGCAACCAAATCACGATATAGAAACTAGGGTTTACTGATGAGATTTTTCGAAAGATTGAAGAACAGAAGTTTAAGACTGTTCTGATGTGTCTTGGAATCATCTTTTGAGGTTTTTGGAGGGATCTAATGTGCTGGGTCAGTACAGGACAGTAAGAGTCTGAAGGGAAAGAACAATGAAAACAAACAAAGAGGAAACGGTTGTAAACTTGTTCTCGTAGGCTTCGCTCACGTTAAACTTGCATAAAGACACTATAAATTATGGAACACCAAATTCATTCATTCACTTGTTTTCAACTTTATTAATAAGAAAAGTAGAGTACAGTAACTTCATAGGCTATTAATCAATGATTCCATACTCGAAAGATTTCCTTAACCCTTCAATTTTCATTCAACTTGGTTATTATATGAAAAAAGTGCATCTTTATATAGGATGCCAATCGAGCAGTCCCAACTGTACAGGGTTCCTTATTCCTAATATAGAATAACTGAAGATAAATTTTCAAACAAGCATAATCCTTTCAAATAAGGATAACTCTTAATCCAAATAAAACTTCTAATCCTACTACTATAAATCCTAATACAAAAAGGAAATTAATGCCAAATCGAATAACCAATGAATCTGAAATAATAAAAGGAAATGTGTGTCCCATGCATGTGAAGAGTTAATGCAATTTAGATGCATCTCATGGCATGTGGGTCATGATAGGCCTGCACAAAATTGAGGCCGCCATCATTTAATGCGTCCTATGTGCATCTCATTGTGCATGCACATCGATGGTCAGCAAGTATGATGGTTCTAATGATGATTTTGCATGTATTTCGTGTGTATCTTACAGGGGATTTCAAAAACCCCTTTGCAAGTGCTCATCTCTCTAGCAACAAGTCCGTCATGGCGTCTATGGCATATGGACGTCAAAAATGCGTTTCTCGGAGTTTAGCTACTTCCGGGGGAAAGAAAAAGTGAGGAGCTACTTAGTTGTGGGGTAAATCCCCGTTGTTACGAAAGAGAGGGTTCAGAAAGGATCTGATCTTAGATAAAGACTGAAACCAATGTGCGAGGGTGGGGGCGGATGTAGCCAAGTGGATCAAGGCAGTGAATTGTGAAACTACCACACATAAGTTTTTTATTCTATTGACTAAGATACATGAGCAGGGACAGATGAAGCAGTTGAAATTGTCCCTACTCCTGCTTATTGCTCTGAAAATAAAATAAAATTGGCCACCCCTCACCCTGGTTGCACAAGCTTAAACTGCATGGCAAAAAATGTTGGTCTTTCAAGCCGCCAGATGGTCTTCAAATTTCATGACAAAAATACTTTCTTGTTGCTATCTTGGCAAGGAATATGACACTAGTACAAACGGTTTTGGCAAACTCCATAGCTAAACCATGATCTGCCGGGAAAAGGCTTGGGGATGATGATTGGGTCAGTGGAGTAAATATTCTTTTAATAATGTAAAGTATCTCTGAAGTGAGTGGTCATTTATGGTGATCACATTTCCTTGTCTAGAAGTATCTCTTTATTACAGAAGCTGGTTTAAAATAATATTTCACCTGTCAATAAAATTAGTGCTTACATTTTAAATATAAGTATCAAGATCTTGTCTACCTTTTGTATATAAGCCCACAGTTATCACTATATCAAGCAATGATGTCGAAAAAGGATCTTGTCTACCTTTTGTGCATAAGCCCACAGTTATCACGATATCAAGATCTTGTCTACCTTTGTTCCAAAACATGTTTTATCAATACAATATGTGTACCAATAGGGGTAGGTTAAAAATAGATTGATCTAATAGACAATTTAATCCAAACTGATTTCCGAACTTGTTAGCTTGATACATATACCTGAGCAGTTGAATCCCTTGTTGCTTTGATACATTAAAATATGATAATCTCATCCAAGCCTTCTCCATCAGAATGGGGTCGGCTATGGAGCATAAGAAAGCTACATACATCAAAAATATGATCATAATAGTTAAATAACTGATCAAACATCTTAGCTTGATACTTAAACCGGATATGCCGGATAACTTGTTGAACTAATGCAAAAAATTGATAAGACTAGTCAAAAGACTTGTTTGTCTAATAACGTAAAATTTGGTTGAATGTACTTTATCTGATATATTAATTCAATTAGTAGACGTCAAATTGTTTGTTCTTTCTAATTTAAGAACATAAAGGTCCAATTTTGGTTTGTTTTCAGTTTAGATACTTAGGTTAAGTTTGCACTTTTCCAGTTTAGAGACTTAAGAGTTGTATGTCGCAAGTTAGTCTAATTTAGTGACTTGGAGATCAAATTTGTAATTACCTAAAAGATGACAATGTCATTTTCTCCATATCCCCTTCGTATCCATGAATTTCTTCCAAGTTCCATCATTTAGTGAGCAAGTAGCACCCTCCGAAAAGGAATAGTAGTACCAGATTACACATGTCAAGTTCCATCTATCCCTGCCAACTAGCTGTTTATCTGGGAAGATTGATGGCAGCAAATGGAATGTAACATTTTTTCTCAGAATCCTTGTCATTCCATTGATACTGACTCCTGACATTATTATCGTGATATATGTCTTTGTTATGTTATCTGTCGCTTATTTACTCTAACCAAGTCTGTAATATTTTAAATTCTAATGTTTTTACTTCAAATTATAATCTACATTTGCCAAGGTCTTTTTTTATTTGGAACTTTTCTTAATTTGAAGTACAAATGTAGATTATAATTTGAAGAACAATTTTACTCTGTTTTAGTGACTGGAACGGATAAACATTGTTTCATTTCCTGTGATATTTACAGTAACATGCTACCTATAAGCACATAATCTCTATTTGTTCGTGCACGCATGCATTGTTTCTGTTTGTTGGAGCAGTCAGTTAGTCCTACAAATTTGACAGGCTGTTCTTTATATAATTTGTTGTCTGTTGAAGCACTTCTCTATTGGTGACAACTGGTTACTTTGCGTTCTCACCATCATCCCTAGCCTTGCCTTCTGTTTCTACTTACTGATTACCACACCCACCAGCTTCATATTTTGGTTGCTGCTAATAGCCTATGGTCGAGAAAGTGTTCATTTAGACCTAAATGTGTGTCATGAAGCTGGGGAAAATACTTGGAACATGTGGTCCCTCAGGTACCATCAACTTTTTTCTTTTTCTTTTCTGACAAGGCCAGTCATCAATGACCTTCCCTGTCTTGGGTTACTAGCACCAAAACTCCCATTCAATTACATTTTTTTGCCTGGGCTGGGATTTGAACCCATTCCCACTCCTTCCCTCCCTTACCAGTGCTATCCTTGATTTGGATCCTTGCCCCATTTTTTCCCCAACAGATTACAGTTTTATGGTCGCTGTTCTGTTTTCATTAACTTCATAGAATATCAATTAATATTTGTATATCTACATGGTATAGGTGTTTTATTTGTCGTGTGCTATGCATTCCGAATTGTAATTTCCCATTAAGTTAATGTTGTCTATTTGTTCTTAAACTCTTCAGTTGGCTTATGATGGTTAAGATGCATTGAAGTCCATTTAAATGTGGTTTGGACCTTCACTTCTGGTTGATTTGCTTTCTTGTATGGTCCAGGAATTAGTGGCTTCGATGCAGTGGGATAAGATGGCTGAGCTTTGGAATGCTCCTGTGCAGCCTGATTTAGGTCCTGAATGGAAATCTTGGAAACAGGAAGCAATGAAATGGTTCTCCACTTCTCATCCAGTGGCTAGTGTTGCAGATATGGAGCAAGGGAACTGTGACATCTCTACTGGCATGGAATCTCAGATTAGTAGAAAGCGCCTCAAGCTTGAAGTCCGCCGAGCTGAAAATTGTCTTTCACAAATGGAAATTTCTGACTGCAGGATTCTTTCCCGGATCAACCAGGGGGATACTGATTCTGGACATTCCATCTTCCAGGAAAACCTAGGATCAAGATATGAGCCTCACAAAGAAGCACTTCCTAAATCTGCTGCAGCACTGGACTCGGCTACTGTAGACACGAGATGGAATGATATCTCAGCTAAAAGTGAAGACAGCAAGTCTATTCAGATTACAAAAGCAGTCCCTGCAGATGGAAAGACTGGCATGATAGCTATGGCAAATGCCCCTTACCAGTACAGGCAATGTTCAGCTTTTATAGCAGTTAAGGGAAGGCAGTGTGGAAGGCGGGCAAGTGATGGTGAGGCCTACTGTTGTGTACACTTGAATTCACATTCCTGGGGAAAGCTTCCTCTAGAAGAACAAAGGCCACCTCCTGATTCACCTATGTGTGAAGGTATGACCACTCATGGTGATAAATGTAAGCATCGAGCTCGATTGGGCTCATCATTTTGCAAGAAGCATCGTCTTCAGAGAAACAATGACTCCATTAAGATGAATATACTCTCGACTTCCTTTGCGAACAGTACCAAGAGAGAGATTTGTCATAATGACGCCATAGAGTTTTCTAGTTTAAATGCTAGTAATGGTGAAGAATTTGGATTAGTTAGAGAACATGAAATTTGTACTAAAGAGATGCTGATCCCAGTTGTGGTGGGTGTAACCCTGGATGAAAGAAATTGCTTGATGAATGAATCTGAGCTATCCAGTGCAATACCTATTCCAGTAAGAGCTCCTAGTCAAGGTTTGCCACGCTGTATTGGGTTCCACGGCCAAAATAATGGCGAGCAATGCCCTGATGATGCTAAAAAGCACACTCTATATTGTGAAAAGCACCTACCGAGATTTCTTAAAAGGGCAAGGAATGGTAGAAGTCGACTAGTTTCGAAAGATGTGTTCCTTTATCTTCTGAGAAACTGTTGCTCAAGGAAACAGAAATTATATCTTCATCAAGCATGCGATCTTCTATATGGGTTCATGAAAAGTAGCCTATCGCGTCAGAAGCCTGTTTCTAAGGGTGACATCATGGATTGGATACTATCTGAAGCTTCCAAAGATCTAAATGTTGGAGAATACTTGTTGAAGTTGGTTTCCAGTGAAAGAGAGAAAATAGCAAAGCTTTGGAGCTTTGCCACCACTGGCGATAAGCAAGCATACAACGCAGAGACCAAAATGCCCCCATCAACACTACAGAAGCATGGGAAGGACCATGGCTCCGAGAAGACTGTAAAATGCAAGATCTGTGCTGGAGAGTTCCCTGATGATCAAACAATGGGTGTACATTGGACCGAAGTTCACAAGAAAGAAGCTCGGTTGCTTTTCAGAGGATATGCTTGTGCCGTTTGCATGAGCTCATTTACCAACAGAAAAGTTCTAGAGGCACACGTAAAAGAAATACATGGTGTGCAATTTCTTGAGCATTCAATACTATTCAGATGCATGTCCTGCAATAGTCACTTTGTGAATCCTGAACATTTATGGCAGCATGTTTTCTCTTTTCATCTAAAGGAGTTCAGGATGCCAGACCAAAGTCCTGATAACTGCCATACCCTGGATCAACTAGATCAAGTGTCTCAACAGACACTAGTGTCGGGAAATGGCCTCTGTCAGAATAATGGTAAATCAGAAAGAGAAGGTTCTCATAGATACATTTGCAGGTTCTGCGGATTGAAGTTCGATCTTCTACCCGATCTTGGTCGCCACCATCAAGTTGCTCATATGAACCCTAGTTCCGTCAGCCAGTTTCTGCCAAAAAGAAGGCATCATTATGGTAAGCACAATAGACCTTGCCATCCTAGATTCAAGAAAAGGTTTGGAGCGGCATATAGATTCAAGCAGCAGGCTAGCTTTGGCCTGCAGAAGCAGTTCCCACCCCCTAATTCAGTATTCTCTCTGAGGCCAAAGTTGACAAGTCATATATCTGAAAATATGGCTCTTGGGAGACTGTTAGAGTCTCATTGTTCAGATGTTGCAGAGACCTTGTTTGCTGAGATCCAGAAAACAAAACCTCGACCAAGTAACTCAGAGATTCTTTCTATTGCTCGTACCACTTGCTGCAGGATAAACCTCCATGCTGCACTAGAAGTGAAGTATGGAATGCTGCCTGAAAATTTGTATTTGAAGGCAGCAAAACTTTGTAGTGAGTTGAATATTGAAGTAGGATGGCACCTAGAGGGGTTTATTTGTCCTCGAGGATGTAGGCCCCACACGAACACTCTATCTGTAACACCTCTACAATCTTCTTCCGATGGCAGTGTGGATGCTCCATCTCTTCCGGGGGATGCTATCAGTGACACAAAGTGGGATATGGAAGAACCCCACTTTATTCTCAGTCCAAAGGATTTCAACTGGAATCCTGTGCAGAAAGTTACTATTTTGTGTGAAGATGTAAGCTTTGGCAAAGAACCAGTTCCAGTGGCTTGCGTAATAGATAATGACCTTAAAGATTCACTTGACATTAGATTTGATGAAGCTTCTTATGGTCAAGCAACTACTATGCCCTGGCAGAGCTTTACTTATGTCACTAAACGGTTGATAGAACCATCTCTTGGTCTCGATAGTAAGGTACTTCTATATTATGTATTTTTGCTCATTAGTTTTTCGTAGACATCTGTTCGAGGAGGCGACAGATTGTCTTCCAAAAGTTAGCCATTCATATTTTGCTCCTTGCAATATTCGTATTTTCTAGTCTAGCTACCCAGTTCCCAACAAATGACCATCTTCTAATTTTGTTGCTACAGAATTCATACTTGGGATGTGGTTGTCAGAATGCGGAGTGTTGTCCTGATAAGTGTGATCATGTGTACCTGTTTGACAATGATAATGAAAAAGCTGAAGATATTTATGGTAAAACAATGCATGGTAGATTTCCATATGACGAAAGAGGTCAAATTATATTAGAGGTAAATGCTATTTGTCAATTTTCTGAATATGCTAAATTGTGTAACTACACCTCTGCTTTTGCATCTATCTATATCAAGAAACATCTGAAAAATACACAATCTACGCTCTAAGTGTGCTTAAGAACATGGGATTGGGTACAGCTTACCCATAAGAAAAGCACACACAATATATGTACAACTTAATGTAATGTTTTCTGCCTGCTTCATACATGTGCAAATATGCATAATATGGTTTGGGTTTTAAAACATTCAGATAAATGTATAAGTATACAAGGGTAATTAAAAAACATGTCCAGAAAATTAGTGTAGCAGAAATGCTAAGATAGATGAGTGGCAATATATTGAAAGATAGGATAAGAGATTATATTGAGGGAAGTTAGAGGTGGCCCCAATTAAGGGTTGAGAGAAAATCGTCTTAGGTGGTTTTGACATGTGCAACAGTGTAGACAAATAGTGTTCCAGTAAGGAGCAGTAAGATAGTAGTTAAAGGAGAGGCTAGGACTAGAGGTATGCCTAAACAAACATGGATTGAGGTTTTAAAGAAGGATATGCTTTTTGTTATTGTTACAGAGGATATGGCCCTAAACAGAACTGAGTGGAAGAAAAGCACTCAAACAGCCAACACCAAAAATTTGGGATAAAGCCTGTGTTGTTGTTGTAGATAAACATATGAGTTTGATCACACACTGTAAGTTAAGCCATTTTGATTTTTCATCATTTGTTTTTTGCACTTGGATTCTAGATTAAACCTTGAATATTTATTAGTTATTATGTAACAGGATTAAAGATTTATGTTTCCAGGAGGATATCCCCTTGGCATCTACATCCATTCTTTGTTCTAAAAGGCGGCCGCCTAGGCGCTAGGCATCGGGTGCCCGCCCGATGCCCATTAGGTGCCCGCCTAGACCCCCTGATGTCCGACTATGGATGTTTTGGGGTTTTATGGATTTTTTCTGCAATATTTAGTAGATTTTTTGGATTTTTTTTATTTTTTTTGAAGCGCCTAGATCTAGGCGGCCGCCTAGGCGGGCTAGGCGGAAGGTGCCCGCCCGACTAGCGCCTAGCGCTTTTCACAACCTTGCATCCATTACATCAGGATATATATATATATATATATATATATATATATATATATATATATATATATATAGGGGAGTAGACATCACAATCTTTATATTTGTATATTAAGTTAAGCAAACAGGTCCATCCTTTTTTAACATCCAAATCAAATGTTCCCTTCTCATCCTTACTCGTTTTTGAATTAGAAAAGAGTAATAAATAGTTCTAGAAATCATGTTCTGTTGGATGTGCTCTAGACAACGTAGTCACGGACTTTGTGAACATTTGAAATAATTTGTGAATAATTTGGGAACAGGCAACAAACTGCTTGTATGCACAACTAGTTCAGCAAGTCATGGATTGTTTGCATACTTTGTACAGTTCATGAAAAAGTAACCAAGTTTATAAATAGTTTGGGACTTTTATGTTAGATCAGACCACTGTTTACAGCCTACTGGGCTTGGCGTAGGCTAGAATTTTTTATTATTGTAAACAATAATCCCACAGTTGTTGTCCTGGGCCTTCACTTAATAAGATCACCCAAAGGTCCGTGTAAATGAGCTCAAAACAGAGCTTCTCCGTTTCTATTAAATTAACATCTCTCCCTTCCACAAACTTGTCCAACTGATGTGGGATAAATTTTCTCATCTCCTATCCTATTTAATGAGCTGATGTATCTTCCACGGTTCCACCTGATGTCTCTTCCACCATGTTGCCCACTCGATACGGGACTAAAGTTGCTCAATCTCAAATATTATCTGCACAAGCCATGTTGGGATAAGGTTCTAAAGTTTGGTTATTCCCTTTTAAATATTGATAAATCTTTTAAATAGACTTTTTGTTTACTTTTCTTAGAAAATAATTTTGTGAAAGCTTTGAATTATTAACATTAATTTACATTTTGTTTAGAAATACGACTATACTATCCATCTTTTTATATATTTTTATTCCAACTTTTCCAACATTTCTGAACTTTTGTCACGTTCCGTACTTTTCAAACTTGCCGAATTATTCCAGGATGCGGATGCTGAACAGGTAAGTATAGGGATAGTGATCGACCAGGACTGGGTTTCCACCAGTTGATTTTTCCCTAATTTCTCTCCATCCTATTTATTATGGGATTTATGAGCTTTCATCCAGCACATTTAACTTTGCCATCAGCGTATAGGATAACATGAATGATACCACCTGGACTGCAGGTTGGACCATTCCCCCAAATGATGCAGCCAAGATTTTGATCAAGGGGGTGATTGGTAAACATTAGGCGTTAAAGATGTAATAGGTAATTCGTTGAACGAAAGTCAGATAGGACAAAAAGGTAATCATGAGTCTAAATTTATGAATGGATGTAACATTAAAAATAACATAAACAATTTGGTCCTCCTACTAAAAGGATATGGGAATGGGGTCTTTGTAATTTGTAGTCAAAAAGTTATCTTCCAGATTATTAAATTACTATTTGGCCTCTTTTCTCTGAATGACCCTGGGGCTTATAGTTTTTGTTTTAAAATAACATTGATCCGGGAAGCATAAATTTGGAAGTCAAAATAAACTACAATGTTGTTGGTTATTCTTCCTAATAGAAAATCTCACAAGTTTTCTCTAGCAATATTCCATGTCAGAGTTGAAAAAGAAGTTTTAAACAATACCTCATATTTGCATAAAAATGATTCCGAAGAAAAGTTCCAAGTAGAAAGTCTTCTTGTTTGACCTTTTATATCTATTCTTTAGTGTTCCTGTTGCAATGTACATGTTTTGCAGTCGTAGGCTGATCATGGAACTGAACTAGATAGGGTTTCGGATCTAGTTCTGAAGTTTGTTAGATAAAAGTAATGAACCTCACAAAAATAGGAGACGATAGATTTCTTTGAACAAAAAAAAGTTGAAAATCATCAGGGCCTGAGATGCAAGGAACTTAACCTTGGTCTGTCCAACACTTCACGAGGAAGCTCAGATTTTGGAACACCCTCACTTATCTGTGGAAAGGACTCTTGATCGACTTTAGACTTCTGTGCTGGTTTAGGAATGATTACTATATTGTGGGATTAAGAAGGCGCATGTAGGTAACTCAGGGCTAAGAAGAGCGTATTTACCATGTGTTGCTACGTTCTGTAGAACCGAGGCCGACTGCCCTCCGGGGCTAGATGCGGCTATGCCACAGATGTCGCATGTTTTTATCAAGTTGATGTTTAACTCGTACTATATGAGTAAATTTTCCACTTACTGGTTGCCTTCTCATAAATTATACAGGAAGGATATCTTGTTTATGAGTGCAATTCTTTGTGCAAATGTGAAGCAACATGTCATAATAGAGTTTTACAGAAAGGGGTTCAAGTCAAACTGGAAATTTTCAGAACGGAAAAGAAGGTATCAAGTTCTATAATTTTCTTCAATCATCATTTTCTTTAGTGGTAATCTGTTCTTCTCTCAGGGTTGGGCAGTAAGAGCTGCAGAAGCCATCTCACGTGGTACTTTTGTCTGTGAATATGTTGGGAAAATCCTGAATAAGGCGGAGGCACACAAGAGGAGAGAGAGGTTTCACAATTCGCCCACGAATCTGTAATTTTTGCTGGTCTATTATATCTACTTATAATAAAACATAAATTTTAAATATTTTCAGGTACGACAGTGTTGGTTGCAGCTACTTGTACGATATTGATGCTCATATTGGTGGTTCAAAAGGCATCGGTGAAGGGACAATTCCTTGTATAGTTGATGCCACGAAAATTGGGAACGTCTCACGGTTTATTAACCACAGGTAATACCGAAAGAAAAGGAAAAAAAAAAAAATGTACTTCTGTAGTCGGTCATTCTTCCATTTCTAGTTTCTTGAAATTGATTGCTTCAACTTCTTTTGGCCAATTGCTTCTCTCTGGTAAAGTAAACTGTTTTTTTTTTCTCATTGAATTCGTTGCAGTTGTTCACCTAATCTTGTTAACTATCTAGTCCTAATTGAGAGCATGGACTGCCAGCTTGCGCATATCGGACTCTATGCGAATCGGGATGTATGATCTTTTTCCTGTACATTTCTCTTTTCTTGTATGCAAGCTAGACGAGGATGAACTATGTGCTAACTAACACGATTCGATTTGCCTGGTAGATCGCCGCAGGGGAAGAACTAGCTTATGACTATCGAAACAAGCTTCTCTCAGGAGGACAACCGTGCCATTGCGGAGCTGCAACTTGTCGGCACCTAATTGAAGCATAAAAATGGCCCCCCCCATCTGGATTCTACTGGAAATTCCTCCATTATTGGAGGATACAATGATTCTTTTGGAGAGGTTTGACTATTCTAACAGCTCCCTTTCTTGGTCCAGATTGTACAGGAAGGGAATTGTAATCCACCATGATTGTACGGATTGCACAGCCCAACAATACATCACTCTTTAACTGATGATCCTGGTTAGATGTAATGAGTAGAGTAGTGAAACCTCTTTCGCTGTAGCAAAGCCTGTAGCTTTGAATTGTAATTACATGGCACATTTTTTTATGTACAAAATTCTTTTTAGAGGATAAATCAAAATTTTCCCTGCCACTTCGGTTGAAGATTGAAGTATTTTTTTTTTTTCACTCATTAATAGGGAAAATAGGTGTGAGAATGTCTGAATGGACCCACATGAAGATCTGTTCATTTCTCCAGGAAAAAAAAAGAATGATAGAGCGCTTCCAGGATATAATATGCTCGTTAGCCAATTATAGTAGAGTATTATTTGTAATATAAATTGTCCTTTTCAATGGATTGATTGAAAAATCATCACTAAGAGCATCTCCAACCCTATTGTCTTGTTTTGTGTTGTGAATCCTATGTGGCATGAGGGACAAGACAATGTCTTGTATAGGTGGCAAGGTTATATTCACAAATGACAATGGGTTTAAAAAGTCATCTCCAATGCAAAAGTATTGAGAAGACAATACAAATAATTTTTTACAACTTCCAAGACAACTTTTACTCTTCTACTTCTTTTTTATAAATATTTTTATTCACAAATGATGATGTGGACATAAAGACATTGTGAAGTGCATTGTCTAGATCTAGACAACCAACTTCACATTGTCTTTGCCATGTCATTGCCATGTCAACTCCACACTTTATTTCACATTTGCATTGGAGAAGTACTTTTGGAAAAAATGGTTGTCATTCCTATGTGGCAACCATTTTTTTCAAACTCACAATAGGGTTGGAGATGCTCTAATACATGAACATAATTGATTTTGACTATACTGTGTCATATGTGCTTTAATCAACAAAAGAAATTCAGACGCCCATCAACATGACCAAATTCTTCATGGCATTGCTCGAAGATAGCCATGCTTGAAGTTATCGCCACCAATAACCATTTATCAAATGCCAGCCAGAGATGCACAACAAGAAAGCCTTTATTCCATATATTTTGGGGGTCGGTGGTTTGAATTATCTTCTTCCATTCCATTCGGCTACGTTAAAGGACATGCATTCTGCAACACTAACAAGATCACATAAAAGATGCAACTGGAAAAAAAAAACGTTATTAGCCAAAATCAATACCATAATTTTCATGAGATTAATAAGTTTAGGGTACAACAGAACGGATAATTCTCTGATACTTATAAAAAATAAAAGTTCCAAATAAATAACCCTCCAAAAGTTTGTAGGCTTTACAAGATATAAACACGGGTCAGATGTATACAAAATGAAGAAAACGACGCGTCCATAAACGATTGTCCAAAAGGAGTTATAATTATGTCCATATTTTCTATTTTTAGGGGACCGCAAAACCAACTTCAAAAAGAGGAAAAGGTGGACCAAGAAACAGCTGAAGTTTTGCTTCTCAATAGCTATTAGGACCTATGACTGCACCAGTTAAAGCTGTACAATTGCGACATGATGCCATGGCTTCACTTATCTCATAGTTTGTCCACCACCTCAGCAGGCACGTTGAGATCAAAAAGAGGCGCATCACCAGGGCCGTCTCTTCTAGCACGTTTCTGAGAAAAGCATCCGCTATCCTCTGAACTGGAAGATCCATGAAACTGAAGGCCAGTCCGTTTACCTGCTGCTGGTACATTAACCCCTGCATTACTAACCCCTACGAAGCAAGTTGACAATATAACTGATCTGTGGGTTAAAGAGCACAAAGAAGTTTATAGAATCATACCGTCTGCTGCTGAATCGCATTGTGCACTGCTATCCTCGTTACTGGTTTTCATGCCTTTCAGGCTCTGATCAGAATCCCAACAAAGGGAAAGCTCCGATGCCCTCTCCAGGCCCTTAGACTTATATGGGGCAATGTTGTGGGTCGCTCGTTGGAGAGGATACAACAAATCATTTTCTATACATTGGTACCTATAATGATGCTGTCAGTAATGGTACAAGTTACAACATAACATAGTAGCAAAACATCTTGAAAGTAACTTACATCTGCTTGCACAGCCTATCGACCACATTGGAGAGATTAAACACGTGCCTCATTGTGTCCATAACCTCCTCATCTGAGAAATATTGAAAATCCTTCTCCAGGAACATCGATAGCTTCTCGACATTGGATTCTAATTGCTGCTGCTGCTCCTCGAATAGGTTTTGCTTCAGCTCTCTCTCCTGTGGTGTCATCTCATCCTTAAAGAGCTCATCACCAAACATGTAGAATGCAAAAGGATAAGAATATGAAAGAACACGTCTTGATCTGAACAGCCTGGTCAATCCATTCATCACCCAAGTGTAGTCTTTGATCCTAGATTCTTTGTTCTCTGAAATAGAAATCTTTCTCTGAATAGTTTCCTTGAGATTACTTTCCTGCTTAAGAGAATCAGTGTGAGCCTTGTATCGGTTGTGATAATGCATGTATCTGTAAAGGTCTCGCCTTGCACGTTCTGTCCTTTTTGCCTGGTCTTCCTTGAAGCGTCCACAACTATGCCCGCTAATGCTTGTCCATGTGTGATCTCGTCCGGTTGCACCGCCACATAACCAACTATAGAGACCATGAAGAATATTTTAGAGGGCCATTGTTTAGTGTGTAGGTTATGGTAACCTAACCTTGCAAAATTATGACATAGAAATACAGAAGAAAATATCTTCCCTAAAAATAATCATCACATAATTCCTAGATAAGACAAACGAATCTGATCTAGTTGACTTTTAATGTTGATTCTTTTGGTACTATTAGGGTCCATCATTCAAACTAAATAGCATCCAGATTGATAAAATAAGACAAGGTGCATTGGGAACGGGACACCATTTTCCTGTGTCTCATGACACATAGTAAATCAATGACCAATAAAGAAGCAAGCTACGTGTCCTAGAAGGCCGTGCCACATCACCAATTGCAAAGACCATTAAGTCTTTGAGAGGACCATTGCTTATATAGAAGTTTGCAGGGTATTCAACCATGCAAATTATGCCATAAATCTAGTAGTGTAGAAGAGAACATTTCTAATAATATAATTATCACACAATTACTACTTAAGACAAATGAACCTCATTATGATCTTATTGGCACTACTTCGGCATCCATCATCTTTCAACCAACTAGCAACTGATATGACACAAGATGCAGGTGTCATAAATTTTTTTAATTGCATGTATGGAATCTATTAAAAAAATCAAGGAACTACAAAGAAAATCATGTTTTCGAAGTGGATCTTGTGTCCTAAATGGCATGTTCTGATGCCAATAGGCTGTTTCTGTTAACAGGCTGTGCTCCTAGTTTCCATTGTGTCAGATGTCAAAAGAGCATAGACTTGACGATAGTGAAAACATGAAATGGTTGATAGATGTAGATTGGACAGCTGTATGGTGTTTGCTCCATTCATCCAACCAAACAGTCCATAGGGGCTAGTCAAGTTTTCAAGAGATTATTTGGATTTAAAAGCTTTAAAAGTCTATATGGTTTCCAGGTCGAGAATGTTGCATGGACATGTGAAAATGGTGTCTGTATCCAAACCGAATCCCTATGTCCGTATTCGTGCATTATAGGTGACAATATTGTACCTATCTATAAATGTTTGTATCCCGTATTAGTATCGTGTCCATATATGTATCTCATAGGAGTTGTATGATCAGACTATAAAACTATTAATTTCTAAACCACTGTAAAGTTGGGTTTAACCCATTTACATTTACCCGATAATTCTGCATGAGTGATAAACCGTGTTGGGTGATACGTAATGCAGAAAGTGTATGATAAGGTAAGATGTCTCCTTTGTATTATGTATCATATCGTTAATAGGTAGCATTGTACCACATCGGAAGATATGTATACTGTATGATCTGTATCTAAGATGTCTACAGAGGTCGACGTACGTACTTGATCCCGTTTAAATATGCACATCCACCTTCCCTTAGCAGTATACAATTTGTTTCCAACATGACAGAGTGAGATTAACATTAGAGTGAGGCTAACATGATGGTTTTAAGCTCAAAATGGATCGATGACGAGAAGTGTTTTTTTTAACCCATGACAATATTCCTTCTTGCTATGTCCTTAGCAAGGTTCGCAGTGTTAGAATCAATATCAGACCCTTCTTATAAGCATCGGTATCGACAGTTCCAGGCAGTCTGGTGTTAGCATTGTACCAAAACCATTTCTGTAAATGTCCATGTTGACTCATTAAAGTTAGGGGGCTTTCGTAAATAGACTTGATTTTTAACAAGAATTCAAGCTTTAATGAGTCAATGTGTTTTCCAACAAAAATAATGAACATGAATTTTTAAAGTCAAGTTTATTTGCGAAAGTATCCCTGAGCTTAATTATTCAAGAGGGACATTTAGTTGAAAGAAATCTTGGGGAAATTAACAATACTAGTCTGCACCCCTATATATATATATATATATATATATATATATATATAAGGTGTAACTTATATAACAATACTAGTCTGCAAAAGTATCCCTGAGCTTAATTATTCAAGAGGGACATTTAGTTGAAAGAAATCTTGGGGAAATTAACAATACTAGTCTGCACCCCTATATATATATATATATATATATATATATATATATAAAAATATATATATAAGGTGTAACTTACACCCGTCAAAAAAGTGATTATGGGTTTACCCTAATGACAATCTACATCATCCATTCTGATCTATATATTTGAAAATCTCAGTAGGTTGAAGATCAAGTCGTTTGAAAACACTCAACTTGTGGATCACAAGATGCGACATTGTTTGTTCTTAAGACATAGAACCATTGATTTTATCATTTATGATACATATGCAGAAGATCTTACAAATACTTCATATCCGATACATATTAGTTTTATGATTTATAAATCAGAATGGAAACTGTTGATCATCCCTTTTGATGGTTTACCAAACACGCCTGTGGGATGTAACTAGAATTAGTTACACCTAGGTGAACTGTAACCCAGCTCTACATGTATATAATACAGTTGTACAGACACTTGGGAGTTTCTCAAAAGTGTGCGCTAGAAACACTTATTTTGGAATTCCAACCCAAAACTATTGAAACCAATGAAATTGTGGGTATCGAAACTCATAATGATGTTTTAGTAGAAAATTGGGTAGAACAGTATAAACGGCGATGGTTTGGTTAATTCAATCCTGTTGTGAGAAGGATGGGAGAAGAGAGTTGTTTAAAATGTCTTCCGTCACCTTTACTATCCTTTACCTTTGAATGAACATTGAACATTGCAGCACCATTAGTTAGGAGAATATATCTGCTTTGTCATCCATGTCTACCTCTTTTGAAACTTCATATTTATTTCTTTTCTTATTTTCCCTTAATTGTCATCTCCTTTTTGCTATGTCTATCATCGCCATTATTGGCACCATTCTTCGTCGGTGAAAATCAATCGATTGTCATCATCATCATCTAAGCCTTCTTTCATCGAATAGGGTTGGCTAAGGACCACAAGAAAGCTCCAAAAACAAAATGATAAAAGACTTTGAACGACAATCATGAGGTAACCTCTCGTCACCCCTCTGCTGTTGGGGCCAATGTTCTCCTAAGGTAGCACGACCATGAGAGACTCTTGCCATAAAACATAGAACACCTCTAGGTGGTTAGAGTGCACTTTACTCATGCAGTTTAAGCTCATGCAACCAATGAGCTCTCGTTGGAAGATCCAACAGAACTTTTATCCTAAATAACGTATTATTCCATTAAATGATTACATAATCAAAACTAATATATAACATAGTATATTCTTTGATAATCAATCTGGTGGTTATTTATTTGATTAAACTATTATTATTTTTACATTAGGTAGCTTATTATTTAAGATTGTGATTCAGTTATAGTTTTGCTACTTTTGATATGTAAATAGATATATCCACGAATTGACCAGCTAATATTTATGAAGTAGGCATTCTCATGCTCATAGCTACCTTGGCTAGGAATTTGGCACAATATAGACGTCATGACTAAGCCAATTCTTTCATGGAACTTTCTTATGCTCCACCACCAACCTAGTTATGATGGGAAAAGGCGATGGATTATGATGCTGATGCCAGCATTGCAATTGGTAATAAAAAAATTAATGTTATACTTCTTACATTGTAATCTACATTGCATGGGGACAAACACGACACAACATAATATTGACACATGGATACGAGCCACGGCACAAATCTTGCCGTGTCCTAGATTATTTTGGCATTTGCATCATTCCTAATACATGTAGGACACAGAGACACTGACATGACACCGACATTTTGAGTGTCCACGCTTCCTAGGTTGTAAGTGACTATTCTTCTGATAGTAATATGCCTCAACTCATCATGAATAGTATATTCTAGTAGAAATCTATAATATATAGTGTCATGAATATACACATAGTAAGTATTTATTGTTGAGGTAAAGGAATAACATTGTGAAGAGAATAAGAGGGAAATTACAGGAAACACTCTTAACATTTGAAGTTTATTAAGATTTATCCCTAATTTAAGTTTCCGCCACAAAGCATGTGCCCTACACGTGATCTTCCAAATGACTAAAATACCCATACTTTTGAGTTTAGATAAAAAAAACTATATAGGATATATGTTTATTTAACTTCTAAATATAAATAAAATATCTTATTCCTCCTCCCCTTGCCCTTGTTGTCGACTTCCAACACCGTCGCTAGCAACTCTCACTCATCCTCCTCCCTGCAACCCTAATCAGACTCCCTCCCTTCTCACCCTCCTCTCACAACCTCTCCCTTGCCTTCTCCACCCAAGGTTGCTGATATCAGATATGGGTGGTCCGATATCGGTTGGGGGTTCACCATATCGAAAAACTGAAACTGGGTCATGTCGGGAGATATGGATCCATAGTGGTATAAAATAACAATTCATTACATATATGGCAATAATTAAAGCATTAATATAAATCAACAAGTATCCTTAAATAGTTCCAATAATCAATAACTCACGACTATACTTCAAACTGTAATTAAACAAAGTTCTTGTCGATAAAGTTTACCAAGCACGATATTTAAAAGGATCTCAAAACAAAACCATAATATAAGCTAGCAAGCTACTAAAAGACATCATTTGTCGTCTTCTTCTTCAAACCTTTCTTTGAAGATGAACAATTGGGATCTGAACAGAGAACAACGGTTAGGGCTAAAGGTGCAAATGAGTTTTGTTATTAATGGGTAAACGAGTACATATAAGTTTTTTCATTAGATTGGGCTGATGTATCAGCCGCTGTTACAGTTCAGCCGATTTATCGGTAGACTGGCCGGTATGAGCTAAGGGCTGGTTTTTACCATGCCGGACTAACATAACATATCGGTTACCCCTTCAGAACAGTAAATCAGCTGGTGTATATTGGCTAGTATCCTAAACACTTGCACCCCACCCTCTCTTCTTGTCGTCCCTCTTGTGAAGAATACCGCATGCCTTGCAAGGGATCCGTCGCCTCACACCAGAGGAAAGGCACCATGAGGGGTAAAAGGGTAAGAGGTAATATCTTTGAATCTAATTGGCTGATGCTCTATATGAAAGGAGATGAAGATGGAAAGAGAAGTCGTTTTGTGCCGTAAAGAAAATATTCGGTCCTAAACGCAAAGAGAAGGAATTCACAAGTTATATAGTCCTCTCTCCCTCTCTAGTCTTTTTTTAATGTCTTAGACAATATGATATATTGTTGAAATATCACCCTTTGTTGGTGCAAGAAGGCTAAGAAAGGGGGTGCGGTTTGTGCACCACCAAGACCTTTCCCACATGAGGGACAACAAAGAAGACCGGGCAGAGACACAGGAGGAGCAGGGAAAGGTTGCAAGAGGTGGTTGATGAGGACAGTCAGGGGAGGGTTGCTGGTGACTATGCCGGCCACCGGCTGCAAGGACCAAGGGAGGAGGGAGGATTATTTTGGTTTATAATTTGTAAAAGTAAAATAATTAGTATATATAGTTTTTAATTTAGAAATTTTAGGCGAGGGATACCTTAGGTCACATGTCTTTTCACGGATGGAAATTACTTAAATTAAATGGTAAGGGAAGTCTGCAGAGAAATTAGCATTATGGGGGAAATCTAAAAACTTCAAATGTGTAGGGGTTTACTGTAATTTACCCATAATTGACATCAAGTACTGCCATGGTGCCGCCACTACATAGACATTTCAAAGTCCTTACTGCTTAGACTGCCAGTGACCTTCAATATATTGCTGGTTTGGATTACTGTTGCAAACAGCAGCAGAAGCAACTTTTGACAGCAGCATCCCACCTGCTGTCAAAAGTTGCCCCATTTTGAACTGGCTTTTGAAAATAAAATTTGATAGTCTGCTGTTACCAAACAAGTTTTGGGGAACATTTTCAAAAAGTAAGCAGAAGCAGCCACTACCGCTGCCTGGCCTGAATCTAGTATTCTATAAACAATTGTTTTTAGCAGCAAAAGCCTCATTTGTGCTATACATATTTTTCTTTTATTGGCATTACCAGAAGAAAATCAGCAACAACAAAAAAAAGCTTAATAGATGTATTTTCTGCAAAACAAAAATTATTTCAAGTTTTTACTTGAGAAATATGAGATAGGAAGAAAAAAACAACTTCACTAGCCATGCACAAAATAAAGCTAACTATTATTTTCAATATACTTCAACACTATCAGCATCATCATTAGCAGACCCCAGAATATTGTGATGGAGGCTTTGTTTGTTCTTGTTGTTGTGTTGTTGAATTAATGACATAACATCTGCCCAGAAGGAATTGAGAAACTTATGAATATCAAACAAGAGACATTAAGGCATGTTAGGAGTCCTTACCAAAATGATTGTCCACAGATACATGAAACTAGGTTGCACCCACCATTCTTCTCAACGGGCTTATGACACTTGGGGCAAGGCTTTGTGTTAACTGTAATCCAATTCACAGTCTCCGATTCGTCATGGCATTTCTTCTTCCAGAGCTCCCACATTGTGCAAGAACAAGGTGAATGTGCTTCCAGTAAACAACTGAAACAAAACTGTCGCCCACATGTACACTCCACCTCACAATAAATGTCACCTTCAACACGTATAGCATTTCCACAATGTGGTACACTGGGACACCATTTAACCTTATTATTGTCTTCTATATAGGATACGAGCAAAAAACGATCAAATCGATCAGCAATATCAGGATGTCTTGCGCTAACTAAATTTCTGACAATCGCTTCATCACAAACAGCATCACACTTGGGAGCCATACACCTAATGCGTCGGCTTTGCCCATCATTTATCTTGACAATAAAATGCTCCGTCCAACCTGAATAAGAGAGAACCCTCAATGCAGAGAAGATATGAGAGGACAATAAGCACACACAAGGATTCTATAGGATGTTTATTAAGAAAGCAGTTCCCATCATCCATCTCTGCGAAGGATCAATGTGGTACTTGTTTATACTTGTATATTTCAAAGAAGAAAGAAATACTTACAATCGTTGCAATAGCAGTGTCCACAGTCCATTTCAGTGACGACATCAGAACAAACATCCTCAAAGCAGATATTACAAGTATACATGCTTGTAGAACCCGACAAATCAATGCCTTTGCCCTCGATAATCGTAACTCCAGCCTCAGAAAACAACCGCTCTTTTCCCTTCTGTTCTAGCAGCTCAAAGATCCGCTCCACATCCCATCGATAGTGAATAAGTAGAGTCCTCGCATGCTGCTCACTTATAACTAACAACTCCATCACCTTTCTTAAGTCTTCCTTCTGAGTACACATAACACGAACTCAGAATCTAAGGAAAAACACAGATTTCTCTTTCCGTTGAGAGTATAGATAATGGGGCAAAGGTCTAACCTGTGCTGCCAAGAGCGATTCTTTGGTAATAACCTGCAAGGAACAAGTGACAAACAACTTTATACGTCAGCTGACATAATTCAGTCACTTTATGCAATAAAATAACATTTTGTTTCTTTTTCTCAAATTTCTCATATCCATTCCAGATTACAAACATCTTAATTCTATGGAATAAAATTGTGAGCAGTTCACAAAAACTAAGGGTGTGTTTGAATATGAGTTTAAACTCAATGTTTTGAGTTTAAACATGAAACCAGCAATAAATAGTGTTTGGCTGCTCGCCCAAAACAGCAGCACTCCCAAAACAATTTTGGGAACCAAAGTTCAAACTTTGTTTTGGGAGAAGAGAAAACCCCTCTTTTCGCAGTAGATTTTTTCTCTCCCAAAACGGTAGCACCAGCACTCCCACTCCTCTTTCCTTATATTCTTCTTCCTAATTCTCCCTCTCCACCACTCTTCTTCTCCAACTTCACCATCTCCACCAAGTCTCGAAAGTCTAACCTTAAATCTGACTCTAATTCCTCCCATTTTACACACATTCCTCTCTCCTCTTCCTTTCCAACTCATGGACACCAACCCCCTCTTCCCTGGAGAGCCCAAGTCCCATGACCAGGAGCTCGAGCTCAACCAGGCCAGAGTCTTCTCTCCCTCTCCACGGACGGTTTCGGGGACAGCCAGCCGAACTTCCTCCGGATTCGGGACCCGACGGAAGAGCTCCAGCTGAGGCTCAGCTCCGAGGCGGGCCCCACGGACCATCGTCTAGTTCTTGTTGATCTTGAGCGTTACCTTGATCATGTCGTCGACGGAGACGGAGACCGGGAGCATCGCGGCTCCGCCGCAGCCGAACTCCTCTCATCCTCGTCCTGATCGTCAACGTCGAAGTCAACGATTTGTCGGTGGCCGGTGGGTGTCCCCGACGTCCTCATCGCCGACACTACTCTCTTCCTTCTTCTTTACGCTTCTTATTTAGAGTGGGAGCGGTTGGAAATTCGTTGCAGAAAATAGTCCATGGATGTGTTCGAGATTAGTTCATATGAATTTTTTATTGGGTGTTCCACCTATCGAAGAAGGATATTTCCTGACTTTTTTTTTATTGGATGTTCCTCAAACATTCTACAATTTTTTTCTTGAAAGTTGTTCTCTAAATTTTTTTTACCAAATAAAATCTTTAAACTTTTGTTTCTTATAACCATTTTTCAATTAAAAGTAACCAAACGCAAAGTCAAAATTTATAGAACTAGAAAACAACTCTATAACATCTTTGAAAATTGTTTTAAAATCCAATTTTCTGAAAGCATATCAAAACGAACCCTAAATTTTTTTTGTAAATTCCTCAAAACTTATATTTTTCTCCAGTATCTTAACCAATCATAGATATTGAAGTTCTTCAAGTGTGTAAGAAAAACCCTCTCTTTTTTCTTCTCAAATTTCACCTATCAAACCATTGTATAAAAAAACTCATATTGTTTCTTCTCAAATTCAGTAACATTTGGGTTCCATCCCCTAAAAGAAAATCCATATTTCTTCAAATTCTTCACAAAATCACAATATACCAAAACTTGTGATGATTTTGAATTCTTCAAGTAGCTAAAATAAATCTACCATATCCTTCGATGATCACAAATTAACCCTACTAACTATATTGAAAGGAAGTTCACCAATAATCAAATTTTCTATAAAGGAATTCCCAACAAACCAAATGTTAATTCCATGAATGTTTTATTCTTAAAAATTTCTAAATATTTACCCCATTATCTTCACCAATCTCAAATATTTCCAGTTCCGTACACTACAAAATTCCACTTTGGATTAAATTCTTGAGAAATCACAAATATATCAAAACTTATTAGCTAAAAGTCGGTCTAGTGATGATAGGGTTGGGCATTTGGGTCCAGGCCGCGTATCCGATCCGGACCGAATTATAAATTGTCAACAAGCCGGTTCCTAAACTTTCAAAATTAAACGGGATGAGACGTGTGAAATTTGCAGGGCAGGGTTTGTTTCAATTCCAAAATAAACGGGGTCCCGACCCAGCCCGTTTGTTTTGGATTCTACATATGTGAGTCATGTTACCCCAAATTCAGTCGATCCCAGCCGTAAATTTTATTCAAAAATCTAAGGACATTTGAAATCATCTCTCTGACTCTCTCAATCTCGCGTTGAAGAGTGAAGACTAATCTCCACGACCGTCATCCTCATGTTGCCGCCAACGTGTCGACGGTCCCGATACAGTCACCGACCTACTCACCTGAACCTCGCACACGTCTCACCTTCGCAGCACCGCAGCACTCCCTCCGTGCGTATCTTGGTACCCACAACAGCTACCGCCTCGCTCCGCCCAATCGTCCTCCAGTCGTCATTACCTGCGTCAGCGTGCCACCTCGCCGTCGGAAGCGAAGCCATGCTCCCCCTTCTCCCGTCCCATCAACTCTGCCACAAGAGAGTCAACGGACTCATCACTCATCAGGTAAATGCTTCCATCGGACTCATCCCGCTCCACGACCCGCTCCATAAGCTCGTTTTTGTCCAAATTTTCTACAAATTTATCAATAATGTGATTTGAAAACCACAATCATAGTGTTTTCAAGCAAAACACATTGATTCTAACAATCACTTGGATTGTAATTATGATTCTAAAAGCATACTTTCTACAAATTTATCAAAAAATTACAAGAATATTTTTTTCTCAAAAATTATACTTAACAAAAACTAATTTATAAATAACTAGTGTTGACAATGGATTTAAACATATCAATGAACACTATAATTTTAATCAAAAGTAACATTTACATTATAAACTAAAATCAATATATAAAAATTGATGAAAATTGAGTTATTCTATAATAAAAAGTAAGATTCATGTAGATAAAAACCATATGAAATAATGAAACATTAATATAAACTCAATCATTGTCATCACCGAACTAGCAAACTTATAAACAAACGATAATTAGGAGAAGAGAGCAAAGAAGTAATTTGGCAGGTTAACAATGATTCCTTTGACATGAATATCGTGAAGGCAAGATCTGGAACGAAAGTAACAGGATCGGTAGGGTTCGCCGTTGACCTTTGGACATCAGATTGAAGGCGATGAACCCATGACTCCATTTCACTTTTCATATCTGCTTCTTTACGTGAATGGCCTCATCAAACTTGTCTAAGGAGGAGAAGAAGTTATACAAGCTATTAACGGGGTTGGTGTTAACAACAACGTGAAAATCAAAGAGAGAGTCTGGACGTTCGACGTCCGGGTTGGTTAAAGCGGCGGAGGGGACAAAATCGTTTTTGTCGACAGTGAAATCTATAGTGATGGTGGAGAGAACCCCAATATTATATAAGAAAAGGACAAGAAAAGTTAAATTAAATTTTAGTTTAATTTTTCCTTGAAAGAGGAGAATGAGAGGGGGAAGATGTGACCGAAGAATCACATGCCAACAAGGTGTGGCAGAAATAAAAGAAATCAATACAAATTTGAAGAGAGTAATTACAAAACTATGATTATGGAGATTTTACACACTCCACTTGACCAATATGTCATTTTTGAGTCCCGCTTTACAATCACAGTTGACTAACACTAGGGATTACAGAATCACCTCATGTGATTACGGAATCTTGATTGACTAACCCCCCCCCCCCCCCCCCCCCCTCCCCCATAATTTTACTATTTGTTTCGGTCCACTAATTTAGATGTGAACAATCACCTTTCCTATGCATTTTTTGTTTACATTTTTCCATTAGTTGAACTAGACATCATTATGTCTTCAGTTGGAGGTGGAGCCGGAGGCATGTATGCTAACCTCCTCCATTTGGAGAAATAGGTAGAGGCATAGTTATTCTCCGAGTCAGAGAGAAATATTTTTGGTGGATGCGGAGGTAGAGGGTTTAACCTCCGACCCTAACCTGACCTGCTTACATCCCTATAAAAGACCACATGCTAAAGCCCATGCATGTTCATCCCTCAAAATATCAAGATATTTCCTCACTACCATTACCAATCACAAACTTTCCAGTTCCATTAGATGATAAAAGAATCCATTCTTAGTCAAATGCTTGAGAACTCAGCAAGTATATCCGAATATATCAGCTAACATAACAAAAAAGCCCATTTAATTTTTTCTTCTAAAATTCAGTAACATTCCATTCCATCGACTAAAAGAATCCATTTTTCTTCTAATCCTTCATAAAGTCACAAAGATATCCAAATTTATGACCATCTCGAATTCTTCAAAACAGCAATATATAAGAAATTTCTTATATCCTTTAGTGATCACAAATATTTCTTAACCCTATTCACTACATGGAGAGTGCAAAAAGAATGAAATTTTCTATAAAAGTATCACCAACAAACCACATGCTAACTCCCATGAACATATCTTCCCCATTATCTTCACCAATCACAAACATTTCAAGTTACCCGCTAAAAGTTGAACTTTTCATCAAATTCTTAAGAAATCACAAATATATCAAAGTTTATCAGTTCAAACTTCCATCTAGTGACTAGCTAGAATCGATTAGGGGCCAAACAATAAGAGTAAATATCCAGCTAACCCTAATTTCCATTTAATCCTATTCACCACAACAGATAGTCAGTTCACAAGGAATGATTTTTTATTATCAAAGTACCGCCAACAAACCACATGATAAATCTCATGCATGTTAATTCCCTCAAAAAATATATATATTTCCTCATTAACATTATCAATCACAACCAATCCCAGTTCCATTCACTGAAAAAGAAAATCCATTTGATGATCACAAACATTTTTAACCCTATTCGCTAGAACAGACAGCCAGTTCACAAAGAATGGAATTTTCTATCGAAGCATGTGCACAATTATCCTTTTTTTTATCAAATTGTTTAGAAAATGCAAACATAATACAAATTTATCAGCTAAAATTTCAAACTAGATCCAACTAGAATCAGAAATCAATGAGCAAAGAAAAAGAGAAGATCTCAAGCTAAAACCCTAACCATAGTTGGACCTCTCTTATCAAAGAGACGAACCAATGACAGTCCTCCCCGTGACCATCCTCGAGGCCTTGGGGAACGGTCTCCTAGTTGGCATCTTCGATATCCTTTGATGATCATAAGGATTTCTTAACCCTATTCACAAGGAATGAAATATTCTATAAAAGTATCACCAAGAAATCCATGCATGCTCATTTCCTCATATTTTCTACATATTCGTCAATATCTTCACCAATCAAAAAATATTTCCAGTTCCATCTGTAAAAAAAAACCATTTCCAATCAAATTCTTGAGGAATGACAAATATCTCCAAACTTAATAGCTAACGTAAAAAAAATGTTTCATCATTAGTAATAAAAAAAATGTTCCATCTCCATTAGCTAAAAAGATCATTTTTTCCTTCAAATCACCCTCTCGAATTCTCAAATCCGCTGAAATTCTCCCCTTTTGATGATCGCAAACATTTATTAACCCTATTCACTACAAAGAAACTGTTTTCATCAAAATTACATCTAATGCTCCCAAAGAATGAAA
The DNA here is from genome assembly GCA_029216955.1 of Iris pallida. Classification (NCBI taxonomy): domain Eukaryota; kingdom Viridiplantae; phylum Streptophyta; class Magnoliopsida; order Asparagales; family Iridaceae; genus Iris; species Iris pallida. The sequence continues at coordinate 4,664,400 of JANAVB010004798.1, forward strand.
TTTTCTTCAAAATTACATCTAATGCTATCCTGTTTTCATCAAATTACTGAGAAACTGCAAACACAATCCAATTTATCAGCTAAAACTTCGATGAAATCACCCTCTCGAATTTTCAAATCAGCGAAAACTCTTCAAGTTCTCCCATTTCCTTTGACGGTCACAAACATTTGTTAACCCTATTAACTACAATGAACATCGAGTTCGCAAAGAAAGGATTTTTCTTCAAAAGTACATCGAAAGTTATCCCTTTTTCATCAAACTACTGAGAAATCGCAAACATAATCGAAATTTATCAGCTAAACTTCGATCAAATCACCCTCTCGAATCTTCAAATCAGCTAAAATTCTTCAAATTATCCCATTTCGGTTGATGATCGCAAGCACTCGTTAACCCTATTCGCTACGACGAACAGCCAGTTCACAAAGAAGGGAATTTCCTACAAAAGTACATCAAAAGTCATCCCCTTTCTCATCAAATTACTGAAAAACCGTAAATACAATCCAATGTTTATCAGCTAAAACTTCGACCAACGAAACGAAACCCTAACCCTAATTTCTGGGTGGCGCAGCTTACCGAAGAGACGGACCAATGGCAGTCCTCCTCGGCGCCGTCCTCGAGGCCTTCGAGGACGGTCTCCTCGTTGACGTCGTCGTCGTCGTCTTCGTCGTACTGATCGCTGAAATAGAAGCAGCTCCCTTCTTCTTCTTCCTCTTCCTCCTCCCGATTGCTCGATGACTGGAATTCTTCGTCGTCCGCCATCGGAGGGAAAGGAGAACCGATCGGAGTTCGAAGAAATCGAGGATCGATTGATTTGATTGTGTAGTTTTTTGAGGAAGGAAGGAATAAGGAGAATTTGGTTGTGGAGATTGAGAAGAGTCTGCTCTTGTGGTTTTATTTTTATTTTTCTTTCTTTTTGTTTCCTTTACATATTTTAACTTCTACTGCTGTTATTTGGAACCGATCCTACATGGAACAAAACTTAGGGTGTATTCGGGCCGGTCCGGGCCGGCCCACGGTCCGTTGTCTGCGGGCCAGACCGGGTTCGGGCCGGTCCAGGACCGGCCCAGAAAAATTTACGGTCCGGACCAAGTCCGGCCCGGTTTTTGAGCAGCCGGCCCAGTCCGACCCACTGGACCGGACCCAGGGTGGGCCGGTCCGGGCTGAACCGGTCCACGGGCCGGGCCGGGCCTAGGTCGGTTCGGGCCGGTTCAGGCCGGTTGAACCGGACCGGCCCGATTTTTTCTATATATATATATATATATATATATTTTTATTTTTTTTTTACAGTTTCTTTTGTAATTTTTTTCCTTTTTTAAACATTTTTCTTTTGTATTTTAATTTTGAAAATTTGTAACTTAATTTTAATTTAGAAAAATGTTTTATTTTTGAAAAATTTTAATAAAAATTTGTAGTACAAAAGTTTGTAATTTGAATAGTATAAGTTAAAAATGTTTATACAAATGTTTATACAAATATATACAAAAATGTTTATAAAATGTTTATACAAAAATGTTTATACAAATGTTTATACAAAAAATGTTTATACAAAAATGTTTATACAAATGTTTGTAATACAAATGTTGAATAGTATAATTTAGAAAAATGTTTATAAAAATGTTTATAAAAATTTATAAAAATGTTTATAATTTGAAAAATGTTTATAATTTGAATAGTTTGTAATACAAATGTTTATACAAAAATGTTTATAATTTGAATAGTTTGTAATACAAATGTTTATAATTTAGAAAAATGTTTATAATTTGAATAGTTTGTAATACAAATGTTTATACAAAAATGTTTATACAAATATATACAAATGTTTATAAAAATTTAAAAAAAATATTTCTCCCTCTTCCTTTATCCGGACTTGGGACCGGGAAATGCTTGTTTGGCATAGGCGGAGTTAAAAAATATTTTTTTTTTAAATAAAAAATAGTTTTTGAAAGTATAAGTTAAAATTTGAATAGTATAAGTTAAAATTTAAAATTTGAATAGTATAAGTTAAAAATAAAAAATAGTTTTTGAAAGTATAAGTTAAAAATTAAAATTGAAATGTATAAGTTTAAATGTACATACCTAATACCTTGCACCGTAGTCTCATTGTTGTTCGCCTTCATGCAATGAAAGCGATTCCAAATCCAGCTCGTGGACATCATGATCTTCTTCATATTTCTGGTTTTGTGTTCTTCTATCGGCTTTCATCCAATCTTGTACGCACACTATTGCTTCCAAGATATCGGGCTTCAAGCGGCTCCTCCTATCGCTCAACATCCTCGAACTTGCACTAAAACAGGACTCCGATGCTACCGTAGACACCGGAACCATCAGTAGATCACGTGCTATGTTAGAAAGCACAGGAAATCTCTTGTCGTGTCTCTTCCACCATTCTAAAACGGCGAAGTGATCTGGAGTCTAATCTTCGTCTTGATAAGAATTAAGGTAAAGAGGCAACTCTTGAGTAGGTTGGGAAGATTGCTTTTGTTTCTTCCTTTGCAGTATGCGACCGGCTGCTGATAGCTTAGACGCCAAGCCGGAGCTACTACTAGCCTCCCCCCTGAGTTGGTCGGGTCGACGTTGCTCCTTCTTCGTACAGTATAACTAACCTGTCCAACGCAACTTTAACTTCTCCCTTCATGTCAGTAACGTCTATACTCATATATTCTCCATATCCATCTAATAAAACCTCTACGCCATCCAATTTGATTGTAGGATCAAATATGGAAGCCAAACAATATAAAAGAGGTACTTCACCCTAATATTTCTTGAATTTGGCTTCCATATTTCTCACCGCATATTCAAAATTTGGATAATCTCTATATTTAGAAAATAAATAAGACATGTTACAAAGTTCACGTAAAGCTAAGCAAGATGTGGGATAATAAACACCAGAAAGAGTTAATGTAGCATTGTAAAAAACTTCTAAAAATTCACAAACACTTTCAGCTGCTACCCAATCATCAGTAGTAACTTGATAGTCAAAGGTGACATCCGAACTACAATAATATGTAATAGCACTCTTAAAAGGAATTGCAGATTTCAACATCAAAAAGGTGGAGAAATGTAGTAGAACACCAGAGCACCGGGGAGGAAAAGCAGTAGAACACCAGAGCACCGTAGAGAAATGTAGAGAATTTGTGAGGAATGAGTTGTGTTTGAAAAATGGGATTTTTGGCCTATTTATAGGAATTTTTCGGGGTTATTTTGGTAATTTTACGCCAAAAATGACCAAAATGCCCCTCCTAACGTTTTAATAACGGCTATATGGGAGGGGCAATTTTGTAAAAGAACCCCCCCTCCAACGGTCAAGAAAGCAAAAAAAAAAATCAAAAAGTCCCAACGGTCGGCTGGACCGGTCCCAGCGGGCCGGGCTTCGGGCCGGTCCAACCGGGCCGAGCTTCGGGCCGGGCCAACCGAAATTAAAAAAATAATAATAATTGGCGCGGGCCGGGCTCGGGCTGTGGGGGGGGAGGCCCGACCCGACCCGTTCGGGAGTGGGGGGCCGGGCCGGTTCGGGCCACTAGCGGTCCGGGCCGGGCTTCAAGGGGGGCGGGCCGGTCCGGGCCTGGGTCGGGCTCGGGCTAAACCGGCCCATAATACACCATGACTTAGGTACTTGGGACCGTTTTGTTGGGCTCAATTGCTTCAGTGGTACCCTAACTTAGAGCCTAATAACAATAAAGTATTCCATCTATTATTTCTTACACTAAAGTAATATATGTTTTAATTACTGTGTATTACAGTCCATGTGCTAACTTTCCGTCCCAGGCTTAATAGAAAACTGACGTGACAAGACAACTCTTAAACTAAGTGTACACGTGTGCAGTCCACGTGTACACAACCAAAAGTCAATAACCATATTTGACCAGAGAGACCCCTCTCTCTCTCTCTCTCTCTCTATATATATATATATATATATATATATATATATATATATATATATATATATATATATATATATATTATTTTATTTTTTGAAGCAATGGGTACTTGTGGCGAACTCGCCTCCACTGAGGCTCGAACTCCCGACCACTTGGGCCGCATGCATCTCTCTTAACCACTAGGCTAAAGGTCATTTGCATATATATATATATATATATATATATATATATATATATATATATATATATATATTCCAAGATCGAGATCAGGCTGACGAGGAGACGAGCAGAGCGGCTGAAGACGAAGCTACTGGAGCATTCGCAGATGGGTACCTCTCTCTCCCTTCCTCTCTTCTTCTTCGAATCTCATACTCTTGCTTTCTTTCTCTTTACTATGAAACCCTAAAATATGATAAATCGGCTCTTCAAACTCATAATTTATTATGGAAACCCTAACAAATGCCAAAGTAGCTATTATTATGGAAACCCTAAAATAATTTATTATCGAAACCCTAAAATAATTTATTGTGGAAACCCTAAAATATCAGAAGAGCCGATTCTGTTAAGTTGTTCCAGCTAATCGAGTATATAGAACTCACTCCCACTAAAATTTTAAATGGAAAAACTATTCTAATGTTCTAAAATATTTAGGCACACAAATGTTAGCAAATGAAGCACGTGAACTGGAATGGAATCTTGCGAAGATCCCATGTTATTGCGAAGGAACTTCTATGTGCAAATTATTCACTGCAAATACACCTTGGAATCGTGGGCGCCAATTTCTGAAATGTACAAAGGAGGTAGGATGTGATTTTTGGTGTTGGACTGATGAAATTCGGTTATGTCATTGCGAAGCCAGATTTTGCAAAATACGAACATCAAAGGTGCCTAGGAGCTTAGGTGTTGTCCATTATCTACTAGTGTAAGTTTTTTTTTTTGGAAAAAATCTACTAGTGTAAGTGAAACCTATTTTTCTTTGTTCATAATAAGTATATTCTTATTTTTTTTGTTATTTATGTGTAACTTACAAATAAAATTTGTTTATTCAATACGTGTAGAGGAAAAATCCCGTTTGTGAATATATTGAATGGATGCAACAAGCTAAGGCCTCAAAGACAAAGAAGAAACTGGTAGATGATGGACCTACTACTTCTTCGGGACAAGGCAAGGGTATCATGAAGGAGATCCTATTGGAAGTTGAAATTGAACACCGTGTAGCGCAGCGTCAAGTTGAAATGTATGGTTCTATTTGAAGAAATTTGGGAGACTTAAGATTGAGTAATTGTATTTAGTATTTGTATTGTAATGACTAAAAACCTACCAGTTTCTGGAATTGCATTGTAATGGCTAAAAAAACTCGCAATTTTTGGATTGTAGTTGTAATGGCTTTTCAATTATATGATTGTCCACTTTTTGTCCAGCATGATTGTCCACTTTCAATTTTATTGGACCTCTATAAGTTTGTATCCAGGTTTTTCTTGCACTTACAATTGATGTAAATAGGTGTATCACTCATTAAAACGTGAAGAGAAGCATTGGGGATGATATATACAGACCGAAGTCTATGTTCTGCATTAGGGATGATATATACAGATAGAAGTCTGTGTTTTGCATCCAGTTTGAGAAGAATACTGCAACATGTGAAGAAAACTGCAACATGGAAAGAACCAATAGACAGAGCTATGCGAAAAGAAGGGTCTATTTGGAAGAAAAATGTGTTTCATAATTGATTACTGCCTCTCATTCCATATTAATGCATCTCTTAAATTGCTTGAAACTGGAAAGAAAAAAAATACTGCAGATTACTTGAAATGCTTGAAACTGGAAACATACTTGAAATGAGAGGCATTTCAAATTGACAGAAAAAACATACTGGAGCATACTTGAAATGCTTGAAACATACTTGAAAAAAAATACTGCAGCATACTTGAAATGCTAGAAAATACTTGAAATGCTTTGCCAAATTGACAGAAATTAACAATTCCAGCTATAGTCTGATTCCAGATTATGACCAAATGCAGGTGACAGAAACTAACATCCAATTGCAGTTGCCAAATTGATTATAGGAACAAAAAGTCACATTTGAAACTGGAAACGGAAACTAACATCCAATTTTACACCTCAATACATATTAGGTCTTCTTGTATATGGCCACACAAATACAGGTGATAGAAACAAATACATCCAAATGGTTCATCTATGAAAGAAATACGACAAAAATAACATCTTTCAGTTGTGAACCACAAAATGCAGGTTATATGACCCGAAAAACCAAAATAAGTCTTCACACTATAACATTTGTAATTCAGTTCTTGCTTTTCTTAGATGGTTGATTGTATCTTGAAGGTACTGCTTTGCACCTTGCTTTATGCCTCTTAGTGCCTTTGCCCACATTCCTTGGCAGTGGTTCTCCACTAGATAGGTTTCCCTGATTCTCATTTGTGGTAGGCAGTATTGAAGTTGGATGAGTTGGGGTAGCTGTTGTGCTCCTTTGGCTAGCTGAGAACTCCAAATTTTGATTCTGGCTTTGGAATGCACGATCTATCCAGCTTGCATTCTGCAAATAATATCAAAATGGTCATATAACAGTATGTACAAATTTAGTGGTTGGAAGTTCCTACAGCTAATCCATCAAGTGAGCCAAGGCCTGAATATCGATATTGGTTGGAAGCTCCCACACTGCTTAGGCCTGTATTATTGGCCACTTGACTTGTACCCTGAGAACAATATAACAACAACATTCCCATACAATAGTTAGAATTTTAGTATCCAAATACCATATTAATTTAGTTACCAATAACTGACTTTAATGCACTTATACATCCATTATCCACCTAAGTGTGGTTGGTGCACTGCTGACATTGGCTCTGACATTCAAATTACTGGCATTTTGCCTTGAAGATCCAACCTGTAGAAAATTTACTATATTTTGTGAGTGACAGGCCTAAGTTAGAATAGATGTTGTAGTTTGAAATTAACTATAATGCCATCTAATGTGGGTATGTGGCACCTGAACAAGAGTTATGGACTACACATGTATGAAGTAGCAGGACAGAGAGTATTTACTGGGGACTGAACACTATATCATGAAGTAGCCAATACTCTAAGTGGACTGAACACTATATCATGAACACTATATCATGAAGTAGCCAACTGAACAATATAAAGTAGTCAACTGAATACAATATGAAGTAGCCAACACTCTAAGTGGATTGAACACTATATCATGAAGTAGCCAACTGAACAATATGAAGTAGCCAACTGAATCAAGTGTGTTCTAATTAAGGACCGAACACTATATCATGTGGACTGCACATTAAGAATGCAGGGGGCTAAAATATAAAGGATAAATGAACTCAAAAATACTCCAAAACACTCCAAAACACAAAATTTACTATATTTTGTAGACCAAATACTTACAGTTGGGCATTCTCCTCTTTCACTGGTGTGTTAATTGTGCATTTCCAGTAGTGCATTCTGCACTTACATTGGCTCTGCCTCCTCCAGCCTGTAAAATTGGTAAAATTAAGCATGACATATACAAGAATCTTGACCTAGAATATAAGTACATATCCACATACTTACATTTACACCATGGAACCTCTTGTTATGGGCATGTGACCCACAAACACTGCATGTTCCTTTACACAGGCCTTTCTTACTGAGTTTGGCCATGGTTTTGTTACTTGTCTTCTACTTTCCTTTGTCTTGCAACTCAATTGGGTCCTTTTTTCTAGCCATTGTCTTCCTGCCCCTTTTTGTCTTCACTAGTGTTGGTGGTAATAGAATGCCTTAAGGAAATGGGTGTCTTTCCCATATTGCAGGGCCATTTAAAGGGTGAATGAAATGGCTGTACACCAGCTTGTAAGTTGATAATCTGTAGCAGTCATCAACATAGTTTTCAGGCCTTTCATTATTTCCAAATATGCAAGCACAAGCATGCTGACAAGGTATTGCAGATAGTTCCTATTTTCTGCATGTACAAGTTCTCATTACCATGTCAACAACAAATTGACCACCTGGTCCATTAACTTGCACCTTAGGACCTCCAGAAAATTCTGTTGTCCACGTATAAGGATTCCTTTTTATGCTTCTCCAGCTTTTTCTAAATTTTAGGATAAAGTCTGCCCCTCCACTTTTTTCCCAATTTGGCCTTTGCACCTATCCTCTTCATGAGTTGAGTCCTGATCATCTCAAACATTGTGATGACTGGTTTCTCTCTAGCTTCAAGGATGTACTTGTTAAATGCCTCACTGTAGTTGTTGAGCAATGCATCACACTTGGCAGTATCCTTAAAGAATGCCCTGCTCCAATGGATTGCTGGTATAGCATCCATCTATTGCTTAGCTTCAATACTCTTCTCTTCCATTTCCTTTTCATACTTCTTGAAATCAGCTGGATATGTGGATCTTCCAACTTTCTTGAGTATCTCCACCAACCCAACATCTCTAAAAAAATTTCTCATATTCTGCTCCAAATGTCTGAGACAAAGCCTGTGTTCTGCATTTGGGAAATGTCTTTCAATTGCATTGATAAGTCCCTACATATAGTAAAGAAATATGTAAGATGATGGTGTGATGACAGTGTTATCTACAAAAAATTTATATTAGGTATTGGAAAATATACTTACTTTTTGCCTATCACTCACGAAGACCCAATGGTTTGAGTTGTGCATATTCAAATATTCTTTTAGCAACTCCACAAACCAGTCCCAATTCTCAGTGTTCTCAACCTTTACAATTGCAAATGCAAGTGGGTACATGCAATCATTTGGGTCAATTCCAGTGGCAACCAACAATTGCCCACCATAAGTATACTTCAAGAAGCAACCATCTTGACAAACAATTGGCCTGTAGTGTTTGAAACCCTCTTTGATACCTGCCATGCACATGTACATGCCATGAAATTTTCCTCTAGGCTCTCTAAACTCAAATGTTGAACCAGGATTTGTCCTCATAATTTTCCATTTGTAATCCCACAACCTAGAATATTGCAACTCTTCATCACCCTCAATCTTCTTAACTGCATAGTTCCTTGCCCTCCTAGCCTTCATTAGGTCAATGGTGAGAGCCAAATCCTTCTTTACTTTTTTAACAATTTGACTAATTTTCCACCATGGATCATCTCTAAACTCATTCATGTACATTTCTGCAATCATCTTATAACTGAGATGGAAGTTGGTGTTAACATTTCCACAAGTGTGCTCCAAGTTGTAGCTCTTCACAAGGAAAGTCTTATTTTCTTTGTGTTTCATGTCCAACTTGCTTGCAAAAATGAAAATTTTGCAATTGTATAACACTTGCACCTGACCCTATTGTGATCATTTGTTGGAAACCACACTTGCCATCTCTGATTTATGCTCCACTTTCTGCAAGTCATCTTAAACTCATCTTTATCCTTAAATTATAATCCCAGTTCCCATTTAGGGTCTTCCATGTTTCTGTTGGCATTAAATCTAGGAAACTTTCTTCTCTCCATCTTTGGATGTTCAGTAACAAAATCAGAGTCAGAACTATATGTACTAATAATCTCATCTGATGGTGGACCATAATCACAGCTCTCCTCAACTGTTGTAAATCTAATTGAAGCTTCCAAACCACTGTCATCTACTGGTTTTGGCTTCTCTTTGGGTCTGCCTTTCCTGCTTTTCCTCACTTTTCTAGCTTCAACATCTTGCAATACTCCATCTTCATTAACTTGGCCAGTCTCTATTAAAACTTCCTGTAAGTCCTCATCCCCCTCTATTTTATCATAGTCTGAATCAACTAACTGATCCTGGGGTACACTTATTTTGATTCCTTCATCATATGCCTCATCTATAACATCACATGCCTCTTCTTTATATTGGTATGTGACACCAACATTAGCTGCCTCTTCTTCATGTTGGTATGTGACACCAACATCAACTGCCTCTTCTTCATGGGGCTCTCCAGTGGATATGTGGCATCAACATTACTTCTCTTCATCTCTGGATTTCGATAACCCAAATTAGGGTCAAAACTATTTGCACCAACATCAACTGCCTCTACTTCAGGTAGGTCTGTGACACCAACAACATCAACTGCCTCTTCATCAAGTTGGTGTGTGGCACCAAAATCAACATCAATTGCTTCATCAACTGCCAAGTCTTCATCACCGTCATCACCCACCTCAACAATCTCATGCTCTGAGTCTGCAAGGTACTCAGTTTCTTTCTCACATTCATCATCTGCCATATGCATAACATAGACATCTACCTCTCCACCCCCATGATCAATAGCATTATGAGCTATTTCAAGGATACTTGCATCATTTTCAAGTCGTTTTAGACCAGAATTGACATCCTTACCTACCTTCTTCCAGTAATGCATCATCTTTCCTCTATATAAGAACTTAACCTACATATCAATTCTAATGAATGACACTGTATCAACCTCAAACCAGTTTGAAACAACTTCCCCATCAAAATATTGCAGATTAATTTTAAAATGACCTGTTAGAACAGAAATAAGTGAATCTAATTACATTAATATATACAAATAAAAACCCTAAATTCCCAAAAAACCAAGCAAGATTAGTGAAACCCTAAATTGAACACAAGAACCCTAATGCAGGGCTCTAGGTGACTTCTGTTCTGCATCCAGTTTGAGAATTTAGGGTTCTTATCTAATTAAAGCCCTAATGCAGGGCTCTAGGTGACTTCTGTTCTGTTCTGCATCCAGTTTCAGAATTTAGTAAAACCCTGAATTGAACACCTAGAGCCTTGCATTAGGGTTCTTTAATTAAACCAAGCATTATTCTCAAGTCGTTCTAATGAATGACTTCTGTTCTGCATCCACTTGGAGAATTTAGGGTTCTTATCTAATTAAAGCAAGATCCCTAATGCGGCTCTAGGTGTTGCAGTTGATAAACAGAAATAAATCCATATTAAAAGCAAGAACCCTAATGCAGGGCTCTAGGTGTTGCATTTGATAAACAGAATTAATATTCGAAGAGGACGAAGAAGATTCATGGATGATTCATCTAATTATCTACAAATAAGTCCATCTGCGAGAGAGAATAAATTCCTAAAGCAAGAACCCTAAAGCAAGAACCCTAAATTCACTTCGTGTTCAGCTGATCGGGTTTTCATAATGAAAAAGAAAAGAAAAAAACCCTAAATTGAAGATTCGAAGAAGACAAAAAAGAAGAAGAAAAAGAAGAAGAAGATAGGGAGAGAGAGGGATAGAGAGGTATCCATCTGCGAGCAGCCGCCGCTTCGTCTTCAGCCGATCGTCGTCGCCTCTCCTTGTCGTCTCATTCTTGGAAGAGGGAGAGAGAGAGAGAGAGAGAGAGAGAGAGAGAGAGAGAGAGAGAGAGAGAGAGAGAGCGGGAAAATTCTCCCGGTTAGCTTATTTTATTCGTGTACACGTGGACTGCACACATGTACACTTAGTTTAAGAGTTGCCTTGCAACGTCAGTTTTCTGTTAAGCCTGGGATGGAAAGTTAGCACAGGGACTGTAATACACAGTAATTAAAACGTATGTTACTTTAGTGTAAGAAATACTAGATAGAGTATTTTATTGTTATTAGGCCCTAAGTTGGGAGTACCACCCAAGCAATTGAGCCGTTTTGTTGTAATAGTAACATCATTAGTAATAAAATTGAGTTTGTAATATAATAAAGTTACAATTACATTCATCGTATTAGTTGGAATATATAATCTAATATATTTTTAATTTAAACTGCATTTAAATATTTTATTTACACTATTTTAATTGCATCCAAATATTTGTTTATCATGAAATGTAAATGAATTTGTAATGTAATAACTTTTTTAAAATTAAAATTTTAAAATAAAAAATAAAAAATCTAAAAGTAAATTAATCAAGTTAAAACTTAAATTTATATTTAAAAAATAAAAATCCATAAATAAAAACTAAAAACTAAAAACTAAAAAACTAAAACTAAAAATTAATAATTAATAATTAAAATTTTTTAAAATTTTTAAAAATTAAAATCTTAAATATAAAATCATAAATCTTAATATAAAAATATAAAATATATAAATATATAGAATAATAAAATAAGATAACTAATTGTAGCAAAAAAAAATATTTATCTGTTATTTTTGTATTTTAATTATTGGGATAATTTAGCAAATGCCCCCATTCCAAATGTTGAAACTAGCATATACCCCCACTATTTTTTTATCTAGCAATACCCCCACTTCTATGTAAAACAGGAAGAAATTTTTTATTAAAAAGTGGGGGTATATCTTAAATTTTTACTTTTCCATACCAAAAAATGAGGGTATTTGCTAGATAAAAAAATAGTGGGGGTATATGCTAGTTTCAACATTTAGAATGAGAATATTTGCTAAATTATTCCTTTATTTTTTTAAGTTTGTAAGTTTTAGGTTGAAATATAAATTGGTTTTAAAAGAAAGTGATGTAATGTAATCAAGCTTGTTTACGATTACATTACATCCGGAAAAAAATATCCAACCAAATACTCGGATTAGAATGACAATGTAATGTCGATTATAGTACGTTGTCCGACCCTACAAACCAAACATGCGGATTCCATGCGAGCCGAATCTACCAAGACTTTGGACTCGATTCTACTGCAAAAAAAGAGAGAATTATTTGATTGACATTATTAGAAGAGACCATATATGATTTTTTTATGGTAATTACTAAATATAATATATTTCTACCATGTGGAAGTACTACCATGTAAGATGAAATTCATGAATGGTAAGTACTAAAAACAATATATTTCTACCATATATAAGAACTACAACGTATGATGGTATACGTATTCCTATATGGTAAGTACTAAACACAATATTATCATGACTCACGCTAACACTCTTCCTCAACTTGGAGCATAATCATTAACCATGCCCAACTTGCATATTGAGACATAAAAGGCTTACTTAGAATCACCATTTGTAAGAACATATGTCAGCTGCATTTCAATAGGAACAAAATGAACGCTAATAATTTTCACATCAAGTTTTTCCTTTATAAAATAACAATAAATCCCCACATGCTTAGTACGATCATGTTGTATTGGTTTATATGATATCTCAATAGCTGTCTGGTTGTCACATTACAACTCTATTACACTTTTAAGTTTAAAGCCCAAATTCCATAAGAGATTTTTCAACCATAAAAGCTTACAAACCTCATGAGTCATGCCTTTGTACTCAGCCTCAACACTCGACATTGCCACAACTTTATGCTTCTTACTCTTTCATGTCACCAGATTACTTCCAATAAAGGTAAAATAACCAGATATCGACCTCCTATCCGTGAAAAACCAGCCCAATCTACATATGTAAAACCACATACCTCCAAAACATTGTTGTACTCAGAAAACACCACTTCTTGTTGGTGTTTTTGCCTTTGGACTAGGAAAGATAGTCCCACATCGGCTACACCAAATGGTGAGTATCTCAATATAATGCATTGCTTGTGTTGAGGTGTGCACATGAGGTGTGGTGGGACACAAGTGTGTGTCATGTGGGAGTATTTTCCTAGAAGAAAAAATGATTAATTCCAACAAAGATATAAGTTGATTTTTGTTGTGCGGACTCGTACTCGGACTCGGACACGGATTCCAGGATGTCTCGTGCATGCAAGGGAGTGTTCGGGGGGTAGGCGTGGATTGTCACACTTTTATGCTGATTGTGGGATAATCTAAAATATCAAACTCTATTTTGAGTATTGGTATTTTAGTCCCACATCGGATAGGAGAAGAGGTGAAGTCTCACTCCACTCTATAAATAGAGCCCCTTGGCCTCTGTTGAAAGATGCACCAAGAAGAGAGTTAAGGGAGTCCGTAAAGTCCAGAAAGCCCGTTCAAGTCTCAAATATTGACTTACGAGCGTTCCAGAAGTTCTTCGTGAACTTGCTGGTTCCTGGAAGCAGATCATGGTGGGGCGAATCTTGCTTTGAGCAACGGTGATCTTAATACCCAGCAAGAACCTTGTCTCTTCTTTTTTCTTCTTTCTTCTCCTTCATCTGAGTTGTAACTCAGTTCTGTCCGCCAGCAACTGCGATTGCGAGGAAGAACGTGAGATTTATTTTCTGAACTAAGTTCTGTCCGTCAGCAACTGCAATTGCGAGGAAGAACGTGAGATTTATTTTCTGATTACTGTTGCTTTTGTAATCAGATTCATATTATAGTGTTCCTCTTGGATCTCGAGAATTATCAAAAGGTGAACGTTTGTTTGAACCTCTGATCTCGACATCGAGTCTACCATCTTTGATCAAGCCCCGGGACTAACAATCTCAAAGCAAGATCCTTGTAGATGGAAAACTCTCGTGCTTCTCTCATCGATACCAGCTTTAACAAGTTGGAGAAATTCGACGGAGAACATTTTCAAATATGGAAAAGGAAGGTCACCCTTAATCTTCAACTCGTGGACATAGACCATGTGTTGATTGAGGATGAACCGACAATTCCAGAAGGAGGAACAGCCGATGCTATTGCTGCTGCACTCGTCAAACAGAGTAAATGGAAGAGAGAAAATAGCATATGTAAACTGCTGATTCTCAATTCTATGAAAGACTCTCTGGTAGAGTCATATTCCAAGAAGGTGAAGGCCAAAGAGATCTGGGATTCTTTGGGTAAGCTATATGAAGATGATGAGAATAGGTCCAAAATCTTTATCGTCGAGAAGTACCACAAGTGGCTCTTCGAAGACGAGATGGCGATGCTACCTCAAGTGAAGGAATTTTTGAAGTTGCGCCAGAAGTTAGATGACGAGAAGATGCCCCTCATCGACAAGTTTGTTGTTGGAGGGATAGTCTCGAAACTTTTTGCTGGTTGGAGAAACTTCTATGCTAGATTGCATCGGAAGAAGCTGGACATTAGCTTGGAAGATCTTCTACAAGAGATCCACGTTGAGGACGAAATACGATCTCAACAGAAGATGGACTCTCTGTCCAACCAACTGGCTAAGGCCAACTTGGTGCAGACAAGAGAGTTCAAGGGAAAGAAGGTGGCTTCTCATTAAAAGAAGAAGGACTCCACTAATCTGAAAGTGAAGGGTCCTTCGTTCAAGCAACAGAAGTCCAAGTCCCACGTGACTTGCTTCAATTGTGGTAAGAAGGGCCACTATAAGAATGAATACAAATCCAAGACCAAACAAGCTGAGCAAGGTAAGCCTAGCAAGGTTTCCATGGTCTCTAACATTGTTGCTATGATTTCTCGGATCACAGCTGTGGGGGCTGACTCTGACTGGTGGATAGACACTGGTGCGACTTGCCATGTCTGCTCTGGCAAGGAATGGTTCGTCACATACCAGCCAACTTCTGAGAAAGTTATCATGGCGAACCAAGCCCAAGCTGAAGTTATGGGGATCGGAACTGTGGAGCTGAAACTCACATCCAGGAACACTCTGACGCTTCAAGGTGTGAGCATGTTCCGATAATTGTAAAGAACCTGATCTCTGGAAGCCTACTTAGCAACACAGGCTTGAGGATGGACATCAATACTGGCCAGATGGTGATGTCCAAGAAGGGAACATACTTCAGAAAAGCTTTTCAAATCGATGGGATGTTCAAAATCCAGCTTATAAACCAGTCAAATGTAATCAATGCAATCGCTCGTTCTGATTATTCTCTTGAGTTGTGGCATAATAGGCTAGGACATGTTCACTGTAAAAGAATTAACAAAATGTCCAGTCTAGGACTTATCTCCAAATGTGGGGGTAAGTAGAGAAGTGTGAAGTATGCGCTCAGACAAAGATCACCAGGAAACCCTTTCATCGGGTCAATCGAAGCACAGATCTTCTGGAGTTGGTGCACTCCGATATCTGTGACTTTAAGCAATTCTCTACAAAAGCGGGATAAAGTATTTCATAACCTTCATCGATGAATTCTCAAAGTACGCGTTCGTCTACTTGCTCAAATCTAAAGACGAAGTGTTCGAAAGTTCAAGGAGTTCAGGGCCGAGGCTGAACGTTAAACTGGATAATAACTCAAGAGGCTAAGGAGTGATCAAGACGGAGAGTATCGGTCTCACGAATTCACATCATTCTGCAAAGAACATGGAATCATAAACGAGACTACTGCTCCATATTCTCCTCAATCTAACGGAGTAGCGGTAAGGAAGAACAGAACGTTGACAGAAATGATGAACTCAATGCTGCTAAGGGTCTTCCTAAATGCTACTGGGGAGAAGCTGCATTGACGGACACTTTTATTCTAAATAGAGTGCCGTATACAACTTCGGACGTAACTCCTCATGAACTCTGGTTCAAAGTCAGACCTAACTTGAATGTCATTCGAGTGTGGGGGTGTCTGGCTTATGTGAAGCTTCCAGATATGAAGATTCAAAGCTGGGGACAAGGACTACGAAGACGATCTTCTTGAGGTATGCCGAGAAGAGTGATGCTCGAAGATTTCTTGATATTGAGTCAAATAATATCATCGAATCTTGCGATGCTGAATATTTTGAAGACAAGTTTGTAAGGGACAAGAACATTGTTCTAACGGACATTCGGAGAATGATGAAGGTGCAAAGGTGACTGAGATATTCAATGAGCCAGTTGTCCAAGATGAAGTTTTACTGAGTAGACAACGATTGAACCAGAACTCGCTGATCCGTCGTCGAAGCGAGCAAGAATGCCGAAGAACTTCGGAATGACTTCATCACCTTTATATGGAAGCAGATCCACTTACCTATGATGAGGCGATGAAGACCAGAGATGCTATTTTTGGAAGGCGATAGACAATAAAATTGAATCAATCACCTCTAATAACACTTGGGTGTTGGTTGATCTACCTGAAGGAGCAAAACCTATCGGATGCAAGTGGATCTTCAAGAAGAAGATGAAAGCTGATGGAACCATTGACAAGTTCAAGTCCAGGCTAGTGCAAAGGGTTTTCTCAGAAGCAGGGGATCGACTACTTTGACACGTATGCTCTAGTAGCCCGGATGACCACCATCAGAATATTGATTGCTCTCACAGCGATACATAAGATAGTGATACATCAGATGGATGTGAAAATGGCATTCCTGAATGGCGAGCTGACCGAAAAGATCTACATGCAACAGCCAGAAGGGTTTGTCGTCAAAGGTCTTGAGACAAAGTCTGCAAGTTAGTAAAATCTCTGTACGGTTTAAAGCAAGCTCCCAAAATATGGCATGAAAGTTTGACAAAGTTATAAGGTCAAATGGCTACAGGGTCAGTGAAACAGACAAGTGTGTCTATACGAAGTTTGCTGACGGAAGAGGAGTCATCGTTTGTCTATACGTGGACGACATACTAATCCTAGGTACGGATATAAGCTGTGTCACGGAGACAAAGAAGTTCCTCTCGACGAAGTTCAGTACGAAGGACTTGGGGGATGCTGATGTTATCTTGGGACTCAAGATCATCCGGACAGATATTGGACTAGCGTTGTCACAGTCTCATTATGTTGAGAAGATGATCACTCGTTACGGGTATCAGGATTTTCCAGGGATCGATACGCGTACAAGTGTGATATAAGCTGAAGCCTAATTCAGGGAAAAGCATCAGGCAGCTGGAGTATGCAAGCATAATCGGGAGTTTGATGTATGTACTACTGTTACAAGGCCTGACATAGCTTTCGCCGTGGAATGCTGAGTCATTTTACGAGCAACCCAGTCATTGAGTACTGGAAAGTTGTGAAACGGGTTATGAGATATCTCAAGAAGACTCAGATATGCACTGCAGCGAAGATCCGTCGATATTGGAAGGCTTCAGTGATTCCAGCTGGTACTCAGAAGTGGAGAGCGAGAGGTCCAAAGGTGGATACATTTTTAAATGGGTGGAGCTGCTATATCGTGGAAATCGAAGAAGCAGACTATGCTCTCGCGGTCATCCATGGAATCTGAGTTCTTTTCACTTGATACCGCAGCGGAGGAAACAGAATGGCTTCGAAGCTCATGTATGATCTTCTAGTGGTTGTGGGCACAAATACCGGAGATACCGATATACTGCGAAAACCAGGCGACTGCGGCGGTGGCATCAAATGACCTCTTCAACGGAAGAAGAGGACTGTACGGTTGAAGCAGGGCAGTACACGATCTCATCAGGGGGGTGTAATTACAGTATTGACGTTCGGAGTCAGGAGAACCTGGCGGATCCGTTCACCAAGGGCCTCAAGCGCCAGCTGGTCGATGATACAACTTGTAAAATGGGCTTGAAGGTATTCTGATATTGTGTTATTACATTCCTACCATAAAGTTTTATGCTATTAGTTCAAAGAGAAATCTACTAGGCATCTAGCTTTTGGTTCAAGAGAGGACTATTAACCAGAATAATATCAGGAACGATGGGTACTTGTCCTCTGTAACATGGAGAGGTTACGGACCTACAACCACTATTGTCTACTGTTGTTTTCTGTGAAAAACAGATCCTGTGGAAGGTTGGCCTAAATGCCTTAATGAGTTCTCAAGTAGAGTGAATTCCTGGAAGTGCTTTACAGGAAGCACGGTAGCACAGCACTAAGGAGTGTAACTCCATGCTATAGTGGGGACTGACTCCACCATGAGGTTCCCGGTTAGGGGTAATGTCTCGACTTTGTGAGCCAAGTCACAGCAGAGTAGCACCGCAAATAGGCAGGTAGCCTAATGCTATATGATAATCGTAATAAAAGAGGTAGACAGCACTACAAAGAGGATGATGTCCTCATGTTACAGTGGTATGACACCACGAAAGGTACCAGGTAGGATAAAGCATCGTCTTCGCGAGCCATGTCAGAGTGGCGTAACAACGTACGGAAGCGCAAGGCTTCATGCTGGGTAGTTTGACACTACAAAGAGGCTTGTGACCTCATGCTATAGTAGTATACACTACGATAAGGTACCCAGGTGGGGTAAAGCCTCGAATTTAAGCTATGTTGTAGTGCCCGTCCCGCAAAGTCAATCGAGGAATCGAAACGCAACGGCGTTCGGACTTAGCCTTGCAATGGCTGCTCGAAGGCTCGCTCGGTCGAGGCGACTCCTCGCTCAGGTGGGGTGTTTCGGTGAACTCGTCTCATCTTAGCCTTCACTTAATAACTCGCATGTTTTTAACTTGCACAAGTTAGGATTGTTAATAAAAGAGACGTATCCACATAGCTAAGGGAATAATCTGACCTGTCGGATTGTCTTAGAACATAGAAAATGGTCCCACGGTCTGCTTAAAAGTCGGCTCAGTGCTTTCAAATGACACTCGATTCTTCATCCCATGGCTTGGGAGTTGGCCTAAGTTGCTAAGTTGCCCTGACACTCGAATGAGCCTAAGTCATAGGCGTCGCCTGCGTGAATGCTTGATAAAGCATGCACGGTCCCGTTGTTTTGTCCCAACGCTTGGATTAGCCTAAGTCATAGGCGTCCCGCGTGAATACTTGATAATACATGTACGTCCTGTCGTCCAACGCTTGGTATAGCCTTCGTACGTCCCGTGAGTTAAGTTGTCTTGCACAGCTGTTGGCTTAAGTCTAGGCACCCGAGAACTTGGTTGTTCAAGTCGATCGCGTGCACGCACTTTTCCTCGATGCAAAGCTTGGCGTAGCCTTTTCTCGTCAAGTCGTTACGCAAACAAGTTAGACAAAGTTATGCCGGTCGGTCTAAGCCAGTTCTAGCACTGTCCTACTCTATCTGCGGTTGTCAAGTCGCGTAGTTCCTTGAGAACAAGGCTCATTGTATAAAGTATATGACTTGAGTGATAGCGTCACCTAGAGAAAAAGTCTGTCTAAGACGGGCCACGATTGATTTATTGAGTTTTTGGAAAGTGTTTCAATAGTTGTGCTTGAGTTGAGTGAAATAATAGGACAAGAAGAAGAATGCTCGCGACTGGATCATCGAGGCAAGAAAGAAGAACGCTCGCGAATGGGTCACCGAGACAAGGTCTCAGATGTGAGAAGTGTTGAACTTAGCCCTGAAAGAGATGGTAACATAGAAGTAGATTGACTGTGTGAGACGTCAGTTCGAGTCGAGTCTTGCATGGTCATTGGACAACTTGTACAAGGTAGAAGTCTTCTCGAGTGATCGTCGGGGCATCGGGGTCATGTCAGCCTGGGGGAAGCGAGTTGGCTCAAAAAATGCTGGATAACGTATGGGAGATTCGGCGCTTCTGGGGCTAGCTACCCGTGGAAGGGCGGACCGAATCCCCTGAGTCAAGTCCATTATAGCGCTGGGCGCTAGTGACTAGTTCATATAGATGAGTCGGCATGAGCGGCGATCCGCATAAATGCCTTTGGATTGAGTCGAGTATTGAGTGTTGTATATCAAGGAAGTCGAGTTAAATGTGTGAGTATAGTTGGAACACAAAATGTTGGGCCTAAGATTTGGTTCAACGTAGGTGACTGCTTCGGCACGAGATATGGTGTCGAGTCTTATGTTGTCGGTATATAAGTTGCATAGTTTGGATGTGAGTTGTCTTGAGTCTAAGTCAGAAAGGCCGCAAGGCGGTAGCATGGATAAGTCTTGATAGCGAGGCACGGCCTCAATCTTGATGTACGAACAAGTCTAAGCAAGGTCCTAAGGCGTAATCAAGTCTAGCGGCACGACCAGCACGAGTCATCCCTTTGACGTCGTTGGCACGAGAATTGGTCTAGAGGCACTTGAGTTAAGTGAAAGTCTTGGCACGGCCGAGTTCGCATAAGTTGCTCTTCGACAAAGTATTATCTTGAATATGTTGAAGTTACAAATAGAGTATGGCACGACCCTGCCGTCCCTAGTTGAAGTTCGGTCAAGTACATAAGCGATGAGGCACTGCCTCGATCGAAATACACGTTGGCATTATAGCACGACCATGTCGTTGCACATCGAGTTGGTCAGACGTCGTAGTCTTAAAATTGATCCTAAGACAGACTAGCAAGACAATCGAAAGGGACTTGTAATGCACAAAGTAAATGAATATGTCAATTTTGTATGGGTGGGCGAGGAGCTCACTCCACCAGTACAGTTGAGTACTGACACCCACACAGCTTTTTATGTGCAGGCACAGGTAGAAGCTCGTGGCATGGAGCTCGCTTGGATGCATCGAGGTACGGATTTCCTTGGCGAGTCGAAGCGTGCGGCCGCGTGGAATCAAAGACTTATACAGGACATAATGTATGAACATCGCCTTCCGAAGCTTCCGCTGGCTCAAGCATTGTATCGAGAGATGCGAGAGAGCAGAGCGACTTATAAAATAAGAAAATTGAGCACGAGATACTTATATCATGGCCTTGCGCCTATTGTAATTTTATTGTTCAATATCAATAAAGATCTCTTTTGAATAACTTGTGTTTTGCCTTTAAATTTTTGCTGCATGTTCAATATTTCTGCTTGTGACTTCTGTGCGACGACCTCGTCGCCGTCGCTGTAATCGGCCATTATGAAACTCGCCTTGTACGAACGCAATCTAGGCTCGTGCGGCATCACCTTAGCGACGACGATCGCTCCTACGGGAGCGGAGAGCACGACTTTACGTCTTTGGACTTCATGTCGATCTCTCAGTTTTGAAATCTCGTCGTTGAAAAAGAAGTGTGCGCTCTCTCTCAAATGTCCCTCGACATGTCCATACAATAAGTCTAAATATTTTTAAAAGCTCGTACAAGCGTTCAATCGAACGCATCGATAGGCCATCGCCTAACACATCAGTAGGCCTTTGTGCCGAACGGTGTCAAACTTAACTTGATAGAAGACACATGCTAAAGTTAGCAAGCCACGTACGTGCCCAACTAGTCCTACGTCGACATTAGCAAATGAGCATGCAAACTCGGAATATAGTTCGTGCGAATGGCTATGCACACGGCCTTTTGGCTAAGTTGTGTCACGTGTCGCGCACCTCGACTTTTTGGTGCAATCGAGTTGCGAACGATATTAAGTACCGTTCGGTCGGAAATAAACTACACTTAGAGTATCTATCAATAAAAACACTATCAGGACTAACGCTTAGGCGTATACGGAAGATTGGCTTGGATTTTGAGGAATAGTGCGAACGACTTAGTACATTGAGACAACATGAGCGATTACGCTAGAGATTCGTCGGACGAATCTGAAATATGTCTTAGGGGATAGCACGAACATGATTTGGACTAGATCGATGGCTCGAATCCTGAGTGGTGTATAGATTTTCTTGGAAATCATTCGAGCAAAATTGAGGATTACGAGTAACGGCGAGTATGTCGACGAGGCGATGCGATCGCACAAAGCCTTAGAACGTGTCACGCTTAGTGGGTCGTGACTTCGAAAATCCCGAACGAGATGTCGCTGGACAACTTGTAATGGGCAACGCGAGTTAGAAAATGATTCAGAAACGATGAATAAAATGAATGTCTTGATCGAGGAAATCTAGTAAATCACACGTGCGATTTTGGATTGAGTCAAATGAAATGACTTGAGTTTTGGACAACGATATTGAAACTAGCTTGAGGAATAGCGATCGAACTTGATCATGAATATCGAGGAATTATGGTATATCCAGTTCGGATAATAGCATCAGTCGCACGACTCAAATTGGTTGCAAAGGAAGATCGTCAGGTTACGCATATCGTCGATGGTATTGAGGCGTATCAAAGATCGATATGTGATAACTCGGGGGTACTCTGACTCGAAATGACGATCGTACAAATGTCAATGTTCCGATGGATGCTATACTCGCGATGTTGAAATATGTCGAAGAAAAGATAGACTTGGCTCGAGGATTTTCTAGTTGAACGAATGATGGTCAGACTATCGAACTGAGATCTTGGCTTGGATAAAAATAAATATTTGGATTTGCTTCGTTGAAAACCACAATATTAATTCTTATCTTATACGAGCGCAACTCCAGCCTTGCACATGCGTTACGCCGATTAGGGCGATCACTTCGCATGAGCACTGGTATGGTGATTCATACAGCGGGGGTGATCGAACTTGCATGGCGTGGCAATTTGATGCATCGACTTGTGGTTTGATGCGAAGGTAGACTCGAGAATGACTCAGTGTGCTTGACGATCGAACTTGAGGATTGAGTAGGTCCAATCCGCGTATCGAGAATGAATTAGTCTAGACTCAAGCAAGAGTTATGCCCCGATGAGAATAATTATTTCGCAGGAGCGTTGCATGGTGATTCATGAACCACCATGGATAATCGACTCGTGAGATTGGGGCAACATATTGTCAAAGCTAGACGACCTCGTGATCGAATACATGAATTGGTTAGAATTGGTGATTTGAATGGATTCGAATACGCACAACAATGCCTCGATGCGAACTAGGTGATCGTGCTTGATGTTTAGAAATTGAGTGACGCGAGCTTGGGTAGAAAACCCGTACTTCCGACTATGGTTTGACCCTAGGATTGGGGTCAGTGTTGGCATTATTGTTGGGGAACTATGATTCCAATTTTGACATTGACTTAGCCTTGAAAATGGCCTAGCGGTTAGGCGAGACGCCCCTGTTTAAAGTATTGGCATGGAAAGATTGATCTTGATGAATGGTATGGATATATGGAGTGAAACAAGAATATAGGAATGCCCCTCACGAGATTCGGCTACATACATATATTTCAGGGACGCCTGAGTATGTGCACGATGCGACTCGAGTGAGAACGACGAATTCTCTATCATGCGGCTTGGTTGAATGCATGTATTTTGGAGACGCTGGAATGCGTGCACGATTCAACCAAGTGATACATTAAGTTCAAGTAAGACTTAAGGAATAGAAAAGTGTCGAGGACTTGAAATCGAGTTAAAGGAAAGGATTGATAATCATGTGAGCGTGGATCAGAATCGAAGAAACGCGTAGGCGGAGTGTGTACGATTAAGTCTTGGCCATAGAAATGGTAGGATGGCTTGCCTTCAGGAAAGTCTCGAGGACGAGACTTGTTCTGAGTGGTGTATGTTATAGTGCCCCATCCCGCAAAGTCAATCGGAGGAATCGAAACGCCAACGCGTTCGGACTTAGCCTTGTAACGGCTGCTCGAAGGCTCGCTCGGTCGAGGCGACTCCTCGCTCAGGTAGGGTAGTTTCGGTGAACTCGCCTCATCTTAGCCTTTACTTAGTAACTCGTATGTTTTTAACTTGCACAAGTTAGGATTTTAATAAAAGAGACACATCCACATAGCTAAGGAATAATCCTGATCCGTCGGATTGTCTTAGAACATGAAAAATGGTCCCACAGTCTGCTTAGAAGTCGGCTCAGCGTTTTCAAATGACACTCGATCCTTCGTCCCAAGGCTTGGGAGAAGGAAGTTGGCCTAACTTGCTAAGTTGCCCTGACACTCGAATGAGCATAAGTCATAGGCATCGCCTGCGTGAATGCTTATAAAGCATGCACGGTCCCGTTGTTTTGTCCCAACACTTGGATTAGCCTAAGTCATAGGCGTCGCCCGCGTGAATGCTTGATAATGCATGCACGGTCCTGTCATCCAAGGCTTGGTATAGCCTTCGTACGTCCCGTGAGTTAAGTCGTCTTGCACGGCTGTTGGCTTAAGTCTAGGCACCTGAGAATTGGTTGTTCAAGTCGATCGCGTGCACGGAACTTTCCTCGATGAAAGCTTGGCATAGCCTTTGTCGTCAAGTCGTTGCGCAAACAAGTTAGGCAAAGTTATGTCGGTCGGTCTAAGCCAGTTTTAGCACTATCCCTCTATCTACGATTGTCAAGTCGCATAGTTTCTTAAGAACAAGGCTCGTCGTATAAAGTATATGACTTGAGCGATAGCGTCGCCTAGAGAACAAGGTCTGTCTAAGGCACGGGCCACGGTTGATTTATGAGTTTTTTGAAAGTGTTTTAATAGTTGTTCTTGAGTTGAGTGAAATGATAGGGCAAGAAAGAAGAATGCTCGCGACTGGGTCGTCGAGGTAAGGTCTCGGATGTGAGAAGTATTGAACTTAGCCCTGAAAAAGATGGTAACCTAGAAGTAGATTGACTGTGTGAGACATCAGTTCGAGTCGAGTCTTGCATGGTCATTGGACAACTTGTACAAGGTGGAAGTCTTCTCGAGTGATCGCCGGGGCCAGGATCATGTCGGCCCGGGGGAAACGAGTTGGCTCAAAGAAGGATGCTGGATAACCGCATGGAGATTCAGCGCTTCCGGGGCTAGCTACCCGGAAGGGCGGACCGAATCCCCTGAGCCAAGTCCATTATAGCGATGGGCGCTAGTGACTAGTTCATATAGATGAGTCGGCATGAGCGGCGATCCACGTAAATGCCTTTGGATTGAGTCGAGTATTGAGTGCAGTATATCAAGAAGTCGAGTTAAATGTGTGAGTATAGTTGGAACACAAAATATTGGGCCTAAGATTTGGTTGCAACGTAGGTGACGTGCTTCGGCACGAGATGTGGCGTCGAGTCTTATGTTGTTGGCATATAAGTTGCATAGTTTGGATGTGAGTTGTCTTGAGTCTAAGTCAAGAAAGGCCGCAAGACGGTAGCATGGATAAGTCTTGATAGCAAGGCACGGCCTCAATCTTGATGTATGAACAAGTCTAAGCAAGGTCCTAAGGCATAATCAAGTCTAGCGGCACGACCAGTACGAGTCGTCCCTTTGACGTCGTTGGCACGAGAATTGGTTAGAGCAATTGAGTTAAGTGAAAGTCTTGGCACGGCCGAGTTCGCATAAGTTGCTCCTCGGCGAAGCACTGTCTCGAATACGTTGAAGTTACAAATAGAGTATGGCACGACCATGTCGTCTCGAGTTGAAGTTCGGTCAAGTATATAAGCGATGAGGTACTCCCTCGATCGAAATACACGTTGGCATTATAGCATGACCATGTCGTTGTACATCGAGTTGGTCAGACGTCGTAAAAACTGATCCTAAGGCAAGACCAGCAAGACAATCGAAAGGGACTTATAATGCACAAAGTAAATGAACGTGTCAATTTTGTATGGGTGGACGAGGAGCTCTCCACAGTACAGTTGAGTACTGACACCCACACAGCTTTTCATATGCAGGCACAGGTAGAAGCTCGTGGCGCGGAGGTCGCTTGGATGCATCGAGGCACGGAGTTCCTTGACTAGTCGAAGCGTACGGCCGCATGGAAACAAAGACTTATACAGGACATAATGTATGGACATCGCCTTCCGAAGCTTCCGCTGGCTCAAGCATTGTATCGAGAGATGAGAGAGAGCAGAGCGACTTGTAAAATGAGAGAAAAGTGAGCACGAGATACTTGTAATCATGGCCTTGCGCCTATTATAATTTTATTCAATATCAATAAAGATCTTTTTTGAATAACTTGTATTTGCCTTTAAATTTCTGCTACATGTTCAATGTTTCTGCTTGGGACTTCTGTGCGACGACATCGTCGCCGTCGCTGTAATCGGCCGTTATGGAACCAGCCTTGTATGAGCGCAATCTAGGCTCGTGCGGCATCACGCCTTAGCGAGGACGATCGCTCATAGGGAGCGGGGCGTAGATATGTCATACGGCGTAGCACCGCAAAGAAGCACAATGCTTCATGCATGACTCTTTATAAAGAACTCACCTATAGTGTATGGACAGAGATATCAGCCGTCTCTTGAGGAAAACTTTAGACGCCTAAAAATTATACACTGAAACCATGCTGGCATAAGGCCTTTAATGTGCAGCCAGAAGCACAGTTGATGTCATTATGTGAGTAGGAAAATTACAGAGGTGCATAATTCAAGGCTTAGTCATTCTTGTATCATGCTGTTATTTAACCTATGCAGAAAGATTCAAGTCGTAGCGATATCTCTCCTAATACATGATGGGCAGTCACTGGGGAATGCTCAACCCATATATTAGATATGTGGGGGATTGTTGGTTTTTGCCTTTGGACTAGGAAAGATAGTCCCACATCGGTTACACCAAATAGTGAGTATCTCAATATAATGTATTGTTGTGTTGAGGTGTGCACATGAGGTGTGGTGGGGCACAAGTGTGTGTTATGTGGGGTATTTTCCTAGAAGAAAAAAGATTAATTCTAACAAAGATATAAGTTGATTTTTGTCGTGCGGACTCGACTCGGGCGTGTATGCACGGGAGTATTCGGGGGGTAGGTGTGGACTGTCACACTTCTATGCTGATTGTGGGATGATCTAAAATATCAAACTCTACTTTTGAGTTTTGGTATTTTAGTCCCACATCGGATATGAGAAGAGGTTAAGTCTCACTCCACTCTATAAATAGCCCCTTGGCCTCCGTTGAAAGATGCACCAAGAAGAGAGTTAAGGGAGTCCGTAAAGTACATAAAGCCCGTTAAAGTCTCAAATATTGACTTACGAGCGTTCCAGAAGTTCTTCGTAAACTTGCTGGTTCCTGGAAGCAGATCGTGGTGGGGCGAATCTTGCTTTGAGCAACGGTGATCTTAATACCCCACAAGAACCTTTCCTCTTTTTTTTTCTTCTTTTTCTCCTTCATCTGAGTTGTAACTCAGTTCTGTCCGTCAGCACCTGCGATTGCGATGAAGAATGTGAGATTTATTTGAACTCAGTTCTGTCCGTCACAACTGCAATTGCGAGGAAGAACGTGAGATTTATTTTTGATTATTGTTGCTTTTATAATCAGATTCATATTATATGTTCCTCTTGGATCTCGAGAATTATCAGAAGGTGAAAATTTATTTGAACCTCTGATCTCGACATCGAGTCTACCATCTTTGATCAAGCCCCAGGACTAATACTTCTACCTTTGCAGCAGCCGGTCTTATACCTGTTTACCGACCCATATGCATTATATTTCATCGTAAACACCCAACGACAACCAACTCCTTTTTTCCCCCAAGGAAGGGGTATAAGTTCCTAATTATTACTCTTCTGTAATACACTATCTCTTCCTCTATCGCCTTTGACAATTTAGGATTCTCCCAATGCATTATCAGAGGGACAAGTTTCCAAGTATTACTCTTCTGCAATGCCTTTATATCTTTCTGTATCATCTTTGGCCATTTCGGATCTCCCAATGCATCTTCAGAGAGACGATCTTCATTATCAGGAAGTTGGGGTTCATGGGTGGGAGTAATCAATGAGGGACAGTAGTATCTTTAGCAACATTCGACTGGTCGAGACTAGTAATTTAATTGGTCAAATTTTCTTCATTCTCAACTAACTGGATTTGACGGGTCGACCACCATATTCGACGGGTCGAATGCCTTGGTTCGATGGGTTAAAACTGATGGTTGGGCGCATGTAGCTTCTATGTATCGGTTCAACGGATAGAGAACTTCAATATGACCCATCGGAATATCTTCTCCATGCGTTCCTCCTTATTCTTCTTGTAGTTCTTCTCCTTTACTATGATACAACTCTTCAAAATATGAATTATTCCATTGAAAAGTAATGTTAGTGGATAAAAATAGCTCATAGTATAATACTTCTTAGTTGGTGGATGGAAGCATTAATTGTACCCCTTCTGATAGCAACCATAGCTAAAAAAAACATATAGAAGCAGCTGGAGTAGCAATACCTGTTTTAGTATGATCATGGTCGACTACTTCATAGAAATATGGCTTTGTATTAACTGGACAATTGTGTCACATTCTATTTCGTAGAATCGATAGTTGTCCCCCGGACGTGATGCCGTGCGAGCCTAAATTGCATTGCACAAGGTATTGTCATAAGGTTATCTGAAACACAACATCAAGTAGAGTATGCAGAGAAATTGAACAAACACATTTGAAAATAGAAGGAACTTTTTTTATTGATAATAAACATCATTTACATGACTCTGGTACATTCATTTGCCTTGCAGGCTACAACATGACTCGATTACAAATGAACGTTGATGAGATAGTCGTTCCATATATTATGCCCCTATTTACAAGCAAAACATTTCACTCCACTGGTATTGTGGCGAGTCGAGACATTTTTTTTCTTCTGGACTGAATGTAGAGTTTTCAAAAGGATCAAAACAAGCCTTCAACATGGACGAAGCTTCAAATGTACTTGCGTCGCCTTGAGCTTAAGTGGCATGCCCTTCTTGGTTTGGGGTACCTGTGGAGAGCGAGGATCAGTACATTACACTTTGTACTGGTGCGTGGCAAATTAAGTTTCATGCTCTCATTTGGTTGAAGAGTTTATATGACTTAGTTTTGTGAATCTTTCTAACCATCCTAATAAATTTTAGAAAAGCATATGATAGACATAATATAAATTATGTTAGAACTTACCCACAGTAGAGCGTGCCGGAATGTGAGACTTACCATGTTCTTTCTTGTCAATTGTTATCGCTAGTATAGCGTGAGCAAATTATGTGTATTTGGTCACTAACACAACAAGCCATCCTGGACTCATAGCTTTTGTTAGTCAGGGCCCTTCAACGCAAGTAGCGAGCCCTGCTGAAAGTTCCCGCCTAACCCGTGCTATTAACCAGCACAGCTATACCGTGTTTCCCCTAGGCCGAAACGGACCCGTGGCCCCAGGGTGCCGCTCGAGGAAACTTTTACCTTGTCGACAAGTTGTCTACGACCATATTAGAATAATTTAGTTACCAAAGCATGGTCTACATTTTTAAGAACTTAATTGTTTTATCGTGTCCTGCCTTGTCGTGGCATCAATTGTTCAATAAGTCAATCTTTTGTTTAACACTGTTTTATAAGATAAGTAGACATGTCCGTGCCCTTGCTTCTATCATTTCATTCGCAATAATGTTATCGATTGAACTAAGAAGGGGGTTGAAAGATAAGGGTCAGCCACTCACTTTGATTTTTTCAAGGCGAGAGACATGTTGGTCGCTCTAGTCGTCGCCTACGCGATTACCTAAAATCGCACAAGCAACTGATTAGAACACTGTATTATTCAAGGAGTTCAATATGTAAATTCGAGTTCGAAAATACAAGCCATGAAAACCATCGAAAATATTCACAAAACGCATTCAGAAAACCAAAGTCAAAGAAGCAATGCGGTATGAAAAGCAGAGTAATGGAAGATCTCTTCGACTCAGCCGCAGAGTCCATCCTCAAGGCGCAACCCGCTAAATAGGACTTGATTCCGAAGAAGCCTTTCCAAACGAGAAAAGGATCTTAATTCAATCGTTCCCGTTCGACCGTTTCAATCGATCCCGATCTATCGGTTACGACTGAATCGGTAGCGACAATATTCCTTTCTCGTGCACCCCGTAGACAAAATGGGGTACAATGTAGGGACAGGGCGCTACACCATAACCAATTAAGAAAAAGTTTTGTCCTCAAAACTTAAGAATAGACCCTACCTCTAAGAGAACAAAGAAGAAAATTTCTCCTTCATCTTTGATTCATGCTTCCAGGTCGATTCCTCGACCGAATGGTTTCTCCAGAGAACGCGGACGAGAGGGATAGCACGATTTCGAAGCAGTTTATCCTTGCGCTCCAAATTTGCATAGGCTCTTCTACATATGACAAGTCTGACTGCAGATTCAACTGACCAAAATCTATCATATAGCCTGGATCGTGTACGTACTTTCGCAACTGAAAGACGTAGCGGACATTGTGCACATCCGACAGTGCTAGCGATAATACGATCTGGTAAGCTACTGGGGCGACTCGCTTCAATATCTCAAAAGGACCGACAAATCTTGGAATCAACTTTCCTTTAGCTCTTAATCTCATGACTCTACGCATAGGTGTGACTTTCAGAAACACGTGATCACCCTCCAGAATTCAAGGGACCATCGGTGGGTATCGGCATAGCTCTTCTGTCGACTCTGTGCAATCTTCAGTCTTTCCCGAATAAGCTTGACCTTCTCCACGGTCTGTTCTACCAGCTCTGGACCGAGTATCTGTCGTTTTTCGACTTTATCCCAACAAATGGGCGATCTACACTTTCGGCCGTATAAGACTTCATATGGTGCCATTTGGATGCTCGACTGATAGCTATTATTATGCAAATTCGGCCAATGTAGATGAACGTCCCGGCTTGACTTCAAGTCGATTGCACAGAGGTGTAACATGTCTTCGAGAATCTGGTTCATCCGTTCTGTTTGACCATCGGTCTGAGGATGGTAAGCCAATCTAAACTTCAACTTGGTCTCCATTGCTGACTGAAGACTACACCAGAAGCGTGACACGAACCGTCCATCCCGATCTGAGAAGATGGATACCGGTATCCGTGCAGCCGAACTATTTTATCAAGATAGATCTGAGCAAGGCGATCGACACTCCAAGTGACTTTAATGGCAATAAAGTGCACTGACTTGGTTAATCGATCAACGATAACACACATCGTTCCCCCGTGGCATCTTCGGCAGGCCAACAATAAAGTCCACAGTGATGTGATCCTATTATCATTTGGAATAGCAAGGTTCTGCATCTTCTTGCTCGGTCTCTGATGCTCATCTTTTATCTATTGACAGGCCATGCATTACGACACAAAGAGTGTCATATCTCTCTTCATTTTGTGTCACAAGAAGGTCGTACGGAGGTCCTTGTACATCATAGTGCTACCGGAATGCAAGGTAATTTACATAATGCGTCTCCGTCAATATCTCCTTTCTAAGTTCTAAGTCGTCCGGAACGCATAGTCGGCCTTTCAATCATAGCACACCGGTGTCATCTTTCGCAAAGTCGGTCGTATTTCTTGTTGAAATCAGCTCTCACATCTTCTTCAGGTACGGATCGTCCTTCTGAGACCTCTTGATCTTTTCTCGCAAGCTCGGCTCTAACTGTAATTGCGCCAACTGCACATCTCTGAATCGAACTCGAAGGTCGATGCCCATCTCTTCAAGGTCCCATAGTAGTCTGTTGTTGATGTACAATGAGGCAATATATTTATGACTCAGAGTGTCTTCCATAACATTTCCTTTGCCCGGTGTATAGTCGATCGTCATGTCATAATCTTTGATCTTCTAGCCAACGCCGTTGTTGTAAGTTCAGCTCCTTCTGAGTGAAATACTTGAGGCTCTTATGATCGGTATAGATCGCATACGCCATGCCATAATGATAGTAATGCCACAATTTTAATGTGAACACAATCGTCGCTAACTCCAAGTCGTACGTAGGATAGTTTTTCTCATGCGGCTTCAATGTCTGGAGGAAAAGGAGATCACCTTGTCTCTCTGCATGAGTACACATCCCAAGCTCTGGCCTAAAGAATACTGAATATTTGAAAACCCTCTACCCCATCCGAAAGAGCGAGTATAGGGGCCGAAATGAGCCGCTGCTTCAGCTCCTGAAAGGAAGCTTCACAGTCGTCCGACCACTCATATACGACTCCCTTTTGAGTGAGGCGAGTCAATAATGATGCAATCTTCGTAAAATCTTTCATGAAGCGTCTGTAGTATCCCGCCAAACCAAGAAAACTTCGAATCTCAATAGCCGATGCAGGCCGCCTCCAATCAGCAAAGGCTTCAACTTTCTTCGGGTCGACTATAATACCTTCGAATAAATGATTTGTCCAAGAAAGGATACACTGCTCAGCCAAAATTCATATTTGCTCCTCTTCACAAACAACTGATTATCTCGGAGGGTCTGGAGTACGGTCCGCGGATGTTCTACATGTTCCGCTTGATCCTTCGAGTAGACAAGAATATCGTCTATGAAGACTACCACGAACTTGTCGAGGAACGGACAAACACCTGACTCATTAGATCCATGAAGGCGACAGTAGCATTTGTCAGATCGAATGGCATTACCAAGAACTCGTGGTGGCCGTAACGAGTACGAAAGGCTGACTTTGGCACATCGTCTGACTTGATCTTGAGTTGATGATAGCCTGAGCGGAGGTCGATCTTCGAAAATATCGAGGCACCTTGTAATTGATCGAATAAATCATCTATGTGAGACAATAGGTACTTGTTCTGGATGGTGGCTTTGTTCAGCTCGCGGTAGTCAACGTACAGACGCATTGACCCATCCTTTTTTTCACAAACAACACAGTGCTCCCCATGACGAGACGCTAGGACGAATGAATCCCCTGTCGAGCAACTCCTGCAATTGGACCTTGAGCTCTTTTAGTTCTATATGTGCCATTCTGTACGGGGCTATAGAAATCAATCGGGTATCAGAGAAGTGTTAATGTTGAACTCGATTTCTCGGTCGGGTGGCATTTCGGATAGCTCGTCTAGGAACACATCGGAGAATTCTGCCATAATGTCGATCAGACCCGTGTTTGCATCATCCTGTTGCGTGTCTCGAACGGACGCCAATTAGCCTTCGTATCTCAATGCAACATCCTCCGAGCAAAAATTGTCGAGATCACCATACAAGCCGACGATGCTTCACACACGAGTAGCAGAATTCAGACACACCAGTATACGGAAGGTGACATTCTTTTGCGTTGTCAATGATGACGTTGTAAGGGCCAAGCCAATCCATTTCCAGAATGATGTCATAGTCCTTAATGTCTAGAACTATCACATCGAGATAGACCTTTTTCCCTCCTATACAGATAATTCCGTCTTTGCAGGCTAAGTTTCGAGTAGTGACATGCCCGACGGTATGTGAACGCTAAGATCAAGGCCTAACGGTGTCACCAAATTTTTGTGCTCGATGGTAAAGTCTGCCGATATAAAACTATGCATGGCATCTGAATCAAACAGTACACGAGTAGGTTTATTATTGAAAAACAATATACCTATCACGACTGTATCTGAGGCAAATGCCTCTCTCAAGTCATGGCGTAGACGCCCTTGAGCATTAGGACGACCGTCTTGGCCATTGGGTTACGTTGCTTGAAGAGGGTGGGGCGCCTGCCTTGGTTTTCTTGACGATTTTGATATGGCGGGACAGTACGATTTTGTCCTTGGGCCATGAAGTCTCAAGCTCGGTGACCCCTTTTTCCGCAAAAGAAGCATGCCCCATCGAAGACAAAGTTTTTGTTGGCATTGTATCCAAAGTGTTACATTTGGTGCAACAAGGTAACGGGTTCTCTCCTTATAGCCGCCATTGTTTGGATGCTTTGACGCGTGATTGTTGTCTCCCGTATAGCTAGGACGTTTGTGGTTGGAATGGTGCACAACGTTGGCAACAATGGGAGGGTACTGGATCTCATGATAGAGCATGATTTAGGGCATTGCACATGGTCTTGTACTCCGAAACTGCCACATGAGCAGCAATAGAGGGTCGTAGACCCACTTTGAACTGTCGTACACGATACTCCTCTGTATGAAGAAACGTACCAGCAATTTTGGACAACTTGTTGAACTCTGCGACATACTGTTGTACCGTCCGATTTACTTGCTTCAATTGCATGAATTTATTTCCTTCTCTTGAAAAACGGTTGAGGAAGGTACTCGACTTCAAAGGCTTTGTGAAACGTGGCCCAAGAGATCGGCGCTGAGTTATTGTCGCGTCGGATCGCTCGTTTGTGCATGGCCCACCAGTCGTGAGCGTTCAAATATAGTTGAAGTTGTGCACATACGACTTACTTGGATTCTTTAATGTCGAGGAGCTCGAAGTGATCTTCCAGCTCTTCCAACCAGTCGATTGCCACAGAAAGGACTTCGGTACCGCTGAAGGAGGTGTGACATGCTTTCTTGAATTCTGACACTTCGAACTTGTAACTTTTTGGTGCCGCGTTGATGCTCGGGCTCCTCTCGATCGACTTCGATGGGTTGACCCGTCGGCTCTGTGACAATAGGCACAGTAGCAGAGTTTCCGTTGGCCACAATCGTTTGGACGATCTGTTGCAGAGTATCAAGCTACTTTTGATACATCTTGGTTTGGGCATCGAAGCGAGCTTCGAATTGGGCATGTCGTGCCTCCATCTGCTAATGTCGGTTCTCGGACTGTTTCTGCTACGCCTCCGTCATGTGCAGCATCCTCTCGATAGCTTTGTTAGAAGGTCTGGCCCGTGAACTGCTTAAACCACTCAAAGCACTTTGTTCTTGCTTGGCTATAGTTTTTGCCACGGTTTTGTCACTTCTACAATATGTAGACTACACATTAGTCTCAAAATATTATGGACTCATTATATGGAACAACTTATCTCATTGATGCGAGGTCAAAGGTTTAAGACTCTAGATGGAAGGCCAAAGGATGTAAAGTCGTGCTCTGATACCAATATGTCACGTCCCGATTCGTAGAATTGATAGTCGTCCCCTGGCGTGATGTCGTATGAACCTAAGTTGCGATTGCACAAGGCATAGTCATAAGGTTATCCAAAACACAACATCAAGTAGAGTACGCAGAAAAATTGAACAAACACATTTAAAAATAGAAGAAACTTTTCTTTTATTGATAATAAACATTATTTACATGACTCTGTTATATTCATTTGCCTCGCGGGCTACAACATGACTCGATTATGAAATGAACAATGATGAGATAGTCGTTCCATACATTATGCCCCCATTTACAAGCAAAATATTTCATTCTACCTGGTATTGTGGCGAGTCAAAATATCTTTTCTTCTGGACTGAATGTGGAGTCTTCAAAGGATCAAAATAAGCCTTCAACACACGAATGAGGCTTCAAATGTACTTGCATCGCCTTGAGCATAAGTGGCATGCCCTTCTTGGTTCGGGGTAACTGTGGAGAGCGAGAATCAGTATATTACACTTTATATTGGTACGTGGCAAATTAAGTTCCACGCTCTCATTTGGTTGAAGAGTTTTTATGACTTAGTTTTGTGAATCTTTCTAACCATCCTAATGAATTTCAGACAAGTATATGACAGGCATAATATAAATTACACTAGAACTTACCTACGGTAGAGCATGTGGTGTAATGTGAGACTTACCATGTTCTTCCTTGTCAATTGTTATCACTAGTATAGCGTGAGCAAATTATGTGTGTTTGGTCACTGACACAACAAGCCGTCATGGACTCATAGCTTTTGTTAGTCGGGGCCCTTTCAATGCAAGTAGCGAGCCCCGCTGAAAGTCTCCGTCTAACCCGTGCTATTAACCAGCACAGCTATACTGTGTTTTCCCCTAGGTCGAAACGGTCCCGTGGCCCCGGGGTGCCGCTCGAGAAAACTTTTACCTTGTCAACAAGTTGTCCATGATCGTGTTAGAACAATTTAGTTACCAAAGTGGTCTGCATTTTTGAGAACTTAATTATTTCATCGTGTCCTGCCTTGTGGTGGCATCAATTGTCTAATGAGTTAATCTTTTGTTTAACACAGTTTTATAAGATAAATAGACATGTCCGTGCCCTTGCATCTATCATTTCATTCGCAATAATGTTATCAATTTGACTAAGAAGGGGGTCGAGAAGAGAAGGGTCAACCACTCACTTTGATTTTTGTTCAAGGCGAGACTTGTTCGTCGCGCTAGTCGTCGCCTACGCGATTACCTAAAATTGTACAAGCAACTGATTAGAACACTGTATTATTCAAGAAGTTCGATATATAAATGCGAGTTCGAAACGCGCCATAAAAACTATCAAAAATATTCACGAAAACACATTCAGAAACCAAAGCCAAAGAAGCAAGTGTATAAAAACAGCAATGGGAGGTGTAACACCCACTTTTCTAAAATGAGGGTAATTTTGAACTTTTGTAAAAGTTTATTTTTAATAATAGGATTTATGATTTATGAATTTTTTTAATTAATTTAATACTATTTAAAATTGATAATTATAATTTTGATGTGTTAGCTAGTGAACCCTAGAACTGTTGAGTCTAGAGACTAACCATGACCATGGGGACCTAACCGTGTGATTAGAATGACTATTTATAACTTTTTAGGCTAAGGGTATTTTGGTCATTTTGTGACTTTTGAATTATTTTAGATTTTGATTAATTGTGAATTTTAGATTATTTTATAATATTTAAATTGATGTATTATGATTTTAGTTATTTTTCATATTTTAATATTTTAGGAATTTTTTATTTTAATATTAATTTTACGGAATTTGTTTAGTCGGGTTTGAGTTTCGTTTCGTTCGATTTGTATTAGTGACCCGGGTAGCTTAGACTGTAGACGGGATCCCAAGATTAGTTAGTTATGGCCCACAAACCCCTAATTAAGTTAGTGAGTTTAGACTAATCCCACTTGTTAGATTGGTTAAGTTAGAGGCTTAAATTTAATCCTTTTGATCTCAAACTTGAACCTAACTTAAAATTAAACAAGAGGACTAGTTGAGGCCTTATTGGCTTTCCTCCAAGGCCCAAATAGGGTTTAATGAGCCACTATAGCTAGGTTAGCCTCTCTTTCTTTCATTTCATTCCATCTTGCCTCTTTTCCTTCACAAAGTGTTCTTCCCAAATTAGAGAGCTTCCCTCTTTGATTTGATCTTCAAATCCTTACATCCCTCCACCAAAACTTCCATCCAACCTTCTCATAATACCAAGAGAGCGGCTAGCAAAGATTTGGAGTAAAGTACAAGGAGGAGTGTCCTTTTTGGAAGATCTTCGTGTCGGAGCCGTGTCCTTGGGAGTATCATTGGAATTCCACTCCCAATAGGTAAAACCAACCCTCTAAATTGATTTTCTATGCATATTAGTTAGTTTTGAATTCATAGGATCCACCCCCATGCATGTACCCCATTTAGATTCAAATTTGAGGCTATTTAGAGCTCTCTTGAGGATTTTAGATATGTCTTGTGTCCTACTTGATAGATCCCAAATTAGGATCCCATGTGTATGTATGTATGATATGT
The DNA here is from genome assembly GCA_029216955.1 of Iris pallida. Taxonomy (NCBI): domain Eukaryota; kingdom Viridiplantae; phylum Streptophyta; class Magnoliopsida; order Asparagales; family Iridaceae; genus Iris; species Iris pallida. The sequence goes on from JANAVB010004798.1 coordinate 4,701,656, forward strand.
TTAAATAAATATTTAAATTCAGTTTTAGAATGGTTAGAGAGTGGATTGATCTTAGTTAGGATGGTTAGAATGAGTTTCATTTGGATACCTATGTTGGTATCCAAGTATCTTGGTTTACATGTGTTTCTTTTGTCCAAAATAACTCAAATTCGTCATAATATTCATCTACGTTTTTATTAATCAAAGTAACTAAGAAATGTCATAACTTTTAGCTTAGGACTCCGATTAATCTCCCGTTTTTTTTTAACAGAACCGTATCGAAGTTAGATTTCCAAATATATTTTAATAAGCCAAAATCAATCTAGAACTTTCTGTAAAACTATTTGAGTGTCAGCTGTCCGAAAGACAAACGCGTTTGGTGTTTTCGCGATTCCAAGCTTCCGAACACGAAAATACGATCCGTTTGAAGTTTCGAAAAGCTAACACGAAAGGCTACGACATAATTTAATCCTAGAATTTAGTGAAGGCCCAATTGGTACAGTATTGATTTTAAGTAGAAGAGTGACTATACGACATAGGCATTTGTGTAACCTATGAGCCTATGTAGTATGGATATTAAATGAATGTAGAGTATGTAATACATGATATATTAGATGAATGAAATGATATATAATATATATATATATATTATATATATATATATATATATATGATATTATCCTCTTTACATTAATGTATATATGGTTGAATGCAAGCATGTAGGAATGCAATCAATGTAATGTATGTAAGCAATACATAAATGCATAAATGAAAGAATGATATACAATGTATGCATGAAAGTATATAATGAATGCTAGATATCAATACAAGTGTACATGTAATGATAGATATGAATGCATAATGTATACATAATGTAATGCAATATAATGATAATGTATGGTAATGTAGAATATATGATGTAAGCATGTATATGTCCACTGTTTTTCCTTTTTCTTATTTTTCCTTCCCTTTCCTTTCTATTTCAGTTTCCCCCTTTTTTCCCTCTTCTATTTTTACATGTTGTGTACAATGTATATATATATAAATGCATGCAAGTATGTAATATGCATGAATGACATGTATGTAATGAAAATAAGTATATGTATACAACTAATGATATGTGAATGGATATAATGCCTGAACTGAAGTATGCATGTATATGGGATATGAATTTATATATATATATAATATATATATATAATATATATATATATATATATATATATATATATATATAAAATATATATATATATATATATATAGATATATATATATATATATATATATATATATATATATATATATGTGTGTGTGTGTGTGTGTGTTAAGGTAATGTAATGTATGTATTCACATATATTTTGAGTTAAATATATGAGTTTGTATGCATATATTATATGTATGCTTGTATGCAGGAATGAATGTAATATAATATAGAGTATGCATATATGAATATAAAGTATACAAGTATATAATGTATTCAAATATGTATGTATGCATCTATGTATGTATGTATAGTGTATGAATGAATGCAAGTATGCATATATGATATGTATGTAGGCATGTATGCAATGTATGTATGTATACATGATATGTATGTATGCATGTATGCAATGTAAGTATGTATGTATGCATTTCTATAAAATGAGCTAACTATAACCTTTTACACACATGCATTCATACACCATTTGAAACCATGTATCCCATGTCACATACACCTACCTATCACTAAATCAGAACATTAACACATATCCTTTCACACATGCCAAACACACACTCACTTACTCTTTACCTCTCCTTCTCTCTCTCTCTATATATATATATATGTATGTGTTCCTATATATATAGCTTTCTATATCTATGTATATGAATATGTGAATGTGAATAATATATATACATTATATAACTAAGTTTGTGTGCCTTGTTAGCTTATGGTTTAGTTTTTTGCTGATTTAGCAAGTGACTTAGGCTATGATTAGTAGCTATCTTGGATACTTGATTTGCATAGACTTAGTTTGTTTAGACCTAGAATTGACTAACCTAGGCTAGTTGACCATTGTTGACCCAACCCTAGCTAGTTTGACTACAGTTGACTAGAGTTGACCTAGTTTGACTTTATAGTTGACCAGAGTTGACCAAGAGTTAATTTGACCTAGATTAACTTAGATTCATAGATTGTATTATAATTTCAATTACCTATAATTAAACTCTTTATAACCTGTGTTGCTCTAACTAGGACTCAGTGACTCCAGTTGGCCATCTTTTATATCAGCTGTTCAGGATATCAGGCGAGTACATTCTCTGACCGTTTCTACTTGATAGGATTTACATTTATGCTCTAGATTACTTTACTTAATGCTGTCACGTTGTTAACACGGATTGGTACTATATGGATCCCTTCATGAGATGTTTATCCCCCTTGGGAGCATTAGGTTACAGTATGTCATTGCATTTCACTTCATCATGTACTCCGGTGCTTTCACCATTCATGTACACCCTTGTAATTCCATGTACTCTCATGTTCACAGAGCCCCCATGTATACATTTATGTGCACCCATTGATGGGCCTTTATGTGATCTCATGTGCAAACATAACCTGTCTGGATCCTTGTGTATTGATTGGGGTACAGGAGAGTATAAATGGTCATGTGAACAATTCCAAAGTAGTATACTCATCTGCAAACTCTTAGATTACTCATGTGCAAATTCAAGTCGTTTACATATTTATCTTGTACTCTACATTACTAGCCACTGTTAGCTCTTTACTTATAGTAGATATTTCTTTACAGTCATCTTTTTATTTCATATATACATTCTTCAGGGCTGACTCTATAGCATTCTTAAATTTTCTGTCATGATATGAACTGCGTGAGAGATATATGCTCGTTCCTGTCCTGATTGGACATGTTGATAAATTTTACAGATAGCTTGGAGGTTACCTGCTAGCCTAGAGGACACAGTAGAGGTTGGAGTAGATGGCTAGAGTTTTTCTTATTTTATTTTCAGTTGTCTTGAGTTGTATTTATTTTATGCTTGTTTGAGTTGGTGTTGATAACACCGAGATTATTTCTCTCTGTTGTACTTCTCTTGTGGATTCATAGTTATCTTATCGTGCTACTTCTAGTTTTGTTGATGAGTTTATCCTGTTGTGATTGTCCTCCGTACGGAGTATATCATATTGTATTTAGTTTTAATTATGACCTAGAACAGCGTTTACCGTCGACACTACGGCGTAGGCTGGACATACCCACTTCTCGTGCCCTACACTGGGTACGGGTTATGACATGAGGTCTCTTCCGACTCAGCCGCATAGTCCATCCTTGAGGCACAACTCGCTGAATATGGGACTTGATTCCGAATAAGCCTTTCCATAACGAAAAAGGATCTTAATTCAATCATTTCTGTTCGACCGTTTTAATCGATCCCGATCTATCGGTTCTGACTGAATCGGTAGCCACAATATTCCTTTCTCGCGCACCCCATGGACAGAAACGGGGCACGATATAGGGACGGGGCACTACAAATTGCCTTCCTTTTGGTGATAGCCATGTTACTGGAATACTATTTAGCTTCCAATAAGTTTACCAGATATGACTAAGTCTATTACCATAGGAACAACAATGAGCTTTATTGGAAAAACCTAGTATGGGCTCTGTTGGTGCAGTGGGACTGAGTTTTGTTATTGAGAAGCCGCTGAGTCTTGGCTTGAATAGCTAAGCTTGAAACATCTATTTGTACCTTCTGCAGACTCTCTTCTTGATACTCATCGTTGCGGATGTATGTGAAAGGTATAGTTAAGCTAGAAGGATTTGTCATCCTGAGAAGCTCTCCTTGCACTACTATATTTAGCATTCAGTCCTTTCGAAAACACATGAATGCGCTCGAGTTTCTTCTCATTTTGGTACCATATATATCCTTCTATTTTTATCTTGTAAGGGTGCTTCTAATCCGTCTCAACCCACACATTTTTCATCTTTGTATAAATACAGACAATGTTCACCTACTCTTTCTGTCATGTTAGCAGCCTTGCCATAAGCTCAATAACTTGTATAAAATCATATTCATTGGTATACAAGTCCCTAAGCATCTTCCAAACTACCTCAATGGTCTCACACTCTTACACCATTTGTATCACATCATCAGTCATGGCACTAAACAGGTCGCCATCAATATCTTTCTACTTTGTATATGCTTCCTCATTAGCTTCATCCGGAGCCTTGATTGCACTAGTCGTATGCTCATCTTGTATATACCACGTAGACAGACAAGCGTAATCTTCTTCCATGTTCGAAAATTAGTACCATTGAGCTTGATACCCTCCATGATCCATAACCTAAATCCAAGGTATTGACAAAGACCTCAACCTTATGGACTTTATTGATCTTAGAAGAGCATTATTTTTGCATCACCCATTAAAAAATTACAGCAGAATCAACTAGATAAAACATATTTTGACGAGTCGAATCAGTATTTTCTGATCTAGGAAACAAGTTATTGACTATAACTGATCTAATAAATAATCTAATTGAAAATAAAGTTTTTAACCAGAAACTGATCTAAGAAACAATCAAATTGGAAAGAAATTTTGACCAAAATTGATCTAAGAAATAATTAAATTGAAAACAATTCTTCACCAGAAACTGATCTAAGAAATAATCAACTTAAAGAAAGAGACCAAGTCCTCACGGATCTTTACTCTGATGCTAAGTCAAATATAGAGCTTGGAGATGTATTTGAGATAATAAATTCTTAGGTGTTTATTCATCTCACAATGGAGGCTATATAAAGGAGTTTGTATGTAAGCACCCTAGATTTTCTAGGTTTATTTTATTTTTAATATAGTTATTAATAGAA